>OZ022424.1:15783375-16215875 GCA_963989365.1 Rhimphoctona megacephalus
AATGAAGTAATAAAGAAACAATAAAAAGCGAGACAAAAAAGAAGAAAAAAAAATGAGAGAAACAAGCTTTTCTGCATCATCGACATTCAATCGTCCACTGTATATAAATATTATAAATAAACGAAGAAAACAACAACAGAAAACAAAAACAAACAAAAAAAACAAACAAACAAAAAAATATATATATATTATATATATATATGAATATAAATATAGATAAAATTATGAATATATGTGGTCTCGATGCGTCGAAAAGAAAATTCGTCAAGATTTTATTATTTTTCCTTTTTTTGCGATTTGAAGCAATGAACTTTGTACATTAAAGTGATATATGATGAAAGAAATGCGAGAGACAGACAGGACGATGAAAAAAAAAAAAAAATGTATCATTTGATGTATGAGGATTTTCGAAGCATGCAGGTGTAGAAAAAAATTGAGTGTTAAAAGAATTATTTGTGCGAGAGGAAAGCAGAAAAAGAAGAAAAAGAAAAAGATTTTTTAAAAGTTTACCAAAATTCGAGGATCGACGCGAATTCGTTTTGACGTAAGGAAAAAAAATCGATTCTATAACTATAAACGCGTATTGTATAACGCGATATAATTTTAAAAGAATGAGAAAACAAAAGCGACGATTTAATTGCAGCAACAAGAATTACCACTCGTTGTGCAGAATACATAAAAAAATTTTAAAAATAAAAAAAATTTAAAAAAAAAAAAAATACAAACGGAGAATATAAGGAAATAAACAATCAAGTACCGCATAAAAACGTGAATCATGTTGATGTGAATGACACAAATACACGTACACTAATACACACACGTATAATACACATACACATATTCGAAACGAAACTGAAATTGAGAAAACGAAAATTGGCAATTTCGTATAAGGATGTTTTATTTCGCTATTCGATTTGCCAATTTTACTAAACGCATGCATAGTAGTCGACTAGTGTACGTAAAAACAAACAAAAATAAAGTTTCTGAAAAAAATAAAATAAATTAAAAAAAAAAAATAAAATAAAATAAAGAATATTATATTATCAGCGACCTCTTGCGGATTTGCCGCCATTTCTTTTAGAATTACAGAATTCTACGACGAGAAGCTCGGGCGATTAGTGATTTCGTGACTGATTGATGCTAAGCCAAGAATCATTTGATTATTTCCCCGTCGAAACATTGATATTAAGGCTACGAGTCATACCGACTGAGTTGCCATGAGTGCGAGAGAGATAACTGCAAATTTCGAAAGTGAAATTCTTCGACACGGCTTGACCGATTACAAAAAGGCCCTGTCAGCCCATTTTTGCCATCGTCCTGCGTGGACTGACAGAGCTTTTTTGTAATCGATCAAACCGTATCGAAGAATTTCACTTTCGAAATTTGCAGCTATCTCTCTCGCACTCATGGCAGCTCAGTCGATATGACTCCTAGCCTTAAAGTACGTTCTTATGCACCGACGTGACACGAGTCGATGATAAGAGATCTTTGTAGATAACTTACCCACGGTCGAAGAGTATGTTTTAACCGTTTTTTCAACTGGTTTTCAACTTTAATATTTTTTTTCATTGTGTTATCGTGTAATCGTTCGTTTTTGAGGCATTGCATGTTCTTTACCTTTAATTAACGAAAATTGGAATAAAAAAAAAGAATCACGTAGTAAAATTCAAAGATTTGAATAATTTTAATAAAAATAATAATTGTTATCGATACTCATTGATTTTTCATTTATTTGTTTATATATTTATTTAATTATTTATTATTTATTATTATTATTGAATTTTTATTTGGCTGAAAAAAAAATTTAGACCGTATGAAAAGATTATTAAACATTTTTTTTTATTCGCTGAGGATCAAACAGAATTTCGCTTGTCGTATTCTATACTCCGTTTTCTCAATACCGTTGAAATCGACGAACGATAATGCGAAACAACGCATTGACCGACCGACGCTCACGCTGCTCTCTCCGCGTGCTCGTCGCCGCCTCGTGCCTGGCGGGTAACAGAATTAATGAAAATAATAAACATGTGCGCGCTCTCGCTGCTGCCCTGCGCTTGACCCAGTTCTCGTGCTTACCCCTTCTGACGGCCCGGCGAGCGCTATCCCCACCAGCCCCTCTATGGATCGCTTAACCGGGCCAAGCGTAGGAGCATGAAAAATTTGAAAAATAAGAGGAAAAATAACAAATTATTTGTTTTAAATCCATTAAAAATACCAATTCAAATTCGATATCACTAATTATATATTCAAGGTCATCAGAATTAAAGTAATTGCACATTTCTGATGAAAGTCGATAAATAATTGCGAATTCATCATTTCTTCAAGATGACTGCGTGAATATTAGAAACGTACATTTTTTTTGGCTCCTCAAGGACGGATTTTCGATTATTGCGTTAGAACCTGCTTTCGTGTGATATATTATTACATATATATATATATATAAATCTATTATCATATAATTTAAAGAATACAAATTTCGTAAGAAACAGCAGAGCAGGTTGTACGCAATTTTTCTGGCACCAATTCGCTCTCGTTGGACCTTCGCGGTATGACAGTAAATTTTTCGTGTACAACTGGAGTCTTCAAGGTCTGCACAACCGACGAGGATCTGCCTTGACCCAAATCAAACACAAAATCGTACCTCAAATCGATGCCTTAATTAAAGAAAGATAGGTTGCAAAAAAAACAATGCCCATTGTTTTATGTACTAATTTTTTTTC
The DNA here is from genome assembly GCA_963989365.1 of Rhimphoctona megacephalus. NCBI lineage: Eukaryota > Metazoa > Arthropoda > Insecta > Hymenoptera > Ichneumonidae > Rhimphoctona > Rhimphoctona megacephalus. The sequence continues at coordinate 15,786,096 of OZ022424.1, forward strand.
AAATTTAAGAAAAAAATCAATAATATGTTTGATTTAAAAAAAAAACAATTCAATTATCGGCCAAATACCAATGGAATAATTGACTTTTTTTTTACTGTCTCCACTGTAATCTCAAGGGTTCAGCGGCGCTCACATTTCCATAAATCTATCACCAAAATATCTTATTACGATGATGTATGAACAGTTTGGTAACAGGAAAATTGATCCAAGGAAAATTCGCCCCGGAAAATTCGTCCTCGGAAAATTCGCCCCTCGAAAAATTTGCCCCCCCGAATTCCACCCACTTAACTCAATATATCGAGTTAAGTAATCAAAGGATAAAAAATGATCTATTGTTAATCATTTGTTAATTATTTGGAACGATATGAGATGAATTTTCGTCAAAAATTATTGAATTATTATAACGCGTTATTAATTTGCCGAAATTTTAATTATTTTTGTAAATTTGAAAAAAAAGGTAGACACAGCACAAAATTTCAGGTAAGCCAAGTAAGAAGAAATACACAAAGTAAGGAGTCTTGGTCAATGAGGCGTTGGGACATGCGGTATGCCCTGCAGGCTGCATGACTACATGACCATTGAAAAACGGTCGGCACGTGTCCATGCATCTTACGGACACGTCGGTAAGAATTTTGGACACCAGGTGGTGCCGCAGTCGCCTGGAATAAAATGTATTATGTACAAAAGAGGCAGAGAGAGAGGCCGTGTCACCTGCCATTTGTGGCCAAGGGCACCATCGTCCGATTTCCTCGTGCTTTCTTTTCGTTCTTTCAACGTTGAAGCATCTGTCGAAGGAAAAGGAAATTGAAATCTTTGGATTTTCTTTTCGAAGCATATTTCAAATATTTTATCGTTTCTTATTGAACATTGTTTTAAATTGACAAAATGTAAATCAGCCAATTCGAAATATGAGATCACTGAATTTATGGATAATTATCAAAATAAAAATAAAAAATGCCTAAATTTGGAAATACAATCATTGCAAATGTTATAATTTAATTAAAATACTTTAACCGATAAAAATATCGACCGTAAAATGGATCGAATGAGCTCACGTGAAAATAATTCGCATGACGAATTTTCAGCTGTCATAGAGGACAGGTGGACTCTTTCTCTTTTTCTCTTTCTCATTTCTTTTCCTCGATGTTTATCTTGCACAACAGATGGCACGGGCGAGATCTTTCTGTCTCTTTCTCTCTCGATAACGAAGCAGCGACGAACACAAAGAAACGTACGTGTTAAATTGAGCCAATGTGACTTATCAATAAATAAATAAATAATAAAAATCGTTAAAACGACGATGAATTTTTATTTAACGTTAAATTAACTAAAAGGTGAATCGAGTGCAATAATAATAATAGTAAAAAAATGACTTGGCAGCAAACTTAATCTGTAATCATAATAATAATAAATCGATAACAAGAACTTATAAATTTCTGTTGTATTATTTACTTTTCTTAATCCACAAAAAAGGGTATTTTCAGGCCCACGTTTTACTATCCCTCAAATACTAAGATTTAACCACCCTACCGGAAGTCGACGCTAAACCGATCCGCATTTCGTGAAATACAAACACACGCAAACAATATACGAACATCCGGTCCTTTGAGATGTTGGTTTCACGTCGGAAAATCCCTCTTTTCCGGATTCTCCAAGTAAATATAAAGCCCCCCCAATCCGCTTCCCGCCGTTTGCACAGACTTAAAAAACGTATAGGGGCTTCAATAAAAATCGACCGTTCAACGAAACTGTATAAAATGATTGTTAAACCTTTTTTTTATTGTCTCTTGAGGAGTAAAGCTGATAAAAAAAGGTTTCGAATCGATATTAATGGAAAACAGGCTGCCGCATGTTTATTAAAGATTTTTTAACGGCAAACGATGGTGAAAAAAATTTTTTTGAGATTTTTTACAATATACGTATTTAAAAATAAATATTTACAATAAATAATTAAATAATTAATTAATAATAATAATCAAATAATAATAATATAACAATATAAATAATAATAATAAATTAATTAATAATAATAAATATATATTTATATATATTTATTAATTCCTGTATGCCTTTTGTAGGCTTTTACAAAAGTAACCTCCCATTATTACCCCAACATCGATAGTTTATAAATTTAATTTGTTGTACACATGTAATTAACGCAGGCAATTAATTATTAACCGTATATGCACAGCATTTTCTGTTTCTTTTTATTTCATTAAATTTTATTACTGTTACGTTTTAGCTATGACTATTCCCTCCTTACGATGTCCCTACTTTATTTTCTCTGCCTAGCAGGTTCTGCATCATTACTTCGAACTGTCTAACGTACTCACAGAGTTCTACGAATTAGTTCCTTATTGAATTATTTCTCTAATTTACTTTTTATATCCTCTCCTCTGAAGTTTCCCAACGATCTCTTTAAATTTTTGTACTATTTGACTGTTCTTTATCGCCTATTTGATTTCCCAACATTCGCAAATATATTCCAATGTCTCTGATTCATCCTTGGATATGCGACACTTTGTATTTGTGTACCTCTTGTTGCCCACTTTTCCCACGTTGCCACATCTCATCCTCGCCCACGTTTCCTTAACCTCCCTCTTCAAATCCTCGTTCTTCCAGTAATCTTCCATTGCATGACTCCCTTTCTTAGAGCGGTATTCCGCGCAGTATATCGACGTATCTATTTTTCCCCAATCTCCATGTATTTCCTGGTATCTATTTTGATGTATGTGGCTCTTCCGATCTTCCGTTTTACCTCTTCTATATTTACGTCCCAGAGGATTTGCCATATTGTTCCTTCGCCTACCGTTTGCATGGCTTTCACTGCTTCTGCTCCCCAATTTGAGGCTTGCCCATTTATAATTCCTCTTATCTCTTCCCTTATTAGGCATTTTCTAGGCCACCTTTCCTCTCCCATTTCCATGACCTTGACAAGGTAGTTTGCTGCCATTTTCCACAGATCCACGTCAATCTCTCTACATCCTGCTTCGATCCGCCAGATGTCACTTGGAATATTCCTACTGACACCCATCGCCATTTGAATATAACGACCTGCAATGTTTCCATTGTTTCCCTCCTTCTCTATCCCCAAAGTTCCACACCGTAAAGCATATCCCAATTCTCACAATCATTTCCATTAGAAATAATCTTCTCTTTAGGTTGTTTAATAATGATTAATTAATTAATAATAATAATTAAATAATTAAAATAAAATATTTTAATACAAGGCATTTTATTCGTCGGAATCTTCTTGTCCTCGTGGCAGAGTGGGACTAAAAAAAATACAAGAAAAAAAAGACAATTTTTCGGACGAATACATTTCTCGTATTTTTGCTCTGTGGGGACAGTCGGGACTTGAATATAACGGATTTAAAAAAAAAATACTTTTTTTAAATGTCTTGCGATGTATTGTTACAAAGTCTGAACTTTGTGAAAATTGACCTTTCCCAACCGATTAAAAATACAAAGATGTAAAATGACTTCAGAATTTTTATTTCTTCTCGACGAATCTTTTTTAATTGATTCTTGTAACCGGAAGTAAGTACGTCGTCGAATATCCTCGATTGTAAATGAGCTCACAATGTGCGCGAGAGAGAAAGAGAGAGAGGGAGAGAGAGGGAGGGAGAGAAAGAAAAATGAAAAGGCGGGGAAAGGAAGAACCCACGCGCCGGAAGTCGCGTCATTTGCTAACAACGTGACGACTTCCGGGGTATATTTTATCTCACAATCAGGCATGAAACGTCATTAAATAATAAATATCTGTTTATACACACAAAAGTAAAGACAAATTAAAGAATTTTCAACACAAAACCGCTAATCTGGAATGAGAAAAACAAATAATCGAAAATTTGAAGGTTTTGAAATAAAATGGAATCGAATCGAACGAACATAACCTAGTTTTTCATTGCTGCAAATGGCAGCATATTGCGATGGCGTCACGAACAACTGTAGCGGAAATCTTCGTGGAATGTCATCGATGTCGAAAATTCGAGTTTATTGCGTCAGGAAAAAAGTTCTCTCTCAGTGTGAGTTCTAATTATCGAATAAAAATATGCTGACGAGAGAGACTCTGAGTCGTGAAAAAAAAGGTTACACCTTCGGGCTCAAAACGCTTGTCTTATCTCGGTCACGTGACCTATCTTACAGATGACTTTGTAATCTTATATATATATCTCTCTCTCTCTCTCTCACTCACTCACTCTCTCGCTCTGTCTGTATCGGTTTGTTGTTATTATTATTACAGGCACGGATCGGAATACTCTAGAACCCTTCTTATCTCGAAATTGCGATAAGATTCATTATTCAAACCGTATGACAATAATCATATTTATTATTTCTCACGTACGCAGTCTCTTTTTTCGATTTCATCACTTTTTTTCCTCCTCAAACATTTAACTCTACCACAATTTCTATATTCAGTGATTTTAATATCAGTAATTATAAAACCATCGAATTTGTAGAAATACAAAAATGGTGTTAAAGAATTTACTTGTTTTCTAAATCTTTCTTCAATCAATAATGGTCCAAATTTTTTTTACCAAAGCAATTGTACGGCCAAAATAAAACAAAAATTGCGGATGCTCAAAAATAGTCCCGCTTTAATGGAATCAAGGTTAACGATTGAATTTATAAAATAAAAAAAAGAATAAAAAAAATTGCAGAGGCGAAGAGATTCATCATTTACGAGGGTCTTCGTTTTTCGCGGATGATCGAATCGTTCCTAGGCCTTGACTCAACCGCTTGTGGTCTCGTATCTCTTTTCTTGTTTTTTTTTGTTTCTTCTTACATGACGCAATACTTGACTCGATCGCATGGCGAACTGCCGCGCGATTTTTACGCTCAATCGTATACGGGCGCGAATATATAGAAATTATACGTTTGCGTGAGCACCATCACGTATCAAATGTCACAAAAATCCATTTAATCATTTCGCGACTGATCGAGATGCGAATTTCATCAGTCTCTCGTTTCTTAATGGACTTTCGATTTTTTTTTTTTTTTTTGATACCGAACTGACAATATTTTTTGTTGTCAAATCGAATATTTGAATAATTCGTACATTCCCAATGAAGAATTTGATTTTGATTGTTTAACGAGCCATCGGTTTATTTTACCAATGAATTCACATTAAAAATGAATATTCGCATCGATCATTAGTTAATATTTTTGTATTCATTTATTCACTTATATTCTTCGATTAATTACTTTCTCAACGTATGCTTCAATCGTATAAAACGACTGTCGATTGTTCGGTGTACAATAAAGCTAGAATCGGAGAAATTCGAATATTTTACAATTAACAGATTTTTTTGTACAAAAAAGTAACAATTCATCCCATTCCACTGGATAAATATCGAGCCAAATTACCGAACCTTTAAAAAAGAATTATAACTTTGAAAATCGTCTAATTTACACGACGCTTTATGGAGATGACTTGTTGCTCACATTTCTATTTAATAATTCATATATTAAATAATGACAGATGTTTGATATAAACTGTCCTACACGGAGAGAATTAAACTTGAAAAATGATCGCGGAGTGACGGTAGTGAGGTGACAATCTGCAATTTCTAAGATTATTACTGGACAAAACACAAATTTTCATAAAAATTAAATAAGATTTCTTGTTTGAAATAGGAAATTTTGTCGGAATGTCTAGTAAATTTTGGTGTCCAGTAAAAAATGCAGAACATAAATTAAAGAACTGTCTGATGCAAGTGAAATTTTACCGTGTATTTAATTATTTGATGTCTTCAAGAAATGTCCTTGAAAAAGTGCCGTAATTATGACGATTATTTCAATATTTATTTTGAAATATTATACGAGCGTCACGGTAAATTTTACCGTGCTGCACGCTAAAAATTTTCCTACAAGTGTTACGCCAGGATGGCGTAGTATTTGAAATTTTACGTTTCGCGAGCTAAAAAAAACTTATCGATTACGAATAAATACGTTTTGCCAACTTCTCCCCAAGTTCAAATGTATCACGGTAAACATTACTGTTTAATTCTCTCCGCGTATGGTTAAAGATGTATGAGCGCTAGGCTTGATTTTAGATAAAATTCTGATTTTTTTATATGTTGTAATACAAGCTTGATACTTGATGTCTGTGAAATTTCAAAGCACTTTAACGACTATCTGATCGAGATATCATTAATTGAATAATGGAGAATTTTACACATCGCATATGGCGTCAATGACATTCTGGCCACACTACACCTAAAAAGTTAATATATTTCGGTATTAGATGCTCTAGACAAAAAACTTCAGTCATATTCATGAAATATCGTGGATTCTGATGGTACATTAAAAAAGGGGGCTTAACGAACATCCGAATTAGAAATATCGAGTTAAAGACTACAAATTGTCACGACACTTCATGATTTTATAACCCCGTAGTATTGTGGCAACATATGGCATATCGTAACACACAAAGTATAGTAAGAAGGTTGATGTTTTTGGGGGTTATGTTTACCTCGAAACTCAGCAGTCTATTTATTGTGCGAGCGACGTTGTCAACAGTAATCTTTTCGCTACGTACCACCGAGTCATGTTAACAATTCAGAATGCTGTAGCTTCTGTAACGAATTGACTTAAAAAATGTTACTTATCTAAAAAAATATCATTACATTTGGGACTGATATTGTGCGCTGTATATGGTCACTCGTGGTAGCTTATTTCTAAAATTGTAGTGAAAGATTGTCTATTGACTAGTACGATCCGCTTTCATTCCTTAATCAAATTCTAAAGATTCCGTAGCAACGATAAAAACAGTCACCGGACGTTTGAAAAAAATATTCACGATAGAAATTGAAAGAATATCATCAGCAGACGATTTTTCGTAGCCACGGCGTTCAAGAGGTTATGTTATCTTCGGCAGTTTTTACAACATTTTCAATGCTATTCTTGTTTTTGCCCGTTACAAATTGGTTCACATTTTTACGAATGTCACTGTGTACTTTATACGTATTTTCATTCATATTTCACTATTTTTTTTAACCAAATACAATAAATCCAGCTTCTCCCATTGACAGTGCAGTTGTTGACATTTGTAGCTCTTCAAAAAATATCAAAGATTCATAATTTACACAATTAAGCTGAAATTTTCGATTTATATTTACAGTTGGGAGTAATAATTGGTTATAATTTTTTTAAACAAAATCCAGCGTAATTTATGAATGAGTGTGGAGGGCCCTGCGCTTATGCGTCCAAAAAATATATACGGCCTTCCGCGAAAGGAATACCTTAAGAAACTACGTTTAAAAAAGCCTTAAATCAATTTGCTGGAATTGATCTTAAAAATGCAAAAAGTATTTCATTAGCAGCATCCGGTCGTTGAGGGAGAATACGGATTCTTCGTGGTAGATTTACTCGGAGGAATCGAGAGATAATGAAGGATCGAGAGAGAGAGAGCGGGAAAGAGAGTGAGAGAGAGAGAGGGAAAGAGAGGGAGAGAGAGAAGAAAATGTGCGTAGGCGTCTGCGTGTGGGATAAGGATAAAAGAAGGTTACGAACCCTTGAATACATGCACGAAACGAACACCGGTAGACCGGTCTTTCGCCTTCCTCTTTGCTCTTTCGTATCAACTCTTTCCGTTTCTTTTTATTTTTATATTATTTTTTCTTACAATTCGAGACTGCGCGCGTGAAGCGTGCGGCAACCTAACCTCAATGGTGTGTACGGCCGTGCGACGGTGCAACAGCACAGCAGGCGAGCAGGCCGTGCAACTGCCGCCGATTCGAGCGTGGCCGTGACGAAACTGAACTACAAACTGCAGCAAACATTGGAGCCAAATTTTATTGCATTATTTATTACATATTTATTGCATACTGATTGATTTCTAAATTTTCTCTACAGTACGCGTGCAGATAAAAATAGCGAAGGACTCGACACTTGCGACTTTACGTCAACGATCCATTGTAAGTCTAAATTTCAGGGGCCGTTGCGACTTTTTGGGCACCCTTTGTACGGACTTGACGAGTGTGCGTGCTTGAACGCGCCGCTCGTGGTAAACTCACGTAATTACGAGCGGCTGTTGCATGCGGCACGGGCGGACCTTCGATTTGTATGGCCTCGAACGTGTTCATTTTCTTTGGGAAAACTTTGCTCTGCTCGCACACTTAAATATACCTATTGAAAAAAAAAAAAAAAAACTTTAACGCGACACCGGAGATGCGCGTCTTTGAAAAATGGTCTGTTGCGAACGAAAACACGGCGGTGTTTCCGCGTTCCTGACTCAAATTGAAACATTTTCATTCTCCTTAAAACCTCGAGTTTACGGTATGGTGGGCGTCTACAAAAATTTCTTCCCTATACCCGTTAGTAAAGACTCACTAATTACGTAATTAAATCAAAATAATCGCTACCCCAAGCGTCCGAAGTAACTTTTTAGGATGCTCAGCTAATGTTTCATTCAAGACACAGAAAAAATGGTTCGATGCGATATAATTAGAGACCTTGATATTAATAGCCACATTTTGTAATAATATATTATATGATTAATGAGAACCACACGTAAATATAGCGAATGTGTACGATGTTTTCGTAATATTTCAATTTTGCGGTTATAGTTGCACTCGTTCTGTTATTATTATTATTATTATTATCATTATCATCATCATTGTTGTTGTTGTTGTTATTATTATTGGGGCGAGAAGCTCGAATTGTATGAAGAGATGCTGCGTATACGCAAGAGCGATACAAAGACCGGTATTTTGCAATTTTATTAGGCTCGAAACCGGCTCGAGCGTTTTCATCATCGTTTCGTTTCGTTGTCTCGACTCGCGCGGCGGTGGCGTCGTGGCGTCTATTTTTCTCTTTTTTTCTCGTTTCGTGTGCCGTATTCATCGCGATATCATGTACAACGCCACTAATACCCTGGAAACCCTGCTTGCTACGGTAGCGTCTCACCAAAGCGTTTTTCTATAGATTTTTTTTAAATTTTGAGCACACATTCAGGACACTGTTATGCAATTACGTGCGAAATTTCAAAAGGATTCACCATCCCATAGTCGAGATATCGGAAATCAAAGATGGCACAGTTTTACACGTGTTCTTATGGAGAGTGGTAAAAAATTTCACATTTTACGCAATAACTCCGAAACTTTTCTATAGATTTTTTTATTTTTTTATTGTTATTTACAGAGCAACATGTGATGAAGTTTGTCAATAAATTACAAGGATTTTGACCATTTAGTGTCGGAAATACAACGATATAAAGCGTATGTTATGTGTTTTTGGTAGGAAAACGTGATTATTTCGGAAATTAAATTTTATATTAGACATTTTTTCTGAAAGTTTTATATTTTTATATTCCTGTAAGATGTAACAACTTTATTGATTTATTCCGTAAGTTACATCCAAGCTTTCGAACATTTAACCGAGAGTCAACTTTTGAACGTGACTGTGCCGAGATTACTAATTTAATACCGCCGCATGTATAGCGCCATATTTTGACGCTTTTGAGTTTCGCGAGTACGCGTGCCTGTGTAAATGAAAAAATTAAAATGCCCATAGCCAAGAAGTTTTAGTATTTTATTGCTCGATCCTACACTATATTGGTATCGTGCGCGTTTTGCTCTTTGAAAATTTCTTCGTCAACACTTTTCAGCACTGAAATTTCCAAAATTTCAGGATGGTACAGCGGAAAAAAGTGTTCTAGCAAAAATTTCGAGTTTTTGGAACACCGTTAAAATTCAAGATGCGGTGGGAAAACAAAGGCGCGGTTTCAGGGGTTTCGAAATACAACAATTTCTGTTTTTTACGTTAATGCGAAAATTCAAGATGGCGGCTTAGCTTCTATCTTCCGTCTTATTTTTCAACTGTTTTTGTACGTAACGAATTTTTGCACCAGTTTATTAAAATATTTACGCTAATGCTGCAGTTTTATAGAAATTTAATCGTGGACATTTTCTCATACGTCCTGATTGTTACTGCTGTAAAAATCCAATATTAAGACGATTCAGACACGCTCCTTTTCCGTTGTACAAATAACATCTAATAAAACTTGTATATATTCGTAAGTAAAAACAAAGGCGACGGTGCATAGAGTGTGATAACATGCGTGTGTTACCTTGATGATGGGGCACGTTTTCATGGGCGAACACGCGCGTTCGTCGTCCATGAAGACCAATTGACAAAAGTCGTCGGTGGCCGCGCGGATGTCACGGTGAATGGAGGAGGGTTATTGGCGCGGTTGGCGCAACCTCGCTCGAGGTCACGCTTACCGTTGTGCCCATTCAAAATGGTAGATCAACAAAAAGGTAAACAAGGAGATAATTTCTTAACAAATAAATATTAACAAATTAAAAAAAGTTGTATCAAATCGATTCACCAAAAGAATGACGAGGCGATGTCGCCATATTACGTTCACTTGCAACAATGTTTGCATACTTCACGCTACTGCTGGTTGCCCGTAATTGCTCTGACAGATGCCTGCCTCCTGTGTGTACATTTTTTGTTGGTTATGTTTTTTATTAACATTGTACATATTTGATATCAATATTTTTGAAGTTTAGTGCGAATTTTAACTCCGTATATGGTGTTCGAAAAGTTCGTGGATAACAGTAAAAAATATAACCTAAAAAACGACGGTTATACTCGAGTTTTTGACCACGTTGGCTTTCCGTATTATTTCACTAGTTCCGGATTCCGCAAAATTGAAATTCCGGCGGATGCTTAACAGTAAATAGATATTTTAATAAATGCGATAAATTTGTTGAAAATAAACGATTCGATACGAATCTCACCTGCTTCTAAAACCGAAAATTCAAAACAGTGGATAGGACGAGTGAAAAAATCAGAGGAACGCTTCGAATCGTAACGCGACGGCATAAATAAAATACTAAATAAAATATACTCGCGGCATTGAAAAAAAAGACTTTAATTACACGGGTTACTTATCGTTTATGCGTATGCGAGTATTCTGTAAATTGCAATTTGTTCCAATAGTTACAACATTGTTGTGGAATGCGGTCGAGCGTTATCGCACGAGAAATTCTCTCCCACGCGTAATACGCGATGCTGAGGCGTCGTCAACATTACAAATTATGATTTTTATGCTATTTTTTCTTCGATTGTCCGAACTCGGTGGAATTTATTCGTAATTGAATTTTTCAACTATCCAATCATTTTCGATGACTCTATCGAATAGAGTCCAACGTCACGATTCAAACAACTCGTTCGAGCCGTTGAAAGACACTTGCTTTTTTTATGCAACTTTGTGTAACAAACATGAATCAGAGTCAACGTATCGCTATCGCGGCGCGAGAAAATAAGAAACTTCGAGGACCGCGAAGCGAATAAAGGCAGAGGGTAATAGCGGCGAAGAACTGTGTCGGATTGCTGCCTCGAGATTTGTATCTTATAGTCCTTGCGTGTCATCCTAATACGTTTATGCTTTTATGCACGTCGGGAACAGCGGGTTGAGAGGTCCGGTATGGGCTATTTTTTAATATTTTCTTAATACTTTAGAATTTCGTTTTTTATATATTTCTATATATTTTATTAATAATTTATATATAATTTTATTTCATGTATTTTTTAAAAAACGAGAGAATTCAAAAAATCATTCGAGCTAAATTCATTATGAATATAAATTAATGCTTCGTGTATTTATTTGACCAACGTCGTTACCCAAAATTTAACCCAAACTTGATATAAAAATCCGACGAATCATTTACGATTAACTCGAATGATTTTTTGCATGGACTTTTGGACAAATGAAAGTTTTCTCAAAACCAGTGAGTACGTGGAAATTCAATAAATATAACGCGCAAGAAAGTGATTAATTATCTGTTATTTATCAAAGTGAAATTCGATCAAATGTCAAGAAGAGGTTGATCAGAATCGAGCAAAAAAATCCAGTCAAACGTCAAGCTCAAGGGTGAGAAATAGAAAATAAATCGTGAAATTTGATGATTACTATGAATAAAAAGAAAATAAAACACTTCAATTTCATTTGTAAAATTTTTTTTTATTTTTTCGTCACATTTCTGTTGTTGTTGTTTTCTTTGTAATATAATAGGAAAACACCGACTGGTCGGCCTTTTAACGCAATTTCCAACTTTGAAATATTGTCCTATGAAGAAAAAAAAAGATAACAAAATACAGAGCAAGTCTTCAATGAAACGTTATTTATTAAACTTCAATAACAAAATTATTGCAAACGATAGAATCAACATTGAAACATTGAAAAACGTGATTTACTTTAGAATAACGTAACTTTGACCAGTAGTCGGTCGCTCCAAACCAGTAGCCGACCACATAGGGACCCTATAGTCGGCCTTTTTTCTATTGGTCGGAGCTGGCTGGGGTTGACGCTATAATCGGCCTGAACGACTGGGGTTTGTACCATCCAAAAGTCGGCCGCCTCAATGAGGGTACGTTTACGTGTGGCCGACTACTGGTAAAACCATCATTAGTAATATTTTTTTTTTTACGTGTACAGTGTAACATGCATACAGTACAAATTTCAACCGTGTAGAAGAATTTCACTAAAAAACCAATAGTCGGCCGGGGGGGGGGGGGGGGGGCTGGACATTGGCTTTACAATGTTAAATTGAAGACCCAGTAGTCAGCCAGGAGAGAAAATATATTTTTTACCATTTAAAAACGATTTTTTCATCAGAAACTTTTAGAAAATTATCAAAAAAGAACAATAAGCTTCCGAAAAACATGAAATACGCAACGTTTCGAATGATATTTTTTCCTTAGTTGTTTCAATAGTTAAGGGGACCGTATGGTCTAGAGCACGAAAATTTCACCTATTTTCACGATTTTTTTTTTGCCATAAAAAATTTTAAAATCGATGTTTTAACTTTTCGGGTTTATTACTACCTTTATTAAGTATACAAAAAAATTTTTTTTTAATTTTAAAAACAGTGTTTATTATCATATAATTGGCATTGAAGACGACCCTCTCGAAAAATCCGACCCGGACGGTGAAGATCGATCCGAGACTTCTACTCATCTGAAACACAAAATTCAAGAAGATTCTTAATCAGAAAGAGTACAGTTATGGTCGGGACTAGAACAAATCGAAAAAATTAAAAATTGACAAAATGGCGCGATTTTGAACAAAAATTCGTAAAATCGGGTTTTTTTTCACTAGTTTTTTAGTATAAACAATAAGAAATTATTTAAATAAAATTATGATTGTAGTTCCGACGATAGCCATACATGTTGTGAACAACATATCCAAATTTCAAGTGATTCGGTTGAATAGTTTTTTTGTTTTCACCTGCGCAGTGCCGAAAAAAGTCGTTTCGAGATAAATGAGTTTAAAGTTTGAGGTACAGATATTTTCAAAAATTGAGCAAATTTTGAATACTTACAGTTAATCCGCGATTCCGGCACCATATAGGATTCCTTCGGAACGTTCATAATTCAAGATTTCCTCACTCCTTTCATTTCTTCGAGCTGTCCGAGCCTCTTTGGAGTTGTCCGTGCTCCTACGGTTGGCGCTCGATACTCGCAGCTAGTATTTTCGATAGTGAATCGATTGCCCTTGAAATATCTTTTGCGACCTACAGAAGATGGTCGTCTAGAAGAGTCACGGCCTTGCTTTCTATCCATATTTTCTGATATTTTATTTCAAAATTTTCGATGTTGGTTCGTCAAAACGTAACGTTGTACTGATCAAGTCAGGAGAAAGCGAAATGACCGTTTCCCTCACAAATGTTCGACAATAGGTATATTTCGGGGAAGGGAAAAGTATATATAGGTATATAGTATGTACTATATACAGGTATATATTTTCGGAGAAGGATTGGGACAGCTGCTGCGCTCCGATTAGGTTACCGGTTAGCGCTAGACCCGTTAGGAGCGCGCGGACCGCTCTCTACCTGCGTTATGGGCTGTAGAAGCTGTAATATTGAGAATTTCCGCATGAAAATTTCACAGTATATTCTTGAGATACTATACTTTCGACATATCGAAAAAAAAAAAAAATCGATTTTTTCAAATTTCTAGACCATACGGTTCCCTTAATACGTTGAAACTTTGTATACCGGTTAATCAGAGGTCAAAGATGTCAGTAAAAAATGCTCACTACTCGAAAACAACTTTCACGCATACAAAGTTGCAAAAGGCCGACTACTGGAAGAGGGCTGGGGGACTGGGTGTTTTGCCTATACATCGCTGACTACATGTAGCTTCTTCCCTTAGAACTTTTTAATACGGGGGGGGGGATGCTTTTGGCGCCTCGTCAGCCGCAACTGTGTATTTCGAGCAGTTTCAAGTGCCATCAGCGATTGGCGAGCCACGTCATCGACTGCGCGTTGTACACGTCCGGTTCGCGCTCGCACCTATAATCTTCTCGATCTCGTACACGCACTTAACACAAGCTTTTTATTTATAAGCTTCTTATGTATACATTTTCTATACCGTCGATGCCAATTTTTGCAATTTTTTTTATCATCGCATCTAATAGTTTTCTGAAGAGTCGTAAAATAATTTGAGGAAAAGTATCATCATCGTTTCTGAGACGGGGTCAATTTTATCATCTCTCGAAGGCATTTATAAGGTCGAAAAAAATTAGCGTACCTTTAAACGTTTTCGCGGTAACGAAGGTCAAAAGCAGAAAAAACGCCTAATATAAAGTTCAGATTCCAAAATAACCACGATTCCCTATCAAAAACACGTTACATACGCTTTGCAGGGATGGTGCAGATTCGATAGAGGGCAGGTCGAACGTACATGTGGCGCCTCTAGTGTTATAAATCGTAAGTTTTGGGGACGATTTCCCATGTTCGAAGTATATATATATTTAGTGAAGAAATATATATATACTTTAAACATGGGACGTTTGACGTTTCTCCAAAAATTTTTAATTTTGATCACTAGTGGCGCGACAGTCTACTTGCACTTTCCCTATATCGCTGTATCTCCGAAACTGGTCAAAATTCTTGCAATTTTTTCATAAACTTCGTCACACGTTTCTCTGTAAATGACAATTGAAAAAAAAAAAAAAAAATTTGTCAAAAAGTTTCGGAGTTATTGCATAAAATGTGAAATTTTCTACCGCTCCCCATAAGAACATGCATAAAATTGCATAATCTTTGATTTCCGATATCTCGAATATATGGTGAATCCTTTTGAAATTTTGCACGTAATTCCGTATTAGTGTCTTGAATGCGTCCTCAAAAATTAAAAAACAGCTATAGAAAAACGCTCCGGCGAGACTAATACCTTGAAAAAAGGGGATAATTCTTTTTGCTCGCAATGGAAACAATTTCGGATCGAGAATAATCGATCTCGCAATTTTCTGTCTTTTCTCACTGCCGACAAGAGTTTAGGACATACAGCGCCAAGTTTCGTCAACGTGGTGCCGGCTGCCTTGGTACACGTATTTATTACACTATGGGTGCGTTCGACTTGGATACTTTCGCGCTCAAAAGCGCGGCTCTACCATTGAACAGTATTACTATACCTTGCGCTTTGAGCAGCTTTAAGCGTTAAAAGCACCCAAGTCGAACGCACTCTATTTACACTCTCGCTCGTGTCAGCTCGCCTCTAGTCGTCACTGGATACACACACGTCCAGTGCGCACGTATACATCGATCTTACCACCACATTTGCCTGTACGAGCGATTCTGTGTGCAATAATCTCGCGAATACTCGCTGCTTCGTTCTTCGCGCAATCCATGGCATCGAAAAATAATTCTTCAAATCCCAAAAACAAATCGAAACGAAAAAATCTTGAACGATGCTTCAAATAAAGTAAGCAAATGTGAATGGATACCCGATCATTCGAGTTACGTCGAAAACAAGCCCAGTATATGGAAAGAAAATTCATCAACGCTGAAAATAATGCAGGCTGCAAAAATCATCTACTTTCAGTTTGCATGAAACTTTTTTAGAAATTTTTTCCCGAAGTTCCGGATGAAAATAAACAATTCTAAGTCATTTGCAATTATCGAAAATAGAAAAGGAATTTCAACATTTTTTTACACCCGAAATGTCGGTCGAATATAAATTTGAAAAAAGATTACAAACATTCGCGTCAATTAGAATTTTGGTACATAGAACTTCGGTGGATCTCGTATAAAAAAATACAATGAGGATAATTCAACATGGAACGCCCCGTATATTTGGAAAAATATATATATATAATAAGCCTCTGACTTCACTGGCGCATGCGCACCCGCGCACCTGTCTAGCCGGTCCGCAGTTGTGTTGGTTGTGCTTGGCTACGTGTACACCGACGCGCGACCGTGCGACTCGGCCGCCAATGGAGCTGCTGCTGTTGTTCCCCCGGCCCCAGCCCATTGCAATAGAAAAATTAGTTGCTGCTTGCCGCCGGGAGATAGCGCCTCGAGCGATTGAGACCACCACCGAGACGCAAGACCAAGCGAGAGCGAGTGAGCGTTCTCGGTGGACGGGCACAGACGATGGACCCGATGGACGAGGACGAATAGTCATTCAGTCACTGCGATACTCTCGAAGAGTCGAGTCGCAAGTTGGAAATCATGGCGCGAACGCTAGACGCTCGTCGTTGTTTCATCATTAATCAGTGTCGTCGTCGTTACTGAGCGGAGAAGGCCGGCTTGCTGTTTAGCCGCCCTTTTTAATTCATTAACCGACCAGCACCCCGTCTCGTTGCGACGTCTGTGCGTGTTTATATATTTCCGACAGAGAAAATTCAGCACGCACCATTCAATACAAAAGTAAACAAACGAATAAAGAAAAAACGACGTTTCTCCGTAAACGCTTTTTTTCGAAAATCAGGCTGTGCCGTGTGATGCGTGCACATTATTCATTTATTGCTTAATCATTCGACTTATCGTGACGATCAAAGAATAAATAATATTACTGTGAATCGCGGATTTAGTGAAAATTCGTGGTGTCCGTGTATGTGAGTGTCAAGTGCGCACGCGCTCGCGAGAAAAAACGTTTGGCTGTAAAATAGGTGAAAAAAATATATTCCAGGTAAGAATTTGCAAAGTTCCATAATCGGCCAAACATTTCTCGCGCATTTCGCAATCTTTGTTCCAAATCTCGCCAAACTTTATTTACATCTTCTCGAGCGGCCATCTTGCATTTATTTCTCGCCATTTGCGCGCATGATTTTCGTACCTTTTTTGCTCACGTATTATCGCCACTTCCGGAACCCGGGTTTTTTCTTATTCTGCTTTTTTTTCTTTATATTCCACGACATCGGGGCCTTTTCTTCTGCACGGTTGACCTTTTGACCTTGCGAATTCCGAGTTCACGTAATATTTATTTTTTCCATTCGGAATTTTTGTATTTTTTTCGTAAACTCTCCTTTTAAAATGCATCCTTTCCATCTTTTTTTTCGTAACATCGTGGACATTATCAGTTATTCCATTCTCCATCTCGTAATCTACAAAATGGAGATGTCGTTCTCTTTCTCTGGGAAAGTGCAAAGTGCACTGATCCTCATTGACCTTATCTCGTACTTACGAGCCACGAGACTATCACACGTCATAAATAAGCTCTATATTTGCGTGTATATATATATATATGTCACAAAATGTATAGGTGGGTAGTATGTGTTTACATCGCAGTGCCGGATGTACACGCTGAGCAGCACAGTCGTGTGACGCACCGTGGCGTCATCAAATTTCATTAAAAAATACTTTGCTACGTCACAAATAATATTGCAGCTTAAAACAAAACTTTTTCGGTTATTATAATCGCATAATTAATCTGTCGGCCAAAAAAAATGGTAAGAAATTACGAAAATTCTCGATCATTGAGTCTCTTCATTGCACTCGAATCAGTCTCTTCATTTTTATTTACATTTCAAAACACACGTTTTTATCTCGAATTTCGTCATCCCGAATTTTGTTAACAGTCAAATTGACACGTTTTTCCAATTCCGATCTGTTTCTTTTTTATTTTTTATTAAAATACGCGTTCATTTGAACTACGAATTAAATTGATTAATGAAATTTCACGCTGACACTGTACACGAATACTTTTTATGAAACATTTTGATTTTAAAAATAAATACCGGTCTAATAAGCGATTACAATGAAGAAATAAACGAATAATCTTTTTTAAAAGTCAATTTTTTTAACCGAACCACAAAATCTGATTTTTGCATTAAAAAAAAAAAAATGGTAAACTATCATTCGTCATTTTTTGTCGTTCGAACGTTTCATTTAGTGTAACTTGAAGAGAGAAAGAGAGTCCCACTTCCAGTGGGGGTACCCATGACCTTAAAGCCTCCCCACCACCAATCAACATCCGCCACTCTCGTGTTTTAATTGCACAACCGTCCGGACAACGTTTTGAAATATTTCACGATATCAAGAGCCGCGGTAGCGGCTCGACGCCAAGTATTAAGAAAAAAAAAACCAACGCGAGTTCTGCCGCACTCTTATATGCTCGAATATGACTTTTCGGACTTTTTTTTTTTTTTTTTTTTTTTTTTTTTCAAATCGCTCTCACGGAAGAACGGGTTAAGTAAAAAATTGGACTGTAGAGGGCCAATTTTTTATTTATTATTCCCTTTCCATTGGTCTTTGTTACAAGTCGATCCGTCCACCCAATCCCGAGATATGATAATTTTGTGCATTAATAACATTCTTTGTTTCGACATACGTATTACCGATAATTAATATTTATCTGAATTTTCTTCGCCCTCGTTTTTTTCATTCGCTTCATCTTTATTTTTCTCGATTGATTTGGCGATGATTCATGCATGTGCGTCCATTCATCGAGTTCCAATATTCTTATCATTATAAAAGTCGCGCGCGCACAAACGTTTATGTCAGTCGAACTGATCGTTATGAAAATAAAAAAAAATATATTGCACAATAAAAGTTTGTCAATCAAATTTGTTTCAAATAGATCATTGCTCGAAATGACTCTTGATTATTATTATTATTATTTATCAATTATACAATTAATATTTGCGAAAAATTCAATAATTCTCAAGGATAATAATAATTTTTGTTTATTTTTAATTTCGAGAAAATCTTGAACTGCGATTAAACTTTGCTCAATTAAAAAAAAAAAAAAAAGATCAATCGTTCGTGGTTTTAAACGAATTTGTTTATGAGAAGCATCAATTTTCGTGCTAATGAAATTTGCGTCGTTGAAATCCAACGATGAAAATTCTCTTGTTATTATTCAAATTTTATTCGCAGTTTTTCACCCAAAATTTCAACAATTTTCATAATTCATAAATTGATGAATAAACAACATGAAATTTTGTTAATATGTAACAAAATAAACCGATATATGGAATGAAAATTAACATTTTTTCTTATCCATTTTGTGCGATTTTCAGTAACACCAATAATCGAGAACCGACGATGCTTAAATAATCATTACGAAATAAAGAGTGAGAAAAACCGAAAACGAAACGAGGACATCTTGATTCAAGTCCGTCCAAGGATAAATTACACGGTTGAACGTCCTCGATGACCGTGAAAGTTCGCAAAAAGTGATATAATAATAATAATAATAATAATAAAGATAATGATGAATGATAAAATAAATCATTGTTTTATGTAGTAAAAGGAGAATAATACATTTCCACCATACTCGAGTTACCTGCTGTACGTGAGTAAAAATACAAAAGAAGAAAAAAGTTATTTAAAAAAAGGAAACATAATTTCGGGATCAAATAGTGTACAAAAAAGAAAAAAGAAAATTTTGAAAGCCATCGGTGTTCGATTCCCATGAAATTTTGGGATTTTTTAATTTTAATTATATACGGTTCGTGTTTGTGAGTACGTGTAACGCATTTTTGAAGAAATCTCTAGATTCAAATAAAAACAAAAAAACAAAAAGAAAAGAAAAGAAAAATAAAGCATATTTAATAATTAAAGAGTGAATATCTCGCTCTTGCAATATGAGATTGGCAAATCGTCAGCATCCACTTCATTTGCAAGTAACACGAACCAACAATGGAAAGTTCCTGGTCAGCCCGAACGGGCAACAAGACAACAACAATAACAACAACAACAATCGTACGCAACAACATCAACAAACGGGTAATTGCGAGGAAGCTAGCGCCGTCGTATCGCCGAATGTTGTTTTTCCAAGCTTCGAAACAGTCTCGTCACCCCCACAAGGCCCAACCATACTTGGCAATAGATTCATACTCGTTGGACCGGCCGAGGGCAGCGCCCTCTATCGGTGCGTCGATGTTGACACGGGCCAACAATTGGTCGCTAAGGTTTGTTACGATTTTTCATAAAAATTTCATCGTTTGTTCTTGGATTTTAAAATTTAGCCGCGTGATAGAAAATCCGAGGAGATTTTGAAGTTTGCATCGTTGGCGTGCAAGGAAATTCCTTTTTTCTTACGATTTTGAAGTTTGCATCGTTGGAATGCAACCAATTTCCTTTTTTCTTCTTTAGCAGAGCACAAAATTTATTTGCAGTCTTTGCCTACGATAATCGGCCAAATTTTTTATTAAAAAATAACAATAAAAAAAAAAATCGTAATAATGCGATAAAAAAATAATGAAAATAATGAATTAGGCATTAACAGCGAGTGATCGGGGTGGCGAAGCGCTGTTAAGGGCTCATTTACGACTGGAGGGTAGCGGGGCGGCGAGTTCCGTAGCCGGAATCGTCGATGCTCCCGGTGGTCGTCGTTATCTTCTTCTCGAGGGTCACCACGGTGATCTGCACGCCTACGTTCGGGCGCGGAGAAGATTGCGCGAGCCCGAGGCCAGACGTCTCTTTCGTCAGGCGGCTAAAGCTGTTGCGATATGCCACGAGAATGGCGTCGTTCTCAGGGATCTCAAACTACGAAAATTCGTATTTGCCGATGAGGCCAGGTGAGTTCATTCGCTATTATCGTTAATTTTTATTAATTTCTCTGTATTTTCGCAGAAACGATTTTTTCGTCTTCTTCCATGTTCATTATTTTTTTTTTTTTGCCTTTTTTCGGCGTTATTAGGCTTTTTTGCTTCGGTTTTCCATATTTCATTCTCTCTTCGATAATTTTATTTTCAATTAAAAAGAAGAAGAAGAATAATGTAAAAATAGAAAAAAATATTGCGTGAAAACGTGTGAACAAATATCGTTAAATTGTAAATAATGAAATGAGCGCGCGAGCGTGTTGAAAATGTCGAAGGCGCGCCTCGTTGTCGGGGTGACCAAATCGTTTCCTGGTCTCGTTCTTGCCCCATCTCGCCTCTTTCTCTCTCTCTCTTTCTGTCTCTCGAAAGAGCTAACGTTCCCTTTTGCAATGTGTATGTGAGTGCCTTGGTGTGCGTTTTTCGCTCTCGCTCTCTCTCTCTCTCTCTTTCTCGAAAGAGTCTCGTTGGTAAATTCACTCGGCTATTCCTGCACGAAATCTATCGGTAGTTATGTGCCAATTCAACCAGATACTGACACACGTATACACATGTTAACTCGCCTTCCAGATTCCCGACTACAAGCCAGAAATATTTTCGATACTCTCTGAGATACATCGGCTTCTTGCGAATTTTTTAAAACAATTTTTTTTCACATACTATTATCTCGTTAATAAATGATAATAATTAATAATTGTTTTATTGCGATTACGGTTAATAATAATCTCTTCTTCTCTATCTCTATTTATATAAATCTGTAAGCGAAAAAAAATGTGATTATTTATCACAAATAATTGATTAAATTCCATAAAAAATATATTATTTCTTAGGGAAATACAAAAAAAAGTCAATTTATGTCATGTGTGCAACTTAATTTCTCCAGTAATCAAAATATGTAGATAAATAATTAAAAAAACGAATTACCAATTTAAAAATAATTGGAAAACAGAGAATGAGCAATCGCTGAAGTTTGAATTTTGCACAGAAAAAAGGTACCAGCTATTTTCGAGAAGTGATAAATGATTTTTAAATTCTTCCATTTTTAATATTTCAATGAGCATTTTTTTGGAGTATTTTAGTAGGAAAATCCAAAAATTATGTTGAAAATGTTAAGAGTATGGCAAATAATCATTTAGATTACATATCACCTCGATATTTTGGTTCATTGGTTCATTGGCTCATTGGCTCATTGGCTCATCTCTATATATATAAATCTGTTGGCGAGAAAAAAGTTTGGCCGCTTATCAATCGAGAACTACTGAACCGATTTCGATGAATCTTTCTCAGGAGGAAAGCTCCTGATTTACACTCGGTTGTAGGCTGTATAATATTCCGATATATAGTTTTTCATGGAAATATGAAAAAAAGTTTTAATTTTTTGTCCAATGTTCAACTTGAAAAATTCATTAG
The DNA here is from genome assembly GCA_963989365.1 of Rhimphoctona megacephalus. Classification (NCBI taxonomy): domain Eukaryota; kingdom Metazoa; phylum Arthropoda; class Insecta; order Hymenoptera; family Ichneumonidae; genus Rhimphoctona; species Rhimphoctona megacephalus. The sequence continues at coordinate 15,808,294 of OZ022424.1, forward strand.
TAATGAAAAAATAGAGATAAACAATAAAATAAATGATCAATTTAAAGATAATTCAAAAACAAAGAGAATGGGCGGTGGCTGGAGTTCGAATGTTGGAATTTGGATTTTTTGAAATTCTTCAGTTTATAAATGGCTATCGTCGACTCACCTTCCACGAAATTAAATTTATCGCATATCATTCTATTCGTTATTAAAAAAGCAAAGAAATTTGCATGGTGGCAAGTCTCTTTATCTCTGTAAAAACGATTTTACGGTCAAAAACAGCATGGGGGTCGAAAACGACCCCGGCCATGCGTTGGAAGGCAAAAAAAGTGGGGCATAAGTTCTAGGGATAATAATAAAAATAATAATAATATTAAGTGTGAGCCAAAATAATATATTTTCAACATATCACAAATTCTTATTGTCCTTTTTTTTTATCTTTTACACGCTTAAGAACCCGTTTACGTCTGGAGAGTCTCGAGGACGCGGTATTGGTTGACGAGGACGATGACAAATTGACCGATCGTCGTGGTTGTCCGGCTTACGTAGCACCGGAAGTATTGAGATCGGGTCGGGCATATTCCGGCAAAGCTGCTGACGTTTGGTCGCTGGGTATATTGTTGTATACGATGTTAGTTGGACGTTATCCGTTTAACGATGCCGAGCACGCTTCCCTATTCGCAAAAATATCGAGAGGACAATTCGCCGTACCGGAAGTGCTTGGTAATCGAGCCAAATGTTTAATAAGAGCTTTATTAAGGCGAGAACCCAACGAGAGACCGCAATCCGAGGATGTTCCACGTCATCCGTGGCTCTCGAAACCTCTACGAGGATCAACCGCCTCGAACAACGGTAGATCCTCCAATATCAACGACCAAATCGTTCCCGATTTGACAACCTCGACAACCACCTCCATCACCACCACTCAAGACTGATTTACGAAAAAACAAATACGGTTAAGAAACAAAAAAAACTAATAGGATCCAAACAAACAATTTATTATTAAATTCATTAAAAGAAAATCATTGTTATTATTATGTCATTGAAAGCACCATTTCCATGTCTAATAATAATAATGATGATAATAATAATAATAATAACGGTGATTATTGTTAATAATAATACTTATCATTAATATTCATTTTAATAATAATTATTATTAACCTTAGAACCCCAACGTAGTTTTCAGCACCGACAAACCCCAACGTGTGGATCGTTCGTGCCGGTCCTTTATTTAACTATGTATAGTGTACGAAAAAATCTAAAAAAATTCACGAGTCTTTGGACTCTTAACTGAATGATAAAATTTTTCACGTGTCGAAAAATAAAAAAACATTTTTTAATAATTTTTTTGCAAAAATCGCACACATTTAAGCGTCCTACGCTGAAAGACATAAACACGAAAAAGCCAACGTTGGGGTTCTAGGGTTAAGCTTTTTTTGGTCACCTTGGGCAAAATGAATCCATCTGACAATTTTGCTTCCCAATAAAGGGCAACTGGTATCACTTTTTGCCCAAAAAATCACCTTTTTCTCGAGGCTCTCCCACTATAATTGATTGATAAACATTGCTCGTAGATTTTTTTTCAAGTATGTATATTTTATAATACAAATTATACACTTTTTTCATTCGAATTCATGTTTCCGATCTAATGACATTTTTGCCAAAGAACATCGAAATTGTATGTAACGAGATTTTTTGACAAGTGTATCCCCACTTTGTTTTAAAATGATGTGAAAATTCTCAGGGTCATTTTAATCCCAGTGTGACCACGAAGGCTTTGTTGTTATTAATATCGTTATTATTATTATTTTGTTATGAAAAAAACACCGTGTCAAATTCCACTCTCATTGGGAATTCCACTCCTGCATTGTAAAAAATAAAAAATAAAAAAAAAATAATAAATAAATTCCGCGTCTCGCCCGACGCTGCCGTTGCCTTTTTCGATAGAATCAAAGAATTTGCTATTGGCGCATTCACGATTTTTTTTGTCTGTCAAATCTGTTGAATTTGAATAACTTTTCCCCGAAATTAAGCAATTGTGAAGAAAAAAAATTACGTTTTTTATTTCATTTAAACGTCGCTTGCAGAATTCAATTTCACGAACTATTCAAAATTACCTCGTATTCGTGGTCTGAATTTTGAAAAGTGATAAAAATTCTCGTTTCTCTGTGTTAAATACACTTTTTTGTTTGACGTTCCTATTATACGACACAGTCTTTTCATTTTTTTTTTTTTTGAGATTTTCGACAAATTTCTTGGCAAAAACTGAGGTCATTAAAATCGTTTAAAAGTGATATATTTTTTTGAGATTCCGAGCGATAAACTGAGGGACCGCAATTATGCTGCTGCGTTGTATTTTGTGCGTGTGTATATATCTCGATAAATACTATATAGTTTGCTGGAAAAATTGAATAAAAAAAGAAAGTAATGGCGGCAATTAGTAAAATACAACAAAAGTTTGCATCGTGGTAATACAGACATTATTTTTTGGCCATTTTGGTTCGAACTTTCGCCGTCGTTATTGAATTTTTCCAATATTAACGCGCATCGTCCTTTCCGCGTGAAAATAATGAGACTCGTGTTCCAAACCGATTAATAAACACGCATGCGTTACCGACCAAATCCAATTTTATCGACTAGTTTTGCCTGAAAAATTGTTTTTAGACACGGAAAACTTGTTTGTCATCGAAAAAATTGTTTAGGAAAAACTGATTTATCTGGAAAAATCGTATCGGCTGAACTCGTAATTTCAAAACTGAATTAAAAAGAAAAAAAAAACTAGTTCTAAGATCGGATTTGGTCAATTACCGAATATATATCGATATAAATATGTAAATATGCATATACATTTCTAAATAGAAACGATCAATCGTTCTTATTCCGTTCACGGAAACTCTGTTTTCCAGCAAGAATATGAGTTGATATAAAAACGCAATCCTTGTCGATTTTTTTCTATCCAATTTGGTACCGTTTGCGAGCGAAAAACATTGGGGCATGTTTTTGAAATAAGGGAAAACGAAAAAGAATCTGTGAACGAAATGCACGATGATACAGTCTTTGTTACACTCGAGACTCCCTTCGAAGTCGAGAAGAAATAAAACAAACTGATTCATTGTGAATTTTGAATTTTTCTTGGTCCACGCGAAAGACGAGCGATCGAAAAAGCTCGTGTTTCTTCTTTTTATTCTTTTTCATATAAGACTGTAAGATGTATATAGACGTGTTCGATCCACCAATTCCTATATCAAACTATTTGTTCTTATTGCAAGTGTCGATAATAAAATGAAAAAACGCGATGTAAATATCTATAAACAAATAGAAATCGTCGGTTAAATTTTTTTCTAAACTACATTTTCACCAAAACGAAGAAGTGGCGATCGATCTATTTCGCAACTTAACCTCTGGCGAGTCGCTTTTCCGCCGCTTTGATGGTTGAAATCTTTAATTTCGTGAATTGTTTCACGGGTTAATATAGAAATATTTTAACATGTGGAAATCAGGATGAAGTTGGTCAAGGAAAGATGTGATTCTTCATTGGAGCTTGATTTTTATGAGTTTGTAAAGTTGAGGATAGCAAAGTTCTGCGGTCGGTAAGGTAAATTGTGACGGTCTGTAGGTAAGGAAATCCTGTTACGCATTGCGTAGTAGAAAAGATTGGTTTTTTAGGATTATGCGTTTCCTCTCTAGTACAGTGGCGGACTCGTCAGTAGGGCTAGAAGTCAATTGTACCCTGCCCTAGACGCTGTTTAAGGAAGTTCTGCTCGTACTTTGAAGGACGCGCTAAAAGTGCTATTAAAAATTTCAAGGACCTGCCATCTCTTTAAGTTTCGAGCAGAACTCCCTTAAGGGTATGGGTCAGTCGGTATCTCGCCGCCGTGAGTGCGAGAGAGATAGCTAAAAACTTCAAAAGTTAAATTCTTCGACACGATTTGACCGATTACAAAAAGGTCACGTCAGCCTATTTTTGCCATCGTTTTGCGTGGGCTGACAGAGCTTTTTGGTAATCAGTCAAACCGTATCGAAAAATTTCAACTTCGAAAATTCGAGGTGAGGTTAGGTGACTGACCCATTCCCTTAAGGACGTAAGATTCTAGGGGGATGCGTCATTTTGAAATCCTAGCGTGAGTGACCGTTAATGCGAACTGCTTTATCATTTTAGCCACGTTGCGGCTGTAGCGTGAACTTTTGGACGGTACATTAAAGCACTGAACTATAAGCGAAGTTAGTGTCGCCATCTGCCCGTAACATTTCGTAACTCGATAATAACCAAAATTTGTATGAAAAATAAAAAGATGTCGCTACTTGGCGGTTCTGATTTGTCGTTTTTTTGCTTTGGCATTTTTTTTATTTAAATTTAAAAAATGTTTGCGTACGCGAAAAAAATCGATGTGAAACAAAAAAAATTAAATTTTCGTGCCACTTTTGTGTTAGGAAAAAAAATTTGATAGATTTATCCAATAATCTCCGTCCACATTTGTGTCATAACACAAAAGTGGCACGACTTTTTTCCCCCATGTGTATCACTCTCACTATCAAGGAGTCGATTAATAATTAAACAAAACCTTGACAAAATTTAATGAAGAAATTGTTTTATTTAGTGGAATGAAAACTAAAATATTTTCTACATATAACTGTTAACTTCATTGAGTCGTTGAATTTTGGGAATGTAGCTCTCGGTAACGTCTCTCAACATTTTCTTGACGAGTCTTTCGAGATCGTATTTGTGCTGCCAGCCCCAATCACTACGAGCCTCGTTATCGTCAAAAACTTGGGGCCAAGATTCGGCTACAGAAATATCATCGAAACAAAGAAAAATGCATCATTAAATGCCAATATAAACCGCGGGACTCACAGCGAATCCCAAATTGTATGCATAAAAAATTAAAAAATAAAGAATTAAAGTAGTAGTCTCGCCAAAGCGTTTTTCTATAGATTTTTTTTTTTATTTTAAGCACACATGCAGGACACTATTACGCAATTACGTTCAAAATATCAAAAGGATCCCATATTCGAGATATTGGAAATCAAAGATTGCACAGTTTTACACGTGTTCTTAGTTGGAAGCGGTACAAAATTTCACATTTTACGCAATAACTCCGAAATTTTTCTACAGATTTTTTTTTTAATTGTCATTTATAAATGACAATTAAAAAAAAATAGTGGAACATGTGACGAAGTTTGTCAAAAAATTACAAGAATTTTGACCATTTAGTTTCGGAGATATAGCGATATAAAGTATAAATATTTCGGAAACTCTAAACTTAAAAGAAAAAGTTTAAAAACCGTCATATTCGAGTATACACCCAGAAAAACTATCTAGTCGATTAAACTAGGATCTAGTTAACTGAAATAATTTTTTTCCTTGTCTCACAGCCAAACAGAGGTCTATTTAACTTTAAGAAATTATTTTTTTTTCATCACAATATTTTTATATTCTTGATTAATGAGAAATATAATATATGTATTTAAAATCGGACATATTTTTATCTTAAAAATTGAACGAATATGAACTTGAAATAAAAACAATATTTATATTATTATTTATAATATTTATAATATTAATTATACCATATTCAATTATGATATTATTTAATAATATTTTCATGGGTTTGCAATCCAGGGTAGGTACAAAAATTCACGTTTGTCTTCCTAGACATAGTCAGTCATAATAATAAAAATACTTTGGTTCCTGCAATTTATGCACATGTATAGCACAATTCGTATGTGAGAAATGCCTCGACGCTCTGCGCCACGTGGTGGACGGAGCAAGAAGCTTTAACGTGGGGACAGTGCGACCTCGATTTTCTACAGTTTGGGGAGAGACTAATAAAAAATCGAGGTTCAGCTAAGAGTCGTGACTTAAGAGTATGGCGGGTCAGTCGGTATCTCGCCACTGTGAGTGCTTGAGAGATAGTTGTAAATTTCAAAAGTGAAATTCTTCGACACGGTTTGACCGATTACAAAAAGGCCTTGTCAACCCATGTTTGCCATCGGGGTGGGGGTAAAATTTTCGAATGACGAAATTTCGAACAGCTAAAATAGCGAATTTTAACATACAATTATATATATATACAGGGTGTCCCATTTTAATCTTACACCTGACTTTTCTCGGTAAATGTTGCTCGGATCAAATATTGTATGGAACAAAACTTTCAGGGCTGAAGGGGGACGTAAGAAAAAAAATGGTTTGTGAATCCAAAACTCAAAATGGCGGCGTTAGAATGGCCGACATGTTTTTTTTTTAGGGAAACATAACTTTTTTTCATCACCAAAAAATTTTTCAGCGCAAAACGAAAAACTTTTGTTGGAAAATTTTTTTGATCAAGTTCATAATTTTTGAGTGAGAACATCATTTTCAACTGTTTTAGAGGTATTCAGGATGTACCACGAAGAGATCTTAAACGTACCAAATGCAAGTGCGTTTGCGTGTGCGTCTGCATATGCGTACATACGTGGAGGTGCATGTAAATAGGTAAATTGGCCTCCAAGGTCACCGGATCTCACGTCTCCTGATTTTTTTTTGTGGGGTTACTTAAAAGACGCTGTCTACCGTCAAGCTCCAACAACACGAGAGAACATGAAGGAGCGGATAAGAGCTGCCTGCCGTGCGATCCCGAGAGATGTTCTCCTACGCACAGTAGATGGTTTCGAGAGAAGAGTTCAGGCATGTTTAAACATGAATGGAGGGATCTTCGAACATCTCTAGGAAGGGATCAGAGTACACTCACAAGGAGGATTTGGAGTCCGAAAATACTGCGGTAGTGACGAACCGCAGAGACCTAATCCTTGTGAGTTTGTACCTATGGGCATAAAGGCATTGCTCGCCTCTCATTTTAAAAAAAGTTGAAAAATCAAATGAAAATGAAAAACACACACACATGCACCTCCACGTATGTACGCATATGCAGACGCACACGCAAACGCACTTGCATTTGGTACGTTTAAGATCTCTTCGTGGTACATCCTGAATACCTCTAAAACAGTTGAAAATGATGTTCTCACTCAAAAATTATGAACTTGATCAAAAAAATTTTCCAACAAAAGTTTTTCGTTTTGCGCTGAAAAATTTTTTGGTGATGAAAAAAAGTTATGTTTCCCTAAAAAAAAAACATGTCGGCCATTCTAACGCCGCCATTTTGAGTTTTGGATTCACAAACCATTTTTTTTCTTACGTCCCCCTTCAACCCCTGAAAGTTTTGTTCCACACAATATTTGATCCGAGCAACATTTACCGAGAAAAGTCAGGTGTAAGATTAAAATGGGACACCCTGTATATCGATAACTGTATGTTAAAATTCGCTATTTTAGCTGTTCGAAATTTCGTCATTCGAAAATTTTACCCCCACCCTTGCCATCGTCCTGCGTGGGCTGACGAACTTTTTTGTAATCGGTCAAACCGTATCGAAGAATTTCAACTTCGAAAATTCGAGGTGAGGTTAGGTGACTGATTCATCCTCTCAAATGTTGTGGGAAGGTACAAAATGGTGCGAGCGTGCTATTTGTATCCTTAGAGTTTGAGGTTATGTTTTTTGCGCAGCGCCTGTGCGCCAGCTTGTCGGACGAATGTAAGGATAGCAATGCCCACAGCCACTATTCCCCTTGGCGAGACAAAATAGAACGGGGGCAAGAGTTAGGGGGAATGGAAAAAAATCAAAGTGCAAAAAGATCGAAGTCTCACTTGTACATCTTTCTAGCTGAAACGAATAGAAATTTTGTTGATTCAAATTAAAAAAATTCGAATAAACGATCCTCTCTAAATCTAAATAGAACTTTTTTCTGAGTGTATAAGAGTGCGATATTAGACATTTTTCCCGAAAGTTTATATTTTTAGATTCCTTTAAGATTTAACGACTACCATTGTTAGATTATTCCGCAAATTATATCGAAATTTTCGAACATTGACCGGAGCGTTGACTTTTGAACGTGACTGTGCGGCGAGACTACTAGCTCAGTAAAGTTTTTGATACGAAAACAAATGTTACCTATTAATTGACGAGCGTCAGGATTGTAAGAGATCTTGATGTCGGGATAATGTTTATGAATTTCTGAGAACAGTTCCTCGGGGGTGAAACTCATTGCTGTGACGTTGTAAACTCTGCGTCTTAGTCTCTCGCTCGGTGTGTTTAAAAATTGAAAAAGTGCGTTAAGACAATCCTCGATGTACATCATGGGCAGCCTCGTTTGGGGCTCGAGATAACACTCGTATCTTTTGTTCACGAGGCCCTCGTGAAAAACTGCGACTGCATAATCTACAATAGTCGAACGGACGAACAAATACAACGATTCAACAAACAAAATTAACAAACTCTGAAAAAAATGTGTAATTGTAGCTAGCACACTGGATTTCATTATTGAGTGAGTCAAAATTCGAAACGATCGTTCTTCTATCTTACGATCCGTATCCCCGTTCAACCAACACTCGTCAGCCTATGGCACCGCAATTCTAATTTTCCTACGTCGTCCTTGGTTGCGGATCAATTTACAAAAATTACGAAATTCAAGCTCCAACCACCGAGAAATAGTAACTTACTATTTTTATTCTATTTTTTTTTCTAATGCAGTTTCTTTTGTTCGATCATGCTCCAGTTGTCGTGAAAAATGTTTTTCCCGTACTAACTAAACAAGAAACGAGAAATCCCATTTCTTTATATGATTTTTATGACAACATTTTTTATTGTTTTTTTTGTTAGTTTTGACAATTTTTTTAATCATTTTTCCATCGATATTTTCTCTTTTTCCTTTCTTTCTTTTTAATTTTCAACTTACGGGGGGAAAAAAAACGAACAAGGATCGAATACCTGTTGTTCCACCGCCTGGTGGATCGCTGCTAATAACACCAGGAAATCTCAAGCATCGAAAATCAAGACCAAAACGATGATGATAATATTCTCCCATAAGCTCAGCGTGCACTTTGCTCACGCCATAAATCGTACGAGGACGTTGAATCGTAACATTTGGAGTTGGATTTCTCGGTGAATCAGGCCCAAAAGCTCCGATAGTCGAAGGCACGAATATACGAAGATTGTACTGTTTCGCAAGCTCCATTACGTTGTGCATACCTCAACAGATTGCAAACTTATCGTTTTTAAATACTTGTCAATTATTATTTAATAATAACGAAATTACGACATTAAACATTAAGGCGCTGTCACAATTTTTGACGATTTTTTTTTTCTTTCTTTTATTTAATATTGGAAATATGCAATTATTTTGTTGGGACAGCGTGACGGAAAAAAATGTTAAAAATTGATAAAGCGAATTAATGATAAATTTAATTAAATTTTTATTTAATTTGTCATTGCCCTTGATTATTCGCGTTTCTCGCGTGAAAAATAAATGACAAAATTAATTGTCACACAATTCCACGTATGCTCGAGCGCCTTTCAAGCAATTTCTAACTTGCTATACTTTCTCCGCAATAAAATTCGCTCGTATACTTTCTCGACACTTGAAGTAATTGCAAAACATTTTTTTTTCTTTTTTTTTCTCACTTATTATTATTATTATTATTATTATTTGTTTTCATGATTTTTGCCTATTGATTTACCTTCAATATTGACGCGTACAGCAAGCGGAACATTTTGCTCGCCAACCGCGCTCAAAAGTGCGCTGAAATGTATGAGCCAATCAATTTGATAATTAACCACGATTTTTTGCAATCCTTTGAAATCGAGAATATCAGCAAATATGAATGGACCGTTTGCCAATCCTTCCTCGCTCGGCTTTATTATATCCGATAATATAACGTTATCCTTGCCATAATTCTTGCGTAAAAGCTTGGCACATTCCGTCCCAAGTTGGCCCAGGCCTCCTGCTCGACGTCCAATCAATAAATCACCAAATTTCATTCGTTATTCAAAATTTCGATAAAAATGAATTTTATTTTGTGAAATTATGAAAAATATCAATAATTTTTTAATATTTCTTTGTCTCATATGAATGTAGCGGAGCATTAAGAATTTTAATTTGAAATTGTAATGAAAATGGTGGCAAAGACTGGTCCAAAAAAAAGACTACAGATAAAAACAAAAAAAATGAATTTTCTTTGTTCTTCAAAATAAATATCATTCTTATTTATCTTATAAAATTCTGGTCACAAGCCATTTCTGATAAATTATAATTTTAACTAGTATTAATAATAATAATTTGAATTTTTACCAGTGATGAGAATTCTTGGTGGCTTGCTCGGTTGGGGTATTGTTTTCGATTCGTAATTCGATGACGATAAATCAATGCTGAATTCTCGTCTTCTAAAAGGCACGAATCTTGGTGCTTTTCTCAAACGTAATAATTTTCGACAGAGCATTATTTATTTGAAAAATTGAGCAAACCAACACTCAACACCGAACAATTTTTCCTTATTTTCAATAACTTTTTATATGTCGTTAATTTTTTATTATATTTCTTATCATAATCGTGATTATAATAGCTTGCTGCTCTCTCGATCTATGCTAGATCGTGGTCCATTAAATACTACGGGATACTCGTTCCTCAAGAAACGACTTATTATTCTCTCTCGTATTATGTTATACCTGAATTATTTTACAAAACCAGTTAGGTCCCCCACCCCTTCCGAGACCAGCTATTTTCTATTTCCATGTGTGTGTGTGTGAGATTATCTCTAAGATAGAGCCGCAGCATCCAACCTCAGGACTCCAAAAACTTCAAGATCAACATTTTTACACTATTATTATTATTATTATTATTATTGATTATCATTACTATTGAATATCGAAATTCCGATGGAATAAAATGATTGAATGGGAAACATTCAATTATATTCTTCGACACTATTGTTCATTTTATCAGTAAAAACAGGAGAATTATTATTATTATAAATTAATAAATAGATGAAAAACGAGTCTACTCTTGTTTACGAGCTGCCGAAGATCTTGGCCTTGCTGGAGATAAAAAAATGTTTATTTCTACAGCTGCATTTATAATATACATATATGTGGATAAAAATGTTTGCGTGGAACTTACTTGACTACAGTGACAGCTTCGTTTTGTACCGGTTTTATTCGTCAGTCGATTATTCACGTGCGTGTGCTCGTGTGCGTACGTCTGCACTGGAAAAACCGGAGGCTTGACCCTCAGGAAACGTCTTTATTGGCCCATTTTCCTTTTCCCATCCAAAGGCTCGTCTTTTTTTTTATATTTTTCCTTTAAATTCTGGTTTTGTTGTTAATATTCAAGCATCGACAAAACTTTATCATTTTCGAATATTCGGTACTAGTTTTCAAAGAATTAGACAAAAACAATGGTAAATATTCAGAAGAGCCACTTATCCAAAAAATGATGAAAACATTTTTTTTTCTTTCGCATCAGCTGGAGAGCATGCCTACTAATAATAATTAGTCGGGGGAGGTTCAAATTTCCGCATATAACATTGTTTTTTTAACAAAAAAATACAAAATTTGATTGATTTGTTAATTCAGACCCCCCCCCCCCCCCCCAAAAAAACCCCAAACAAACAATTTTATTGATTTTCTACAAAATTTTATTGTTTTTTTTTTACAAAAGCATATTAATTTTTTACAAAATCACGATATTACAGCAGAGCAAATAAAGTGTTCAGAGTGTGGCAAATTGGCAACTTTGTCGAAACATAAAAAATGTTGGAGATGCCAAAAGAAAGAGTTGTAAAAGATGAGATACCAAGAGAGATAAAAAACAAAAAAAAAACATAAAAAAATGTCGAACCATAAAAAAATAAAGTTTGTTTTGAAAATGAATACACAGCATACGCTGTGAATTTGTTTTGAAAATAAATCCGTAGAATTGTTAATACATATATTTTGAAATTCAACGCATATCTGTGAATTTGTTTGGACATAAATATTGAAATGAAAATTGTGTATATGTACGTATATTCATGTTATAATGATGCCTATAATGCCTGAAAACTGGAAAAATGCTAAAATTGAATAATTGGTTTTTTTGCTAAAAAAAGCCAAGTTCTATGAAAAAATTTCAAGCTCCCCCGACGGATTATCATTATTAGACATACCTATAAACTAATAGAAAAGAAAAAAAAATTCTATCACCATTTTTCGGAAAAGTTGCTCTTATGAATATTTACCAAAACAATTTTTTTTCCTAAAAAAAAAACAAACGCCTTTTCTAATCATTTTCTATTTAAAATTCTCGTAACTTATACTTTATATCGCTGCATCTCCGAAACTGAGTGGTGAAAATTGTTGTAATTTTTTGACTAACTTCGTCACACGTTCCTCTGCGAATTCTACAATTAAAAAAATAAAATCTGCAGAAAAGTTTCGGCGTTATTGCTCAAAATGTGAAATTTTCTATCGTTCCCCATAAGAAAACATGTAAAATTGTGCAATCTTTGATTTCCAATATCTCGAATATGGGACGGTGAAACCTTTTGAAATTTTTCACGTAATTACATAACAGTGTCATCCTGAGTGTGACCTCAAAATAGAAAAAAATGTATAGGAAAAGACTTTGGCGAGACTTTAATTAATTTAATTAATAATTAATAATTAATTAATAATTCAATCAGCATGCAATTAATTCGGGATTCACCGGGAGTCTCGCCACTCACAATTTTTTAATAATCGCCACCTTAAATTATCTTAAAACCCTTAAATCAGCTTAAAAAAAAGAAATTAACGTTAAAATACCTGAAATCAGGGCGAAAATTCTTGACGAAATAATGAAACATTTTCGAGATAACGTTTTGTTCGAAGGATAAAAAAAAATGTCTAATGCCTGTTTCAAAATATGACGTTGAAGTTTGCATCGTTGGAATGCAACGTAATTTCGTTTTTTTCTTTATTGGAGCCCAAAATTTATATGCACTTTTCGGCTTATTAGCCGAAAAGCGCATATAAAAAGAAAATTGGACAAAAATTGTCCGATTATAGTTAATTGGATAATTTTTGTTTGGAGCTAAGAACAAATCTGCTATAACAATTGGAACGATTTCAATAAATTAAACAAATAATGAATAAAAAAAAATATTTTTCGTTGCTTTCCAATGTTAAAAACTTCAATACCATTACAAATGAGCAGTTTGATATTGATGACCGAAAATGTATTGCTCTCAAATTTTTTACTAACCGACTAGGACACGGTCACTAACTGGGACAGCTCTCGTGTATACAGATATTTCGTTTTTTTACGTGGCTGCTCTCGTACGAAGAAGATGGGAAAGGGAAGATTTCCTGGAAGCGTGTCTCTTCACGGTGTCTGGATAACCACTTCGCAATCTTCCACAATATAAAACTAGTATATCTATATACAAATCCCCACTCCAATTTCTATAGACCATTTCGTGTTTACAGGACTTTTCTTTCTTTTTCTTTCCCCCGCTTATTTTCTGGTTTGGTTTTTTCTCTTTATTTGAACGTTTTTTTCCATGCACTCCGTAAAATCTTGGTAACGATGAGAGACTCGTGACTCAAACTACTTGAAGATTCTTCAACAGTGTACGTTCGTCCTTTGATCAAAACAGAGACTTATGCACCACGAATCGTGTCGTGACAATTTACTTTTAACGAATATGCGAGGTGCCCAAGACATTTTTTATTTGTTTTTTCGAATTTGTATCGTGGTTTCGGATTTTTTTGCTTTTTAATTGTGAGTGCAAACGGCGGGAGGGGAGGGGGGGGGGGGAGAGGTAAATTAAATTTGTCACTTTTATTTTATGTTTTTGAATTTTGTAAGTTCGTCCGGAAGAAAAGATAATTGATATCGTTATTTGCTACGATACATTTAAACGACAATTATTCTAATAATTATTATTGTCAATAATTTTCAAGATATTGCACGAAAAATATATAAAATTGATAGAATCAAAGCGAAATAATGAAATAAAGAAAAAAATGGGCTCATTTATGGGCTCGTTTAAGGTATTACTATCACAAAACGACTTCATTTAGGGTCCTTGCAAAATTTTGCATAAACGTTCTTGGCACCAAAACTAACGGTTTTCTCCTATGAAGGAAAGTTTTCTGACGTTTAGAATTTGAGATATTTAGTTTGCAATTTTTTATTTTCTCCATCTAAACGCGTGTAAATTAAAGTCGCATTTCATTAAAAAGTTGCAAAAATCGAGTTGCAAAAAAAAATGTATTTAAGATTTTTCTTGCAGATAGCCAGAAAGGCCATGGCCGAAATTTTTAAAGAAAAATCCTAAACACTTTTTTTTGCAACTCATAAACGATACGCGACTTAAATTTACACGCGTTTAGATGGGAAAAGTTAAAAATTGGAAATTGAATATCTCAAATTCTTGACGTCAGCAAATTTTTCTTCATAGGAGAAAATTGTTAGTTTTGGTGTCAAGAATATTCATACAAAATTATTAAAGAATCCTAAATAAAGTAACTTTGTGATAGTAATACGTTAAATACGATGAAAACGTATTGTGAAATAATTTTTAAAACGTAAATTGTTTTTTTTTCTTTTCTTTTTTTTTTTTTTGTTACGTTCTTCCTGAATTGCACAATATCTTCTCGATTGTTTCTCCTGTGATTGGCAATTAAGAGGCTCAACCTCGATGTTGAAAACACTGAATGGATCGACTCGTGGAAAAGTCTGTCTGCCCGTCCATAAACGTTCCAATTGGCTCTTTACATTCATAAGAAGAGATTTTTATTTCCATGCGTGATAGCCTGCTTTTCTACATCGAGGTGCGACGACCTTAATGCACCGTTGCATAACGAGAGAGGCGGGCGGTGGTGATCGAAATCGTAAAATTTAATAGGGAGGCGGCAGGCGAGGGAGGAAAAATATGCAGGAAGTACGAATCACTTTCACTCTCATTCCAACGGTGCCTTGGTCAAAGCAGGGGCGGGACGGGGGGTTAAAGATATAGAACGGCTCGAGGAATCTTCATATTATTGTATTTGGTTCAACACTTTCGTTGTCTTAACGATCTTTTGTGTGTACTCGCTACTTTCACAATTTGCTCTTACACACGTCGGGTGAAAAGTGAGGGACATTTTTTCAAATTTTTTTTTTATTCATTCGACGGCCAATTGAGTTGATTTAATTAATAAGAAATATTTAATTATTCACCTGATATGTTCGATAAACATTTGATTAAGGGGCCAGTCCACTTTGGAGCCACGAAAAAAAGGCTATTTTCGCGATTTTTTTTTGAGGATTTTATAAAAGATATGAATATAAAAGTTGTTGGGCTTGATAAATAAAGTCTCGAAATACATAAAAAAAAATTTAATTCATTTTTATTCATTTTTAAGTACAAAAACTATAGTTTAACGTGACGCCTCAAAAATAGGTGGGCCAGGTAGCTCCATCACAACTCGGCAACGGCTTGTCTGAAACAAAAAAATCAAAGTCCATTAGATTCGGTATGACACCAGCTACAAAATGACCCTCGGATGTAAAGTTTTATCAAAAAATAAAAAAATGGCAGATGAAAAACGAAAAAAGTAAAAAAAAACGCGTTTTTTCGCAGCTTTTCACAAAAAAAAAGAGTAAAAATCAAAATTTTAAAACCATCGAGGGTCATCTTGTTGCGAATCATGTTTACAATATGTGGTTCAAATTTCAAGAGAATCGGTTTATTAGTTTTAGAGATACGATGGAGCTAGATTTTGAAAACGTTGTTTCGAGAAAAACGCGTTTGAAGTTTATACGCCCAGATAGACGAAATGAAGTCTTGACGTTCAGGTAAAAAAAAAATACTTAGAAAGCTCGAATTTTCATAAAATTTTGACACAATATTTCTGAATGCATGTACTTTCGAAAACAGTAAAAAAAATCGATTTTTTGAAATTTCCAAAGTGGACTGGCCCCTTAATCGTGTAACTAAAAAATCATATCATTTATTGTTGATTTATATAGTTAATTAATATGATGAAAAAATATTTTCAATCACACTCTTATACAAAACTGATTATATTTTGATTATGTTCATTCGAGAGTGAAATTTTGATGATCCCAATGACGTCGATGCTTGATTTGGTAACAGGAAAATTCGTCCCTGGAAACACATCCCGATTCCATGCACTTCGCGATTCCAGGCACGATTCTTTAATTGTGTCTGTTTGTTTTTGTTTGGGGGTCGAATATTCCGGGGACGAATTTTTTGGGGTCGAAATTTCTGGGAACGAATTTTCCGAGTCGAATTTTTCGGGGACGAATTTTCCTAGATTCGTTTTATTTATTGAAGGATTCCATGCACTTCGCGATTCCAAACACGATTCTTTAGTTGTGTCTGTTTGTTTTCTTTTGGGGGTCGAATATTCCGGGGATGAATTTTTCGGGGTCGAAATTTCTGGGGACGAATTTTCCGAGAGTCGAATTTTCCTAGGTTCGTTTTATTTATTTAAGGAGATTCAAGTTCAATGGGAAATTAATCAATCATCATCTTTCGATATAGATACTTGATTATTTTTTCGTGAACGAGATATATTTGAATAAGATTCTAACGTGGTATAAAATCAAATATGAGTTATAATTGAAATATAATTCATTTGGAAACAGTACAATTATGTTGGGGTTAAAAAAAAACTGGAGGCTTTATAAAAAAAAAAAACGACTAAAAATTCGAAATATTCTTTTAGTCGCTTGTTATATGAATAAAGTTGTAGAATATTCTATAGGCATTGCTGTTATAATTGTTATGGCCGTCTCGTTGATTGTCCTAGCGGTCTTTGGCTCCGCTTATTACGGTACGTAGGTTGCCAACAATTTTTGTCGTTCGCGACCGTGACGCGTGTCGAGCGTCGCGTGTACGTGTTAAAAATTTTCTACACGAAAAATTTTTCCTTTTTTTTTTTATGTCTTTTTTTACATGGTTGTAGGTATTTATATATTTTTCTACTTAAAAGGGTTTTTCAGCGTGAAAAAGGGATTGCGAAAGTTAGTGCCAGAGCGAGGGCCTTGTTACAAAATTTTCTTGCAACATTTTTATTCGCCGAAATGGTCGAGGCGAAAATCTCTCGAAATAGTATAAAAAAAAATAAAATAAAATAAAATAAATTGGACGTTTATTTTAATCGCTGCACAATCTTCCAAGGTTAAACAAATAAAAATGTGTAAAAGGTTTTCCCCTTACGCGGTATTACTTTTTTTTCTTCACGGTCAGGATATGTCATCATCGGAGACTCGAGAATTTCGATAATACGAGAATTGCGATTACGAGTCCAGAAAGAGGAGCACGAGAAAAAACAGAGGCCGGGAGAAAGAGGAAGAGGAAGGAAGAGCTACAGTTGTTTGTATTAAAGCGCGACTGTTACAAATGCGTTATGGGTAAACCACCGGAAGGTGGAGCTTCGTTACTGACGATAACGTCATGTATCTTTGCGCTGTGGTTCGTTGGAGGGAGCCTTGGGAGTTTTGGGAGTGCTCAAATGATCCAGGAGCATGGATGTCCTGCCCAAGAAAAAATATTGCCGTGTCGATGCTCCACGCGAGGCATGGAAATTCAAATATGGTAAGCGAGCCACTAAATTTCATATTTTACCAATTTAAGCCAGTAGTCTCGTAGAAGCGTTTCTTCTACAGAATTTATTTTCAATTTTGCGGATACTGTTGTGAAATTATGGGCAAAATTTCAAAAGGATTCACCGTCTCATATTCGAGATATTGGAAATCAAAGATTGCACAGTTTTACGCGTCTTCTTATGGGGAGCGATACAAAATTTCACATTTTACGCAATAACTCCGAAACTTTTCTACAGACTTTTTTTTTTTTTTTTTTAAATCGTCAGTTGTAGAGGAACAAGTGACGAAGCTTGTCGAAAAATTACAAGAATTTTGAGCACTTAGTTTTGTTGATACACCGAGGAAAGGGTTTAGTTGAATTTACTAAGTCTTCGTAAAATACGTCGAATGTAATATTTCGTTCATTCAAAAAATCGTTTAGTTGCACGGATAATTTATTTTATTATACTGAATAAAGATATGTTTTCAATCAACTAAATAAATTTTGTTGTCTTACATTTTGTTGAATCAATGCAGGATGTTTCATCTAATAAGATAAATACTTGGTGTAACTAAATATTACATTCGACGTATTTCACCAAGCCATTTAGTTCATTCAACCAATCTCTTTTCTCAGTCTACCATGATATAAAGTATAAGCTACGTGTATTTGATAGGAAAACGTGGTTATTTTGGAAAATAAACTTTGTATTAAACGTTTATTCCCAAAAGTTATTGTTTTTAGATTTTTGTAAGATGTAACAACTACCATTATTAGAATTTTTCCACAAGTTATATCCAAGTTTTCGAACATTTATCGGAGAGTTAACTTTTGAACGTGACTGTGGCGAAATTACTATCTTAAAACATTTGCTATTTTGTGTCTTTCATAAATATCTATTGGAGTTTGCATACCTGTTGTGCTCGAGAACGGGGAAGGAAAATGGATAAAGATAAAAAAATAAAAAAAATAAAACAAAGATAAAAAAAGAAAATAAAAAAAAATAAAATTAAATAAAAAAAATTAAAAAAAGAAATGGTTTAGAATTTAGGCGTTCGATGACGAGGCACCGAAAAGACGTAAGAGAGTCTTTTTTTCTCACATTAAACGGGAAATTTTGGGGATGAAAATAGGTGCAGTCACAGCGAGTTGCCGAGTGTATTGGAAGGATTAAAAGCGGTGAGCCATTACGTGATGCGTCCGGTGGACGAGTTGATACTGGAGAACAACAATTTACCAAGTTTGCCAGGAAACGTGTTCACCAGTTTGAGAGTTTTGCGTTTGATGCTGCGTAACAATCGTTTAGAAAGGGTTTCCTCGAGTTGGTTGGAGGGTTTGCACGATTCGTTGCTCGAGTTGTTTATCGTTGAGCCGGATTTGCGATCGTTGCCGATCGACAGTCTCGAGAATTTGGGGGGTTTGGAGGCGATCACTTTGCAGAGTAGATCGATGAAGAGATTGCCGCGTTTCACGGGGCTATCGAAGCTCCGTTATCTCCAGGTTAATTCTCCTTCTCTCTTGGAATTGTCGCCGTTAAATTTTCGAAATTTGCCTAATTTGGAGCAATTACACGTATTTGGAAGTCCGCGATTGACCCGTTTGGAGGCAGGCTTATTGAGGAATTTGCCGCGATTATCCCTTCTGAATATAAGCGATACCGCAGTTTCTTGGATTCATCCGAGAGCTCTGATCGATTTGCCGGAATTGCGGGAAATTTCATTTACCGGAAATGAAATCGCGGACGCCTCGATCGTGGGTCGCGCTATCGTCGATCTTCCGAATCTCTCGAGCTTAGATATCAACGGGAATCGTATTTTTCGTCTCACCGAATCTAATTTCGTCGACAATCCCTCGATAAATCGTTTAACGATCGCTCACAATTTTATAACCGAAATTTCGGCGGGAGCTTTTCAACGGTTAGCCAATCTCCGCGTCCTCGATCTCAGCTACAATCGCCTACGGCACATTAGCCCTGAATTTTTTTTGCAACGCGCCAACGCCGCTTCCGCCGCACATCCCCTTAACAGTCTCGAAGAAATTTGGCTGATCGGTAACGAAATTCGTCATTTTACCGAATTACGAGCCATATTAGAAGCGCTTCCGGGCCTAAAGTTTCTCGACCTTAGCCATAACCTGCTCGAAGAAATTCCTTACGGAGCTTTACGCGGTCATTCGACCCTCGAACGCCTTCATCTCGATCACAACCGACTAAGCTTCCTGCAACGCGACTCTTTCGTCGCGATGCCTGCTCTTCGTGAACTCCGATTGCGCAACAACTCTCTCAACAATCTTTTGGAAACGCCATTTTGGAATTTGCCGGGATTAAAGGTGAGCAAAAATGTCTAAATATATTTTTGTTTTTATATTCGAAATATTAGTAAAAAAAAAAAAATACTGCGCATGCACTCTAAAAACTGTTGGGTATACCGCTTTTCAACTTCAAATTATCATTCATTATTTTCCCAAGCTCCAAATAAATCCAATCCCAAGAAAAAATAATTATATATAGTCACACCTAATTATATGTGATTATCCATATACGACCAGATCCGAAAATTGGCCAAGTCTGATCGTGTATGATTGGATATAGCCATATACACAATCATGGCTATTGATATATGAACAGATATGATTATACATGAATGGAATTTTGTAGTGATAAATATATAATGATATATGATCATGTATAAGTATATATGGTCGTAAATGCTATATTAGATATATATCGAAATATTTCGATATTTGACGATATCTTCAAATGTCAAAACTTAGGATTTTTTAGATCCTTTTCTCTCCGGATAGATTGATTGATTGATTATTTATTTATGCCTTGGACATTGTCCTTAAGGCAAAGAGGAGCAAAAGTAAACATGTTCACAACCAGTAGAAAAACAATAAAAATTTTAAGACTAATTTGTATAAACATAAAATAAAATAAGAATAAAAATAAAACTAAAAATAATAAAGAATTACAAAGTGTGGTCACACCAACGCCAAAATAAAGATACAAAACTGACCGCAAGGAAGAAAATAATGACAAAATAATAATGATAATGACCAGAAAAGAAGAAAGAAAAACGCACGCTCGGAAGCTTAGCAATAAGCAAAAAGCAAAATAGCTCACCCAGATACTAAAGTCCAGTACCAAAATAACAAAATAGGATAAATAAATTATTGACTCCGAGGTTAATTACCGAGTTGATTACCAAATTGATTAGAGAGGTAATTACAGAATAGCCTCATACAATAGAGAGATGTAAATCGGAACTGAAACGTGTACGTGATCCCTCATTATAAATAAGGATGATAAAGTTGGATAGGATGAATGTGTTATGGGCGCACGGTCGGCGCTTCGTTAATGAGAGAGCGCAGCCACCATGGTCCTCTGGCGGATTTCTGCCGCACCACAAAAATGAAAGTGACGTGATTGTCTCATATATGGTTATAACTATTCAGATATGAGTCCATACCAGTTAGCTATACTCGGATATCACATATATTTGCTTTGAGATGAGCCCATAATCATTCGACGTGCTCAGATATTTATAATCATATATAAATCAATATTTACTCATATAAATGTTCATATTTACTCACAGATAACAGCCTATACCAGTTTTATATGCTCAGATGTAATCATATATTAGTCAATATTTACTCAGGTATGAGTCCACATTAGATGTAAATTTTCAAAACATCAAAACAAAATGACATGCCATTTTTACCCCCACCACCGCGAATCGTTTTATTCAGAGAAAGTATAGACTCGCCGAGACTCGGACCAGCAGACGACAGAGCTGTCAATGTACTTGTCCCGAGACTCTTGATATCCTCAGATGTAATCAAATATGAGTCTACATTTATGTATATATCAATTCGTATCTACTCAGATATCAG
Organism: Rhimphoctona megacephalus; assembly: GCA_963989365.1. Lineage (NCBI taxonomy): Eukaryota > Metazoa > Arthropoda > Insecta > Hymenoptera > Ichneumonidae > Rhimphoctona > Rhimphoctona megacephalus. The sequence goes on from OZ022424.1 coordinate 15,829,601, forward strand.
GCAATATTTAACGTATCTGATTACGTGTAATCACGTGTGGATCTATATATTAAGTGATATCTAATTATTCATGAGTATATATAAATCTATATATATTTATATATGATTCCATATACAATCACATATAATTATATATATTCAGGCAACCAGATTTTTTCCCGAGATATCATTCCATGTGAAAATCAAATCGAAATTATTCATTTTCACAACGTATCAGAACGTAACTGCGTGATGGTTTGAACGATGCGCGGCTAAATAAGGATTCATGTTAGATTCGAGGAGAATATAAAGACATCGGGATGTAAGGGAGAATTAAAGCTGAAAAATTACCGTTACAGAAATAGAAACGGGGGACAAACTCGAATTTTTGTGGTTTTTACTGAGCAAAATGTAAATTTTCATGAAAGTAAAATAAAATTTCTTCTATAACATAAAAAATTTTGTTTTCTTTACATGAAAATTTACATTGTGCTCAATAAAAATCGCAAAAGTGCAAGATGCTTCCCCATTTCTATTGCAGCAATGGTAATATTTCAGTTTAAATTCTCTCTGTGTATAAATGCAGTGGCGTTGACGTTATTTTTGTGCAGGGTTTGGATTTATCGGAGAATTATTTCCGTCGGGTGGAGCCCCGACTGTTGGGAAATTTGCCGAATCTCCGACGCCTTGATTTGAGTGGAAACGGTATAGGAACGATCGAGATCGAGTCTTTTATGAGAACACCGGCTTTGGAACATATAAATATGTCGGGAAATGCGTTATCAACGATTCATCCAATGACTTTCCGTCATTTGATGTCTCTTTACGAGCTCGATCTCGGTTGGAACCGGTTGCTCGAAATCGTGCCTGGATTGCCAAGGAACATCGAGCATCTTCATTTGCCAATGAATCGTATCGTGACTCTACCGAGCCTCGAGACGCGTGACCTTGCTCTGCCAACCTTGAGATCGTTGGATTTAAGCGCCAACGGAATTGAACGAATTTTGCCTGGAACTCTCGCCGATTTGTCGAATTTGAAAAGACTCAATTTGGGCTACAATTCACTCGCGATTATCGACGATCGCACCTTCGATGGATTAACCAGGCTCGAATATCTTGATCTTCGATACAACAGAATCGTTTCCCTTCACGGACGAAGCCTCGAACCGTTGACCAATCTCGTCGATCTCAATCTTCGTGGCAATCGTCTTGAGATCATAAGACCCGATCTGTTTCAAGATAATTCTCATCTTGAAAAACTCGACTTTAGTCGTAATCGCTTGGCTCAAATACCGCACGCTACTTTTTCCACCACCAGGTTTGTATCCTTAGTTTTGTTTCTTTTTTAACGCTCATCAAAAGTCGACAAAACTTGTGTAGTTACTTACGTGTCTATCAACATAATTTTGTCTCATTATCGATCACATTTTCATCATTTAATCGCAACTTTTTCTATCCAATCACTTTTTTTTGTCCGATAATGTGACTGTTGGATAAATAATTACGAAAATTTGAATTTCAATGAAAATCGATGGTAATTTAATACCGTAGTTTCGCCAGAGCGTTTTCAAAGATAAATAAATGATTGCAGAAATCTGAGAGAACTCTATGCCTCTCACAACAGCTTAACCGAATTGCCGATTTCGTTGCACGGATTAACGGCCCTCCAAGTCCTCGATCTCAGTTTCAATAAGCTCAATATTCTCTCTCCGGAAACACTGACCAGTTTGACTTCACTTTTGGAGCTGAGACTCGTGAGGAATCGTATAAAAGAGCTACGAGAAGGGGCCTTTGACAGATTGCCACGCTTGACTTTCATCGATCTTGAGAACAATGATCTGCGCTTTATTGAGAAAAATGCGATACGATCGCTTCCGGAACTGCAGTCGTTGCGACTTGGCAAAAATCGTTTGACCGTAGGAAAAATCTTTCAGCTTATTTTTCCATTATTATCTTGCCTTCTTCTATTATTTAATAAATATATTAATATTAATTATCCAAGTACTAACACATATTTTCAAATTACGATCGAAATGATTATTTTATAAGTGAATCTGTTGTTAGTTTTTTGACAATTAAATCGTTGAATTTTTAATTAGAGCATCCCCAGCGGAGCCTTTACCGAATTGCCATTGCTCCAAAGTGCTGAGCTGCAGGAGAATCGTATCCACGAAATAGCAGCAAACGCATTTATAAACGTTCCTCATCTATTGTTTCTCAATCTGAGCCACAACGAATTGTCGAAAATTGGTTACGTCGGTCTGGAGAGTTTAACATCGCTGGAAGTACTGGATCTCAGTAACAATCGAATTTCCAAAATTTCCAGCGATAGCCTCGCCTCGATGGAATGGCTCGTTGAATTGAAGGTTTGTCTTTTTTTTCGTATTTTCATTTCGATACATTTTTCTTTTCCCAGATTCTAAGATATTTCAACGCCGTTGAATTTCGAGATACACTTTCTCGCGTCAAGAGAGTGAAATTTAATACAAACCCATTAAGAGTCGTAATATCCTCGTTATGCTACCGGGAGCCAACAATTATTCCCGATGCGCATTGTTAATTATGATAATAGCTCGAGCCAAGTCTCTTTCTCGTCGCTCTTGACATTTTTTCTCATCTTCCGTCCTCTTTCTTCCCAAATAAGCATATAAATTTTTATTTGAAGCTTGAACGAAGTGTGTTAAGTTTTTAAGATTTTTTGCACCCAATCAGAGCTAATTTCAAAATTAACAGTCCAATTCTCAATCTTTTACGTCGCAGCGTTTCAAATTAAAAATCAAAAGCTTTTGAATTAACGTTATTTGTTTTGTTTTTCATCAATTTGAACAAATAACAATGTTGAAAGAGAAAAATTGAATTGAATAAATGATCGTCAGATGGACAACAATAAAATCTGCAGTATCCAAGGTTCGCCATTCGACGATATGCCAAGACTGCGAGTTTTGAGCCTGCGAAGTAATCGAATGACTACTGTAACGGAGAAAGCGTTTAAAAGGCTTCGTTCGAACATCGCGATACTAGATATTGATGGGAATCCCTTGTCGTGTTCGTGCAGTATGTTGTGGTTGAGAGGTTGGCTGCAACAAGCTTCGACCGATGGTCCTCGGTGCGCCGACGGCTCGTTATTTAAAGAAATAAGATTATCTCGTCAGGATTGCCAACGTACGAGACAAACGGAGCTGATACATCCGGGCTGCGAAGCGGAAATGATGGCTCCATCGCCTTCGAAGCGTAAGTCAATCATCAGACCTAGAAAAAACATCTAGTTGATTCAATTAGGACTTAATTAAATCAAATAATAGATGCGCAAGTAGAAACTCGGCTCTGAAGTTGGTTGTATTAAAAAATATACTTGAACGCATTCAATTCGCCCGCCATTTTGGATATATGTAGTTTAGTCATTGCTGTTTTTATGACATAAGTGTCAGTCATTTACAAGCTGTCATTCCGTGTGTATCAATTTTATAAGAGATGGATGTCGATAAGCAACATTTACGCTACTGCATTCTATTCTGTTTGCAAATGAAAAAAAATGCTGCTTAAGCTATGGAATTCATTAATTCGACTTTGGATGAACATTCTGTGAGTCATTCAACAGTAAAAAATTGGTTTGCAAGATTTCGTGATGGAAATTTTAGTCTTGAGGACGATCCACGTCCAGGTATAGTAAAAAAATTTGAAAACTAAGAACTTCAAGTTTTACTGGATGAAAATCCGATAAATGGTAAAAGACCATAAATAGTAATGGCAAATATTTCGATTATTAATCTTTGTAACAAGTTTCTTTTCGATAAAGTTGAATTTGACCAAAAAAAGCCGAGTTACTTGCACACTTACTACATTTTTTTCCTTCGATCACGCAGCTAAATAGAGGTCTATTTAACTTTAAGAAATTATTTTCTTTCATCACACTATTTTTATATGCTTGATTAACGAAAAATTTAATATATTTTTTAAAATCGGACATATTTATAGCTTCAAAATTAAACGAATATGAAATTGAAATAAAAATAATATTTTTATTATTATTTATAATATTTTTATGGTCTGTACGACCCTGGGTAGGTACAAAAATTCACGTTCGACTTCTTAGTCAGTCAAATTAATAAAACTACTTTGGTTCCCGTAATTTATGCACATCCAGAGCGCAATTCGTATGTGAGAAATACCTCGATGCTCTGCGCCACGTGGTGGCCGGAACGAGAAGCTTTAACGTGGGTACTCGAATAAACGGACTCAAATAGCATTATCCATTTGATTTAAATACAGTACGACCTCGATTTTCTACCGCTTGGGGAGAGAACTGGTAAAAAAATCCATGTTCACCTAAGTGGTGTGACTTAAATGTTGTGCGGAGGTACCAAATTGAGGTTATGTTGCTGCAGTTTGAGGTTAAGTTACCGCAACGCCTGCGTGTCGGACGAGTGTGGTAAGAATAGCAATGCCCACAGCCACTATTCCCCTTGGCGAGACAAAATAGAGTAGGAGCAAGAATTAAGGGGAATGTTAAAAAATGGAGGTGCAAAAGGAATCGAGGTCGCACTGTTCAGCTTTCTAGCTGAAGCGAATAGAAATTTTGTTACTTCAAATTTAAAAAATTCGAATAAAGATCCTAGTAGATCTAAATAGAATTATTTTTTGAGTGCAAGAACTCAGAAGCTCATTTTTATACTTTTTCTTTGTCTGTTTTTCTTTTACCCTGGACCTTGCGATAAAACGAGGAGTTTCCTTGTTATAAAGTTATAATAAAATATGCTTCGAAGGTGTGACAATTCCGCTTCAAGAATTATGAGGGTGCAAAGTTGTCCGGCAGATAAAGCAATGATTAATTATAGAATCGGGTTCTCGGGGCTGAAAATAAATGTTAGTAATTTCAAGTCTTATTTTCACTACATGTATTATTAATTTAAGGTAGTAATTTCGCCACAGTCACGTTCAAAAGTTAACTCTTCGATAAATAATGGAAAACTTGGATATAACTTGCGGAATAATGTAATAATGGTAATTGCTACATCTTACAGGAATCTAAGAACAAACTTTCGGGAAAAATGTCTAATATAAAGTTTAGTTTCCGAAATAACCATGTTTTCCTATTTAATACACAAAACTTATAATTTATAACGCTATATGTCCGAAACTAAGTGGCTAAAATTCTTGTAATTTTTTGACAAATTTCGTCATGTTTCTATGTAAATGATAATTAACAAAAAGAAATGTGTAAAAATGTTTCGGAGTTGTTGCGTAAAATGTGAAATTTTCTACCGCTCCCCATAAAACACGTATAAAACTATTCAATCTTTGATTTCCAATATCTTGAATACGGGATGGTGAATCCTTTTGAAATGTTGCACGCAATTACACAATAGTGTTCTGAATGTGTCTTCAAAAATTAAAAAAAAAAATCTCCGTTCGTAAATAACATTCGTAAGCTATAAACTGATTTAACCTCCAAAAGGAAATCGAAGATAGAAAATAAAATTCGCTTTGTCTTTTTGCAACAGTTTACGAGTCCGGAGTAAGCGGAGAATCGTCAGCAAGCTGGATGAATTTCCGTGATCCTCCAGAGGATCTTTCGTCCCCGCAGAGTCTCGATTATCTGAATTACAACGATTTCAATCAAGATCAGAGATTGTTGAACACGAGCGAGGCACAAACGCCGAGCCATCAGGAGGCAACGGCGCCGTCGCCCTTGGCGACAAACCACGTGACTCTACCACCTCAAAACCCGACAGAACTGGTTGCTCCTCCGGTTCGAGCGTCAATGAGCAGCACGAACGCCGCGATGGCGCACAAGTCGCCGCCACCGCGGAACAAGAATTCGTCGGTGCTGCCCTCACCGAGTAGTTCCGGTTTCACATTTTTCGGCGTACCATTGCCGAGCATAAACTTCAATTTATGGGGAAATTCGGGTTCGAGAAAAGCTCACAGAAAAGAGGACACGCCGAAGGGAAAATCGAGCTACGAGCGTCCGGTTCGCGGTCGTTATCGAGTCTTCCCACCAACCGAGCCGGAAATTCATCGAGGAGGATTTTTTCCGTTGCCCCAGGGTCAAGGTGGATTCATCCCGATACCCGATCCAAGATTATCTCACGAGACTAAAGTTGTGTCCAGAATCAACGATACGAGAGTATCTTTAGCGTTGGGCAACCGAACGGCGGCGGCAACGGCAGCAGCAACGGTCACGAGAGTTTATCAAGTTCCAGAAAGACCCCGCAAAACTCATCAAAAAGTTCCAGCGGGTCCGAGCTCTGACGATCAAGAATCTCGATTACCATTGCTCGCCTCCGTCGGTAAATTATCGTTTGGGAAAGAACGAGAAGAATTAACAACTCCGCGTAACGAACCGACCACGGGGCTCGCAACCGCGACCAATAACCACCGCGGAGTACGATCGAATTTCACGAAAAACCATGAAAACATCGGATACCAAGTCACGGAGAATAATCGACATCAGCATCAAGACGAAAAAACGACTTTGCCGATAAGAATTGATAAAATTTCTACGCTACCAACCGATGGATCAACGTTATCGAGCTTTTCGTTATCGCCGATAACCGCAGCGACACCACAAGTTTTTTTACCGACTGTAATCTCCTCATCGCCCGAGGCATCTTCGATACCGACCTCGTTATCGAGCCAGTCGTACGAGCGGGAGATTCAACGCGTTAAATCGGACAATAAAATAATTGATCGTTTGTCTACGGAACGAGCAATTTCGACGAGTTTCGGCTCTTTAGATATGCCCGAGGATGATTCAACTAAGAAAATAAAGAAAATTGGTATTTGGGACATCGAATCTCGCTTGCCTCCTGGAAAATATATATCGGCGATCGAGGATTCGGACGATTTGTCCGAGGACCTCGAGGATAATTATCGAGATTCGGTAGCAGTTGGAGAATCCAACGGGAACAAATCGATGCTAACGTCGTCGGAAAATGGAGGTGAAATATTGGAAGCTTCGGCTCTTTCGGCTCTTTTGATTCCAGGAGGTCAAATTTCAACTTCGATCTCTTCGAAACCACCCTCCGGACGTTCCACAATTATAAAAGTCGCCTCTCCACATTTGAGCCTCACCGCCGATCGCGATTTCGTCGGGAATGAAATTCCTACGAATTCTACCGCCGGTAATTCGACCAATGAAAATCATTCTGCTCCCAAATTCGAGGAGAGCAGCGTTACAATTATCGAGAACAATCCCTTCAATTGGTACTTTCAAAATTACAACGACAGCAACATCGAACCTTACGTCGCTGTTGTTTACAGCGGTAACGACAACGTTGTAATTTCGACATTCGTTATTTCAATTTTTCCATTTTTGCTAGCTTTCCAAATGATTTAAGAAAAATTCTCGAATTTATGTTTTAATTTTTGTTACTTACACAAAAACTTCGTTATTTTTTTTTTTTTTATTATTTTTCTTTCTTATAAAATACACTGCCTAAGCGTTGTTAAAATTTTCTTTTTGTTTTATTTTTCGTTATTAGAAAATTTATATACTGTGAATAAGGAGGGAAATAATTGTTCGCTTCAATCGCAGTATCGCAACGTTAAAACCGAAGAACGTTGAGAAAGAAAAAAATCTTTGTACATTTTTCGACGATGATTTTTTTCCTGTTTTTAACGTTGATTCTTGGTGTGACCGAAAAAATTCAAACGGTTGGATTATTTCTTACTTTTTATTCTTTCCGCCGTTCCGTTGGCGCGCGTTCCCTCGCTGTTTTTCCTTATTTAACTTTCGGTTTTTCTTTCTCTTCCTTTTTGTTATTCTCTTCTTCTTTCTTCTCGTCCTTTTTCGTATCAGCTCCTTTTTTATCCGTCTCCTTTTTCTCAGCGTCCCGATTCGTCAGTTTGTTGTTTATCAAATTGTGCAACGCTATTATCGATCGCACCAACGCCGCGAGATACACGACGAGCATTTGATCGTTCGTTTTTACGTACAAGGAATCGACGAACGTGTTTTGTCCCATATCGGGAAGAAGATTAAAAATATCTTGAAGCTGATAAACGATCTGATGATTTATCGGTAATTTCCCACTGCCAACCTGGGAATAAATATATTTTTTTTTTAATTGAATAAATCAAGAAATTGCATAAAAATTGATTATATCGAGTTTTTCATTTTTTTCTTTTTTCTTGCTTTTTACCTGCAAAAGGTAATTCTTTATTTCACGAATCTGCGCGTGCAAACCCTTGAGACCCAGCAATTGGTTCGTCACTCGCTGACTCAACGTTCCTACGGTCGTGTCCTTTATGTCTCTCAGTAAATGCTCCACTCCTACTTCCTCGGCCTCTTCGGCTCCGATTTCACTCGGAATGTGTTCAAACGTTTTTGACGTTGGAGACCCATCCTAAGAAGAAAGTGAAAAAAATAAAGATACCAATTGTTTAAAACGGAACAATCATTATTTGTTTGATTAATTGAACAAAACATCGACCGACTGTAAGTATTTTCTTTACATTACAATAAACAGCCTTCTGTTTTACGTTGGAGTAATAATTATCAATTGTGCGTCCTGAGCTATTGCAGCTTAAACCGTTCAATATTACAGAAATTCCAAATTTCTTGTTTTTAATTAGAAAAACAATGAAAATACTTGTCCACATTTATAAATCTGTTAGAAAAAAAATGTTTGTTCATCCGTTTATACAGAAATTTCAAAATATAAAATATTCTTGAAAATCAGCAAAAAAACGAAAAAATAAGTAAAACTCGATCGGAAGCTTAAAAAATTTGCCAATAACATACACAAAGATAATTTAAAAAATGAAGTTATTTTGAGGTGATTCGACTACGAATCGCATCAATTTCAAATCTCGGTTCTCAGTGCGAGCAAAACTTTTGACGATACAAAACAATGATCGGACAGAGTCGTAATTTATTTTTTTGAAACGTTCCAAACATTTACTGGCTGAATTATGAATTCTAACAAATAAATTCTGATGAAATTTTATGTTAGATGAAAATAAATACGATTTACGTCATGAACTTCCTCGATGGCCTGATAAGCTTTGGTCGGAAGACCCAAATCTTTGGGTACGGCGTCGATGATAACGAGAACGGAATTAGGACAATATCTTCGTATCAATTCGTTGATCGCTACGTCGTTCTGTTGCAATTTTGGGCCGGTGTGATACCAGCCGACGACTTTTTCACGCGCTAAAATAAAACCCAAGCTCAAGTGTAAATTCTACTTTGTGATTTTACAAAACAAACGATAAATTATTCATCTACTCAAACAAGAAAGATAAACTCTGTGAATTTTTATTTTCAAAACTTTATCATGATTTAATGAATAATTTGTAATTATTTTTAGAGCTTTTGGAAGAAACTTGAATAAAAAATCAATGCTTTATCGGATTTTTCTTTGTTGTCGCTTACCGTTAACTTTTTTGAACATTCCATACATATTTTCGAGATAATCGTGGTCGAGGAACCACACAGATTTGTCGTTGTCATCCTCGTCGAAGGGAACTGGAACAATGACGAAATCGAGGGAGGGGTAAAAAAAGATTGAAAATTATTATGCAGATCAATGTGCAGAATAAGTTGAAAAATAAAAAAATGAATCCATCAATTTAGCAACTTTTTATTAAATAGTCTTTGCGAGAATAAAAGTATTGGATTTTCAAAATTTTCTTAGTAAACGGAATCCAGCCCTAACCTGCAAAACTGTTTGACACATCGAGAACTCCCTTGCCTCGCCAACAACCCAACAAAACACCAACAACACGTTTTTGAAAGCCGATTTTTCCCATACGATTAAAATGATCGACGACGCTCAATAGCACCAGAGGATGCACCACTACTTTTGTCGTGATTACTTCTTGACTCGGCATTTTTGATAAATTTACTACTCTTTCGCGCTGCTCGGCGTTCTCTAACGACGGCTCGACGCGACAGTGACACGGCACGACGGCGGCGGCGACGGAGTATTTTTTTGTTTCTCTTACAAATGCGCGGGTTCAATGGTGGCGTTTTTGAAAATCGTCCATCGTTCGGCGAATGCTGCTCGTGTTATGGTTCGAAGAGAATAAATAAAAACAAAAAACAGGAAGACTCGATGATGAATTTCGTTTATTAAGAGTGTAACTTTCCATATATCGATAATTAGCAATAAAAAAAGAAAAGATTTACACTTTGCGTCTCTTTATTTTAGGAGGGGAAGGAGCGTGAGTGGCGTCGGCGGGGGTGGGGGAAGTTTCGGTTGAAACATCAGGATCGGAAACGGAAGAAGAGCCGCTGCCACCGCCGTCTTGAAAAATGGTTTTTGGTTGAGTTTTGCTGTAGGCTGGTGCGATCCAGTACGGATTTTCTTCGGCTTCTTTGGCAAATTTGAGAATGGCTTCACGAGGATCCTGATCATCTTCGATTCGTTTGCTAAGACCGAGATTTCTTATGACGTAAGAGCTGAGAGTGCCGCCGGAGGAAGCGACGCGACCACCTTGACCGGAGGTGATGGGTAAATCGGGACGATGAGATTTGACCGGATCGAGTCGATCTTTTTCGAGCTGTTTTCTCACAGACTTGGGTCTGTCCTGGCGGAAAAGTGGCAAAGCGTGTGGAGTTATTATTTGTTGGGTCGACATTATTTCGATGTGATTGCTTCTTCGGCGCGTTTTCGCGACGCATAATTTCGCGCCCCTTAAACTGGTTCTGTTGTCGTAGTACGCCTTGACAATTCCGTTGCCACATCCAACAAAAATTTGATTCAATTTCGGATGCCAAAGAGTTTTTATAACGTGAGAATCGGTAACGTCGATTCGATCGACGAGCTCGAAGGTTTTAACGTTGAAAAACAATAATCCTCCACCGGCGTCATCGCTGGTGCTCGAAAGAGCGTCCAAAGAGGCCGTTTTTTGAGGAGGATCTCGCCGACGAAGAGACTGGCCGGTAACAATGATTGAATCATCCGGACTGAAGGCGCAATCGGTCGTATCGTAACGGGAGAACAAATTTCTCGCTTCAAACAGAGGTTTCTTCAAAACTCTGCAATCCCAAAGTTTGAGAGTGTCGTCGCATCCTCGAGTCGCCAATTCATTGCCCATATAGGAAAAACAAAGGCTCGAAATGTCGCAGCCACTGTCGTGAGCGCCTCGGAGCACCAGCGACGGATTAACAAAGTTTTTTCTATGATCCCACATTTGCAGGGACCCGTCGACACAGCCGCAAGTGACGACGCTCCCATCCCGGTTGTACGAGCAAGCGGTAGGCACCGTTTTCGTGCCATTTTGAGCTCGGCATTTTATTATATTCGCGTGTCCCCGTGGCCTGTAAAGAATCCACAATCTGCATGTTCCATCCTCCGAACAAGTCATATATTCTTCCTTGTTGAATGGATGCCAACATCCAGCTTTGAGCGCAGCTGTATGACCCTTTGTTCGAGCCATGTCGGTGATGTACTGATCTCCTTTGACAGTTTCGCACTTTTCAAAACCATCCCGATCAAGAACTTTGGCTTGAGCCGCTCCGGATACCACCAGAATCGTGTCCCCTGTCGTCGAATACTGCAGACATTTTATCGGATGATTCTCGCAGGGCTGCATACTTCTGAAACTTCTTAGGGACGAATCCATTCCTGCAAAATCCCAAAAAGAAACGTCGTAATCGACTGAACCAGAGGCAAGACGTGCTCCCGACGGATCCGCCGCTACGGCGGTGACCGCCTTTCTGCCATGAACCATCGTCACTTCGTTGCTGCATGGAATTTTTATATTTTTTCTTCCAACTCTTTTTTTCTCCCTGCCACCGCTCTCCTCATCCTCCGAATTATCGTCGCTGTCACTGTCGCTGTCGCTGCTATTGTCATTGTCGCCGCCGCTATCCTCTGCTTTGTCTCTCATTTTGTTTTCTTTGCAGATTTCAGTGACTGAAACTCCTTCAGAAGCAGCAATCTCCTCCTGCTTCTCGCAATCTCCGGCCTGCTGCTTCTCTCTGGAATTTCTTGAGCCGCTCATGCTTTTAGTTATACTTTCCACCATTTCTCCGACATCGAACGACTGCGCTCGTTTACCAAACGACGTCATCCCCATTACCTTTTCGAGATTCCGAGTTTCTCTGTCTTCCTCCTTTTCCTCTTTAGTTACGTCTTTTATTAATGTATTCATTTCTGACATGGACTTTTTACCAAACGTTCCAAAACCCGAAGACGCCGTTGCTGATTGTGCGACATCTTTGTCAGTCTTTTCCTGCTCCTGCTGCCGTGTCGCGCCGGACAATCGGATTTTTCCAAACGTTATTACTTTTTTCGTGTTCATTGCTATCGCGCGTACATGCACGAACGCGATGCAAGTATAATAACAATTTTTATTATGAGTAAAAGAATGTATAACCTCTCGAATCACTGATTACTGTTTATTTCGACTGAAGACGATTTTTATAGCCGCATCGTCTGAATATTTGACATGTTTTAAAGCCTACCACCAACTATATAATCTTCCTACGATTATTATTTTTTTCGATTTATTCCATCAGCGACTTTGGAAAAATTGTTCGATCGAATCTTGTATGTAAACTTTTGTTGACTCGGAACTGCGCATGAAAGTTGCGCAACTATTGGCAGTTTCAGGGGACTCGAAAAAAGACCTGAAGCTGGCAACTTTGTTTCGTTATTTTTTAAGGATGTATGTAAAATATATCAAGTCGTCTAACTTTCCATAAAAATGACTAATATGATAGAGTTTATCACGCTGCATCGTTCGGAAAAAAGAAAAAGGCACTTAGCCGATGATTTGAAAAAAATACTTAAGAATTAAAGCCTCATTTAACTCCGTGTTATTTGTACCGGAAGTTGACAAAATGAAACTAAAATGATAAAAAAGTATATGTATTGTAGTCAATGTTTGGCCAAAAAAAGAATTTTCAGAAACTTCATACATTTTTCAATTTTTTCACGAAAAAAAAAACTACGGTTCCCGATGTCGTTGTGAAGATATTCATGGTTAACTTTTGACGTTTCATTAGCGTTCTGTAAACTGTTATTCAATTTAAGGTTGTTGCTAAAAAATTTCGTGGTGAATAGATCTTCGTAAAAATTTTACTATTTGTTAAAGTATATTTCCTGAATATACTGGCAAAAGGAAAACGCGGGTTACCGCATTCATTTTAGAGAAATTAATTGTTGTAGTTCAAGAAAATGTTACTCCATTGCATTAGTTGTATGGTGTAAGGCCACTACCCTCATACTTTTTTGCGAATATCGTCCGTAAAAATAAAGAAAATTACTCAAAAAACGAGTACCGTATCGAGTAAAGCATATAGATCAATGTAAACGAAAAAAACAGATAGGTAACCGAATTAATTAACGAGAAATCATCAAGAATAACAACGACTTTCCGAAAAAGTGAGGCTAGTTGAGAAATCTCTATTGGAATGTGGCAACGTCGCAGCTACGGCTATAGCACAACAGTCAAAGAATCACCGCGGTAATTTGAATTTTGTTACAATCAAATGCAAGTAATGAGAACTTTTTTCATTTCATTTTATTTTTCTCAACGTTGGTGCGAAGCTTGTAGCAATGAGCACGGACGAATCATTCTTTCTATCGATAATTTAGTGACGTACTAATATTTTTTTGCAATTTATCGTCACTTTTCGTTGACGCCAACATAACCTATAAAAAGACATGCCAGTACACGTAAAACAGCTGTCACAGGCCTCACTGAATCCAACCTAACGACCGCGCGCAACCAAAGAACGCGCGAAATTAAATTATCGAAATTTAATTTTCTAATAATCCTAACTAATTAAAATGAACATATATGTAAATAATAATCAAGATTATTGCTATATAGTTGAAAATTTTTGCATTATTCATTCGTACACATCGTTAATGTTCAGCTTTTATAAGTTGGCATTGCCGACGTCACCCAATGCATAAGAGCATAGGAGCTTCGTCTCTTCCCCCCACCCTGCAAAAAGATTTAGCAACAACCTTAATACGTCCACCATATCGAACACGTAGATGCGGCAACGCAGCACGCTTCAACTGCCGGTCTCGGAATGATCAGCTGTAGTTGACTGTCATGGCTGGGTGTAGCATTGTTGCCACATTTTCTCGGGACAGAAATGAAATTATCTGATTGGCTCAATTTGTACTCGGCCACATATATCAAGTTGCATATCAATTTCATTAAAAATCGTAAATTATTATACAAAATGACATAATTTTTTCATTAGACATCATAAAAAACAAAAGGAATGATTCGGCACTTGACATTTCGACATAAAGATTAATCTTAAAAAACAAATAGATGTACTGCGGATTTGACCTTATATACATCCTTAAACAATTATTAAAAATGGAATAAACTGGCAAACAAAAAATGAAAGCATTAAAAATGCTACTAAAATAATAATGATTAAACGATGAATTTTAATCTTTTTATTGAATTTAATTGATATTAATGTATATTATATCAATTAAATTCAATAAAAAGATTAAAATTCATCGAAAAAAATTCACGGTAAAAAAAGTTTAAATTTCATCAACACGTAAAAAAAAATTATCTTTCGATTCCATGCAGAAAAATACATGGTCACACGTGGAACCCAACTACCGAAGTACCTTGAATCATTATATTTATTTATTTATTTGAACAGTACGGACAAGCGCCCAAATACAATATATAATATTATATATTGTAATTGGGCGCTTGCCCGTACTGAAATAAATAAATAAATATAATGATTCAAGGTAGTTCGGTAGTTGGGGTCATGTATTTTGTATGTTAGCCCTGTTAAAATCTGGCTGACACGATATCTTGACTTTGGATCATTTGAAACAAAAAAGTGGCGAAATTAGTAAAATATAGACTTGTCGCTAATCGTTCGGTCTAGAATAATTCACGTGTGATTACAAAAAGCAAAATGGCGGACTTTTGAAATTTTTGACCTTTTATTCAACTTTAATTGTTTAAACAATTGACTAAATATTAATAAAAAATTATAATTCTAGGTCAAACGGAAGCTATATATGTATAGAATAAGTGCACCAAATTTCAGCTCGATATAGGTGCAAAACTTTTATTCCTAGAATGAGACCCTCGTCTTGCTATGCGTATTTCTACCTGTTCTCGGTTTTTCTGGCATAAATGACACTTTGTATAGTAATTCTATATATATCTACTACACAAATCTGTACTTTTCAGAAAATCGATTTTGAAAAAAAAAATGGCAGACTGTCCCCTTAATTAACTAAAAATAATGCTTTTTTTACCAGTCTAATTTTGTTAAGGATTGAAACAGGGGAAACAATTTTAATTCAGAAATAGACGTAAAAATATATTTATTCTCTTCAACATATTTTCTTTTTTTTTATGCATAGCCAACATTATTTATCTAACGATTTTTTACACATATATAATTACTTAAAAGTATATTAATAATGAAAATGGTGATTTTTCGTTGCACGATGAACGGTAAATCGTGATAATGAGTTTTTTTCCCTTTTTTTTCTTTTTTCTTTACAACAGCACGTAGAATTGAACTATTAAAATTATTTAATGATTTTTCAACACGGATATGAATCGAGGCAGTCTTCGATTTGATTAAAGGCCAAATTATACTTCGAGGAGTTTCAAAAACCAGTATCGATGCATTCGACAGAAAGTAACAGGGATTCCAGTCTTCTCAACTCCTCGTCGCTACTTTCTGTCGATAATAAAGTTTCTTCATGTCCAATTGGCGATGGCTAATGCCCGATCACCGAAGGGGCCTGAATCTGAGCCCCGGTCCTGAAAGCCGGTAGATCGTGTCCGACGAGAGGCTGGAACGGAGGTTCCATGTTGAAATTGTAATCTATTGACAGCCTCCATCCTGGTGGCGATCTTCCTCCGGGAAGAGCGTAACACAGTCCTTTAGCGGTGCTGGTTCATTCGTCGCGTCTCGGTTCATTTTTGGTTCTCCAATATTTTCAGAGCGTCCAGTAGATTCTTCTTCTTTAGGGGTTACGTCAGGCATTTCTTCATTTTCGTCAACATTATTTTCTGGCTTCTGGGACAAATATTTCTTCATAATAAAGGCAGCCATCCTTCTCTCACGCTTCGGTTCATCGCTGGTTTTTCAGTAGGAACCGCTTTAGGATGGTTTTGTTTGAAATTTTGAGAGCGGTCGGTCGGTTTTCCTTTTTTAGAGGTTGTCACGCAGTTCTTCCTTTTTGGCAACACAATTTTCTACATTTTGAGATAGAAACTTCTTTAGTTTGTAGGCAAGCATCCTCCAAGTATTTCGACTTATCAATGGTTTTCCAGTGCGAGTACTGCTCGCTTCAGCCATTTTTCAATCCGTATGTTCCCGATTAAAAGTAAAGGTCAATGGCCAATTCAAACGATCTATCAGCCGTGCCGTCGGTAAAAATCCTGCTGCACTTTGACACAGTTGAATTTTCGAGAACAATAAAAGTTGCATGTTCTTCTTCTTTCATCGGTGAATAAAGTTTAACTTTTCATTTTCTCGAAATATCAAGCGTCTTTGAGTAAAATATAAATCTACATTTTAACTATTTCTCTCATACGAACGCAACTGATAAAGCGCTTTAAAACCTTTTGAATCATTGATATAAATGAACATTTTTTTTTTCAAAGCCACCACAAATCGTCTTGAATTTTTTAAGTACTTTCGTCTTCCTTTAGGCAATGTTTGAATTTTTGAAGAAATTTTTTTTTTTTTTTTTTTTTAATTTAGATTTGATGTCGTTTTTAATCCCTTTCCAAAACTCCGACTATCGTTTTTATTATTCTTTTACCGTTTTGATGATTTAGCAAATTTAACAATGGATCCTGCATTTTTTCTTCTAATATTTTCACCAACTCGATTCGCATGTACTGCAATAATTGCGCAATCTGAAAACAATCAATTATTATCCATTTAATCAACATTGTAATTTATTTACAATCAAAATGATTAAATTAATTGGAAAATTTTAGAAAAAATTGGTGCAAATGAAAAATTGTCCAATTTATAAAACAAAAGCTCATAAAAAATCTTTAAAAATGAATAAATTTGTAAAATTGAAAGAAAAAAGACTCACGGTGTGAGATTCGACTGCAAAAACGATCCATCCATCAGCGAGAGAGAGAACGAAAACGCCATTGTGTTGCTCAACGTCGAGACCATAACCGGAGAAAAGGACGAGAGGCAAAATGGGGACGACGGAAATTTCTCTAATGAAAATTTTGCTAGTTTTCACTTTTTCTTGATAAACGAGAAAAGGGCTCGGAAAATGTCGAACAGTGAAATTAACGGACGATGGATGAATGTTGACGAAACCGTCTTGCTTCGTTTTGAATTTCAATTCCTCAGCTTTTGGCTGGCGAGGAATTGCGCCGACGGATTGTACTGAAAACGATTTCTCAGGGGTGAAAATTTTCACCACGTTTGGATAAAGCGCTGCACATAATAATCCTTGCAATAATTTGTAATTATTGTTATTCGCGTTCAATTCTTGACCGGTTATTTCGAAAACTCGGTCATTTCCAGTCTCACGACGCGGCATGTTCACCGAAACGAAACCAATCGAAACTAAAAGTTCTAATAATTGGTGTTTTATGTCTGCCAACGTGTGAAGCGTTCGAGTTGACAAATAATTCTCGTTCGCGAACACTTGACCCGCGTACGTACTCCGCGAACAAAGCTCCATCCATTTCTGAAAAAATTAACGAAATTAAAATCCTAAGCAAGGGAAAAACATTTTTTTAGAAAATTTTTCGAATAATTAAAAGTGCTTTATTTTCCGAAAAATTGAGACATTGGGACAAACAACGAAACCTTTCGCTTCGTTTCGCCATCAACTTTCTATACGAATTTTCATAAAATTTTAATTTCCAACCGACTTTTAAAAAAAGTCGAAAATCGAATAAAAAGTGGTTTTATGAAGTTTTTACACACAAATTTTGGCGTAAATAGAAAATGAATGGCGATTTCGGTATTTACGGATCAAAATACATCGAAATAAGGGGCTTAAAAAATATAAAAAATTTTCAGTACTTCATAAAAATGGCCGGAGATGTTTTTTCTATTTGGAATCGAGACTTCAAATGGTGCCGATCCGGTTGGTATTTGAATTCTCTTTAAAATAGCGTTTGGTGTTTCCGTTTATCGCAATTTTTCGATTTTTCTTACATTTTTTAAATTGATCAATTTTGTTTTTATTATTATTTTTTTTAATAAATAAATAAAAAGTTGAAAACGAACTTTGTAAGCTCTGAGAATGGTAAGTTGATCGGAATGGGCAGTCATGAATTCTTTTCTTTTGGCGTCGACTTCGTGGCGTTTGTCAAACGGTGAGACAAAGGGACTTTTGTGCGAAAGACAAGCGGCTATCGTGAGGGCTGAATCGACGCAACAAAAAATAGCACCGTAGAGTATCAGCTTGCCGATTCTAACGTCAACAGGCAACGCTCCTAAATGGTGACCCAACGGCGTCAGTAAATATTCGGAATCGAATGCACCAACGTCCTGAAGACGTTTCAGTGCGTCCGAAATACTTTGAGGGGGTGGTGGTTCTAAAACGCGATCTAAAAATCAACAAGAAATTTATTACGAACAATAATAAAGAAATTTGAACATTATTTATAATCGTGGAAGATTTTTTTTAATTTTCTTCATTATTTTTGATGTTCTTCAGAGCATATTTTTAAAGTTTAATCACATTTTTGTCTAATTCTTCAAATTAATTGATTCAATTAACAACTTACCTAAAATACCATAAAGATCGGCTTTTTTACCGAAATTCATTATTTGAATTCGCAACAATAACGGCTCGAGTGGTATCCTGAGAATTTCTGGTATTGGCTGAGCTAGAAAATGGTAGTTGAACCTAAAAAATAAAATAAAAAATTCAAAATAATTGAGTAAATTAACATTTAATCGAAAACTTTAAAATTATAGTAATTAATTAAGAATTCAATTATTAAATGAATAAAGAGTAAAGGAAACAAATAAAGTATGGAAATTATTTGAAAAATTTTAAATTTAATTGAAAAAATCGTAACTTAGATGATTGATTATTAAATAAATAATTTTTACCTGTGGGAAGTATAAAGATGAATCGAAACTCCAGGCATAACACGCCCAGCTCGGCCTTTTCGTTGCATGGCATTGGCCCTGGAAACCCAACAAGTTTCCAAACTCGCCATGTTTTGATTCGAATTGAACCGTGTTTCCTTCATTTTTCCGGTATCAACAACAAACACGCAATCGTCAATCGTCACCGAAGTTTCTGCTATATTTGTGCTCAACACTATTTTACGAACACCTGCTTTCGTTTTTCGAAAAACGAGATTCTGCTCCTCGCTCGATAAACTCGAGTGCAATGGAATTATCAAATATTTTCCAGTCTTCGATGATAACGTTTTGTTCGCGTTTAAACTGTCGCGCAGCGACGTTATTTCGGCTAAACCGGGCAAAAAAACCTGAAATAAAAAAGTTCGAAAATTGTTTTTACATGTTTGAAAGTTATTTATTCAAATTTTTGAATAATTTTAGTATGAGTTTTCATATAATGTGCAATTATTTTCTATTATCGTGAAAAGTGTCAGAAAAATTACAAAATTTTCAAAAAATCGAAAAGGAATTCGTTAAAAATAATTATTCAAATGTTGAAAGGAGTTTTCTATCATTAAATTGAAGAGAAAAAAATACAAAATCAAAATATTAAAAATACAAAATACAAAAAATTCAAAAATAATCAATAAAAACGATGAAAAAAATGGAAATTTACCAAAATCGATCCATCTCGTGGATACTCGTGTTCGCCACTGACGATCCATTCCAAAACATGTTCGATAAGTTCGTTGTTAATTTTTTCATGATCCATGAGATACAAATTTTTGTGAGTTTGTCCAGAAAACTGACCGTAACGTCCGATTAATTGCGCAAGAGTCAAATTTTCATCGAGGATTGTATTTTTTGGTTGGCAATTTGAAAAACTTTCGGCATCCGCGGATTCGAGCTCGATTTCCAGTTTTTCCCAATCGCCTTTGATTTTTCTTGCGTATCGAGAATTTTCCTCGAGCACGTAATTCGTTCGTTCCATTATTTCCTCGATAAATATTTGCTCCACTGGAAATGTTCGACCTGGAATATCGATTATTGGAGCATTTTCGAAATAGGTCGAAAAACTCTCAGCCTTCAACGTCGCACTCATCAAAACGATCTTCAAATCTGGACGCTTTGGTATCAATTCTCGAAGCAGCATTAATAAAAAATCACTGAAAAGAATTTTCAAAAAATCGTCATTATCAATTGAACAGCAATTTACCAAATTTTAATTTTACTTTTTTACTCCATTTTCAATGACAATAATCTCAAGAAGTTAATAAGAAACAAAAACAAAAAAAAAAGAAAAATGCAAAAAATAGACCGATACGAAGCAAAATCGAGAATAAATGAAAACTAACGAAAAATGGAGCAGAAAAAATATTTGAAAAATAGACAAGAAAATACAAAAAACATCCAAATTCGAAAATTCTGAGAAAATATTAAAAAAAAGGGGAAAACGACGGGAAATAATTTTGAAAAAATCATGCAGGGCCAATAAATCTTTGTAGATAAATAAATAATTCAAAAAATTGTAATAGGGCAAATTTCAGTTGAAATAAAAGCCAAAAAGCTCAAATAACAATTACATTTTCGTTTACCTCTCGGCGCTACGTTCATGAACTTCATCCACAACGACATGAGTGACAGATTTGAGAAAAGGATCACTGGAAAATCGTTGAAGCAAAATGCCAGTGGTGCAAAAAGTTAATCTCGTAGAATTAGAAATTTTGCTCTCGAGTCGAATTTGATAGCCGACCGAATTGCCTATTTTTTCGTCTCGTTCATTGGCGACTCTTTCGGCGACGCCAATGGCGCTGATACGTCGTGGTTGAGTGCAAATAATTTCGGCATGTTCTTTGCCATTTTTCGTCCGATTCAGGAGCCAATTGTCGAGCAAAAATTGTGGAATTTGTGTACTTTTTCCACATCCGGTTTCACCGGAAATTATAACGATTTGATTATTTTCGACAATTTCTAAAATTTCGTTCATCATTTTCCAGGCCGGAAGTCCACGACGAATTTCCTTCATTCGACGATACGAAGCAATTTTTTGCTTGGCAAAAAATTTCTCCTGTATTTTGTCGTCCTCTTTTACGATTTCTTCCCAATTGATTTTTTCGCGATTCCCACGCGTCGTCGATCCCAAAATATTGTGTGACGACCTACGCGCTTCCGGAAGCAACGAATTTTCCGCCGGAAATAACGGCTCATTCTCGTCCGGAAAATCCGGCATTTTTCGCTCCAAACTTGATAACATCCTCTCCTCGTTCTCCAATAACGAACATATCGAAAATAACGACGGAGTTCCTGTTTCTGACAATTCTAATGCCTCCTCGTACAAAATTTGAACTATTTGCAAATTTCGCAAATTTGGCATCGACATTTCGTTTTTGTAGAAATATAAGTACGGGGGCTCGTAAGGATATTTGCAATCTAAATTAGAAAAAAATAAAATAAAACATTAAAAAATGAAGAAACAAAAAATAAAGAAATTTTTTTTTTAATTTTCATTATATTTCCTTTTGAAGGAAAATTAGAAAATTCGATTTGATTTTGATTCATAAAAATATAGAAATACTCGTCGGGATATTTGTAATTTAAATAAAACAAAAAATTTCTCGAAAAATCAACGTTTTTATTTTTCAAAAGCAACAGAACTGATAATTTCTTTTTTTCTGCAATTTTGCTGTGCGTTGCAAAGGTCAAATAAAAAAATGTGTTTTGAAAATCGAGGATTTAGAGAAGCAAAAAAATACCTTTGGGAAATCGAATTTCGAGTGTGTAAAAAAAGTCCTGCGGAGGTCCTAAATTTTCCGAATTTTTGTTCCATTGTTCGGGAGCTGTATGAAGAAATTTGCATTTTTGGCCAAATCGACATTTGCCATTTTGAAATAATCGACAAATATTTTTGGCACTACGAATTTCTTTTTTTTCTACCATTTTTTCCGTTCTTCTTTCCGACAAAAAAGGCAATTTTAACTTCACGTGCCAGATTTGATTTTTTATCGTTTCGGTGAAACTTTCACCATAGATCGATTCCATTGCGGATTTCTCGTCCTCTCGGCGCTCCAATAAATCTTGCGTATCAAAATTTTCTACATTTTTTTCGACTCCGTAATATTTTTCGAATAATATTTCCAGTGCTTTGCCCACGTGACCTTCTGCACGCACCAGTGCTTCGTTACAGTGAGAAGAGTGAAAACTAAAAAAAGGTAAAATTACAAAAAAATCGATTTAATTCATTTTTTTTTTAATCAACAATACACAAAATATTTCGTAATAGAAACATTGAAAAAAAAATACAAATATCAAACAAAAAATACACTAGATATTTAATTTTTTGTAAATTTACCTGTAACTTTCGAGTTTTGAAGTTGCAAAATGTTTAGTCAATTGTTCGTGAGATTTTGGATTGGTATCTTTGGAAGAATAATCGACGACGCCTTTTATAACCAAATCTCCCCTTTCCAGCCAATATTGTCGTCCCAAATTGGATTTTTTGTTTTGGTATTCGGAAGCGTCCATGAGTTTGAAGTTCTAGAGAGAAAAAAGTGATAATTATTAAAATAATAAATATTATTTTATCAAGCAAATTGTCTAATTTTCTACAAATGTTTATAACGATCTCGATAACTATTATTGCGATAAAAACATTCAAGATAAATTAATAATTCAATCGGTCGATCAATAATTCAAATTTGATACTTGAAAATATAATAAATTAATATTATAAATAAATAAACGAATGAAAAATGTTAATTGAATGTTTATAATAATTTTTATAACTATCAATATAATAAATAATTAAAAACAATAACTTTACCGGCCCATAAACATGTTTCAGTGTCTCGTAAAGTTGTTTCGTCGACTCTTCCGTAATTCTCAAAGTTTGCAATTCGACTTTGAGATTACTATGATGTTTCATTGCTGGTTCGACCTTAAGGTCGTGACTTTTCGTAGATTTTGCAACAGCCATCTTTGACAAGGGGCTAAATATTAATTTTTATTAAAAATTTTGAAAAATTAGCTAATTTTTGCTTACTCGTTAAAATAATTTATGATTAATTCATAAATATGTTGTGTCAAATATGGCAAAATTTATGGTTTAACAATGTAGTGAAATAAAATTTTTTCGTTATTAAAAAAAATTAATAATTAATTTTTCACCGTCGAATAATTACGTTTTTTTTAACGAATGATTTATTTATTACGAGTTTTTGAAATAAATAAAACATTTTTATAACCTAAAAAATAGGTTGGTTGAAAAAAAAGTGAGGTTAGGTATAATATTTCAATTGATTTACGAAACTCACGAGCTTTTTCCTGGCTTCACTTCCACTGCATAATCTTCCATCAATTGAGCACTGTAATGATCCATTTTTTATTACGAAAAAATAAAACTTCATCAAGGAAAAATGTATCACAGGTTTTTTCAAACTTATTTTTAGCAATTTCTAGGTTGAAGGATAAATCCAGTTTCGCGATCTCGCCGCTACGCGGCTAAAGCCTCATTCGGCTTTCAAAAACATGAAAGAAACGTCGGAAATAGAACTATTTCCACATAAATAAAGGTTGAAAAATCATTTTTGACATTTAACATTCAAAATTATTTGGCAGAATTAAAAAAAAAACGTATATTTTAACCCTAGCTACACACTATAACTTTTAATACCTTACTTACACACTATCGGTCTATTGGACCGATGACTTTTATTGCTCTATAATATTGTAACAAACGCGTCTATTGA
Source organism: Rhimphoctona megacephalus (assembly GCA_963989365.1). Lineage (NCBI taxonomy): Eukaryota > Metazoa > Arthropoda > Insecta > Hymenoptera > Ichneumonidae > Rhimphoctona > Rhimphoctona megacephalus. The sequence continues at coordinate 15,853,367 of OZ022424.1, forward strand.
GGTTCAATCGTAGTGAAATCAAAACGCCAGACTCCGACCAATCCGAAAAAGCAATCAGTAAAGCCAAAAAGTCGTTTGATAAAAAGTTATAACGTTTATGAAAAGGCGTGTAGTGAAAATGTAGTGTTACTGTCGGTCCATTGGACCCCGTAATGTGTAGCTGGGATTAATTTCTGCCTAAAATCATAAATATAAAAACGGTAATAAAATAAATGCACACAAATCTCGAAATGAAATTAATCCAACATAGAAAAAGGTTGAACTAATCATTTTTCGTTTTACATTCAAAATTTAAATGTGAGAATTAATATATATATATATACAAGTGATCGAATTCTGGCTTGAAAAATTTCGATAAATACAAAAACAGTAAGAAAAATCATTTTCGACTTGTTGACCTCCGAAATCAACGGCGAAAATTCTGGAAAAGAATCAGAAACTCAGGAAAAAGAACTCGTATACCATTTATATCTGCAATATATTAAATAATTATTAATTAGATACAATGTGTGCGACAATAATTGAAGGTCATGGTATATACAATTTTCCACATGTTTCTTTTCTTTTTTTTTTTTCAAAACCTCTCCCCTCTTTTCCCACAATATTTTCCAAAAACCTAAATTTCCAAAATCCCTCATTCACAATATTTGTTTTTGTTTTTCTCACATCTTTCGTATTTTAATCATTCGGTCACAAAAAATGTTCAGGCTTTTTTTTGCGTACATTTTTTCAGAACAGTCTTTGCCTAAAATTACTCTGACGAAAAAAAATATACATATAAATACATGTTAAAAAAAAAAACAAATTAATTTTCGTGGTTTTTTTTTCGCACTTTAAGTCGTTCAAGATAAATTTCTCATTTTCCTTATTTTTCTCTTTTTACAATACATCGGCGGAAAAAACATGTTTTACCATATCTTTATTTTATTTATTTTTTTTTCCTTTTTTCGTTCTTTCGAAATCGCTCATTCGTGTGGGCGAAATCTACGTTTTAAATTAATTGATACTTTTTGGTAGAGACGAGCACAGACGAGCATTATTATTACTTTTTTCTAGTGTGCGGACATCGGATAAATTTGAGACTCTTACCCAAAATAATATTAATATTAATATTAATAATAATAATAATAATAATAATAATAATAATACAATAATAGTAATGATATTTCCTTTTTTCAATACTAAACACAACCGATAAACAAAAAGAAATGGGGAAAAAAAATATAAAAAATGTGTTACGATCGTGAATTCAATTCGTAAATAAAATTTTGTGTGAATGCCCTTGTGTGCTTGCGGACCCTTTACTCCTTTTTTTAATTGGAGGATGTAAAAATCGTTATTAAATTAGTGAAGAAGGAAAAGAAAGAGAAAAAATTACTTTTTGCGATATTTCTGAGTAAAAAAATGGATTTTGTTTTGGGAAATGAATAGGAGGAAAAAGGGTTTTTATTTTGCAAATTTTAAGTATTGAGAATGATTGAATCGTTTTTTCGAGAAAACAAATATTGAGATTTTTGGGTTTTGGATTTTCGTTCGTAAAATTGTGCATGTAAAATAATTGGAAGAAAATTAATTGTCTTTTTGTGTTGTTTGTAGCTTTTTTACAGCTGTTGCGTATGAAATGAAAAAAATTATTTAGAAAATAAGTAAAAGTTTGAACGGAGCTTTCTCCCTTTTCGAAAACCCAATGACATTTTTTTTTGTTTTCTTCTGTTTCTTTCTTTTTCTGTCTTTCGTGTTTTTTTACAGTCTCACATTGAACATAAGTTATGGATTACAGCGATATTTTCGACATTAATTATTTGAGAAATGGCGACGATTCTTACACGTACTTTTTTTTCTTTCTTTTCTCTCTCTTTTTCCATAATTATGGCATTCCATATTTGGAAATGAAACGGGAAACGTTTTTTTATGGCCAATTTTTTGAAATTGCGCCATTTCGAATTCAGGGAAAAAAGAGCAGCTTTTCATGAAAGAACTAAAAAAAAAGACTTAGAGAGCTAAACATCGAGGTAAGATGAAAAATTATTATTTTTTCTTGTTCTTTACAATTATCATTAATCGTTTCTAAAATTGCAAAATCTATGGATTTACGACAATTCGATTTTATTCATCTCCCCCTTCTCTGTCTCTGTCTTATTTTCTCGTTTATACATTCGTACGATTTTTGCATTTTGTTTTCATGTTTTTTTTCTTTTTTTTTTTCAGTTTCTCTCTAGAGCGAACAGTACTCGGTTTTTTCTTTCAGTGGAAGAAAAGCGTTTTAGATTTTAGAGTGGGAACCACTTGCCCATTAATTGGATTTAGCTTTATTTAAAAAATTTTATTAGTAACTATTTTTATTTATGCAATTTTTTTTCAGTTCTTTTTTTTTTAAATCAATGTCTCGGGCAATGACGAGCCAAATTCAAAGTTTTTGGTCACCAAAAATACTCATTTATATCGTTTATATATATTATTTATAATATATAATATTATTATTTATATTGTAATCAATAATAATATTATATATGTATATATATATAGCGAGCCCGTAATACATAAATTATAATACAAGTCAGATTTTCAATTTATCATTTTTTTCCCTACCAAATGTTTCGATTTAAGGGGACGATACCCAAAATGATGTCCTACCTTAATCCTAGACCACTACAATTCATTTTTCAGAACGTAAACCCTACAACGGGGTCGAAAACGACCGCAATCTTCTTTGTACCATAAAATGTTTCTCGTATGCGATAATAATGTTTAATTGTATACCATTTTCTGCGTTTTTTAATAACGAAAAGAATAGTGTATGACGAAGTCGCATTTGGTGAACATTTAATGATAAAAACTCTATAAAACGAAACAGTTTCGAAGAAATGTCAAATTGAAGTTTTTTTTACAAAAAAATTGGGGTCGTTTTTGACCCCATTATAGAGGTCTAGGGTTAAATTTCTGTATTTTTTTGTCTTTTTACGTTATACACGGTGTGAGATGTTCGATTTTTTTTTCTATTTTTGTTGTTTTATTCAACTGAATTTTGAAATTTCCAAAATTTTTCGCGAGACTAGAAACAAAAATTTGTGTTTTTTTTATTTTTTCTCTCCGTCTTTCTCGTAGTTACTTTCCTTTTTCATTATTCTTTCCTTTTTTTGAACATCGAGACTCACGCACACACACGCACACACAAAATTCGATACAAAAGTGTAGTTTTTTTCATTTTTGAAAATTCTCTTCCCCCTTTTTTTTCATTCCACTGTTTCTCTTTGTGGCAATTCTCAGATTCTCCGATTTCTATAGATTTCTCTTTTGCTTTTTTTATCAGTCTGCGATCGATTTAACACGAGAGTTGTTTTTTTTTTTCATTTTTTCGTATTCTCCAGAGAAGAAAAGTATGAAAAACTAATATGCTCCATTTATTTATCGGGAATTTGTAGATTTTTTTGTGCGTATATATTCGATCATAAATAAATAAATAAATAAATAAAGAAATAAATAGTTTTTATAAATATTAATATTATTAAGCATACATATATATTTATTTTATAGTATTGTTAAATAATAAATATATACACTCATATTTATTTATTTATTCATTTATTTATGCAAATAAAAAATTAAATAAATAAAATAAATATTAATATGCTTATATTAATTTATTTATTCGTTTTTCTTTCTTCCTTTTTTCACTTATTTTATTTATTTATTTATTTATTTATTTATTTATATATGCACACAAAAAAATATGTCATATATATATTTTATATAAATTTCTAATTCAACGCAAATTTGGAGTAAACCTAATCGGAGTCCTCTTCGACGGTCGGTGGCAACATGGCAAGATGCTGCGTGCTCAGGATACCTCGTGAGAGAGCGTACTCGGCCAGTGCACGATGGCAAAATACATACTGATCCGGCATTTGAATACTGTGTGCACGCTGCGCCCTTATTCGCTCAACTGTACCGCGAATATCAACCGTACCCGTGTCCTCCAATCGGGATATGCAAATGTCCAGCGTGCAAAAAGTTCCTGCAATCAAATATTTACATTTTTTTAAATATAAAACTGGACTGATTATCTTTTATAGAAAATTCATTTTTTCCTCTTAATTTTTAGCAATATTTAACATTATTATTATTGTTAATATTATTAAATGCAACATTCGATTTAATAATTTTTTTTTGAAAATTTCATATCGTTTGACTCAATTTTTGGCAATATTCAATCATTTTTGTTTGAATAATTGTTATTTTTCAACGAAATGATCGTGCATTTGATATTTACTTTTTTTAAAATTATTTTTATGGATTTTGGTTCTTATTTGGATTGATTTTTGTTTAATTTTTGAAATTCAACTCTTTGAAGAGATTTTTACGGTTTTTTGTTACCTGTTCTTCCGATGCCGGCGCTACAATGAACGACGATTGGTGGACCACGAGGATGTCCCGCCCATGTATCGCCACGATTCGCCAATAATTTGTTTTGTTGTTGCCTGACTAGAGACAGGAACTGTAATAATGCCTTGGCCGATTGTGGAACACCGTAATCCGGCCAGGCTGTGTACAACATGTGACAAACTTCTCTAGTCTCTTCAGTCTGCAAAAAAAAAAAAAAAAATCATTATTAATTAGAAAAATGTTACAAATCAAGTGTTTTTCCTCTTTCTTTTTGTTTTTTCATTCTTCTTCTGGTTTCGGCCAATTTTTGTTTCGTTTTTATGGGTTTAGCAACTGTTTTCCTCATCTTGTACCAAGTTTTTTGATTTTTTTTTGCTTTTTTACCTTCTTATTCGTGAGGAGTAACATGGATATCGTATAATCCGGATTCGTTTCGACCTCGAGGGTCGTAACTGTAAAATTACCAGCTGACACTTCGTCCCTAGGCTCAGGGCCCCAATATTGGGCACATTTTGTTCGGCCACGTTCCACAACTCTGAAATTAACGATTAATTCCTCAATGATTTACAAAAAAATAATAATTATTGTAAAATTTGTTACTTTTTTTTATTTTCATCATTTTGTTACTTTTAAATTTTGATTAAAGCAAAAATTAATGAGAATTACATGAATTATAAAGTGAGAATTTTATTAATTTGTTAAATAATTGATTCATTTATTTATTGGTTGAGAGAAATGAATTTCTTTTTGTTTTTGGCTTACCTCGTGGTCATAACGACAACGAGGGTCTGTTGTTCCCATATCATTCGCCAAAAATCACCGCAAGTCTTTGGCAACGGTCCTTGCGTGCTGATGAAAGCGTTTTTTTGCTTATAACCATCGACGAAATTCGCGTTTATGTAATCCGAGGTTGCGTCACCGTCAATCTGCGACAAGCATACCCTCGTGTGATCGTAACAGAGTACGTCCGTGTAACGATTTTTCGATTGGTTCGGTCGGAGTCTAAAAAAAAACATTTTCAACATTATAACAATAAAAAATTGTATTTTCCAAAAATAATTCACAACCTTTCAATTTAATTAACAATTACACTAAAAAGTATTTAATTTCTCGAATAAATGTTTTCATAAAATTTGCAAAAATTAAACAAATATTTATTTTTTCATTATCTCAATATTCAAAAAGTATTTTCCGAATATTGAAAATTATCATTTTTATTATATTTTGTTATTATTTTCTTCATTTATTCAAATCAAGAAAAAAATTGAAGTTTGATGAAAAAATCTTTGATAAAAATGAATTTAATTCTTTTTTCTTTCAAAGAAATAGATGACATAATGAAGAAATATCAAAATAATAAGGAAACAAAAATTGAAGGCTGACGAAAAAATCGTTGAAGGGTGAAAAAAGGTTAAACATTTTTTTTTACTTGGCATTGTTGAAGGAACCATCGGGCGGTCGTTGTTTAATTTCAACGTAATCGGCGACAAGACCAGCCCGGCCTCTCGAGTGTATGGCCTCAATAAGTTGTTCCATACTGACAGCCTGAAGGCCAACATCTCCGTGAAGACTGTCATCGTCACTGAAGCCAGAGCTGGCAGAGGAGGGCGGTTGTACGGGAGACGGTGCTTCGTCGCTTCCAATCCACGTGTCGCCATTCGTTATCTCGATGTCACCGATATTGACAACCCCATTTTTCCCTTTGTGCTTCTCGTTGACAGGACTTGTCGGATTACTCACCGGTGTTTCTACCGGATTTTCACTTATCGTTTGGCTCTTCAATGTGGGCGATAGAGGACTACCCACTCTTGGGGTAACCTGACATTTCCAATTCAAAAAAAATAATTATTTTGACAGTTTTTGTGAAAAATTGACAGTTGAGCCTTTTTTTCATGTTAAAGTTTTCGTTTTAGCGGAATATTCAATTTGCCGGGTGTCGATATGCAGTTAAAGGAATTTTCAATTAAAAAAAAAAAAAAACAAAATTATTTTGACAGTTTTTGTGAAAAATTGACAGTTGAGGCTTTTTTCATGTTAAAGTTTTCGTTTTAGCGAAATATTCAATTTGCCGGGTGTTGATTTGGTGTTGAAGGAAGGAATTTTCAATTAAAAAAAAAAAATTATTTTGACATTTTTTGTGGAAAATTGACAGTTGAGCTTTTTTCACGTTAAAGTTTTTATTTCAGGAGGCTATTTAATGTGCTGGTTGTCGATTTGATGTTTCTGTCCATTGCGGTTTAAAAAAAAAGTAAAATTACGTTTTTTGTTGACAGTTTGACAGCTGTCAACTGTCAAAACGATTTTTGGAGTTGCCAAATTATGAAAGACTCTTTTTTCTGGTAAGTTCGATTGTTTAAAATGAAGAGTGAGTGCTTTTGGCAAACTGTCAAGTTTATTGACGGCTGACGGTCGTCAGCTGCCAATAATTGAGTTGAAAGATATTTTTTACCTCGCAGAGTTCACCTCCGCTACGATTCGTCATGGACTTGAGACAGTGTAGCAACCACGCTTCATGTCGCACCTCCAAGGTGCCACCTAAACGTCGTGGTAACGATTCCCTGGGTATGTGAAGTGTCAATTGTGGTATTGACACCGTAAACACTCTGTCGCGTAATTTTTCACGCACGAAAAGTCGTAATATTTTGAAAGGTGCCTTGAACCAAAGCGGGGCTGTTACTATCAAAACTTTTTTCAATTTTGCTGGATAACCACCCTGGAATAAAAACATTCTATTAAAAAAAAATCATCGAAGCAATTTTCATTTTTATTTCGTGTCGAAAATTTTAGTTTTCAAGACGTATAATTCTATTTTTTGTTTTGATGTTTTTTTTCTTTTATTTACAAATATTAATTATGGTCGATCAAGTACGAAATTTGGATCGAATTATTTTATTTTGAATTTTAAAAAGAAATTTTTTTAACTTTCTCAATAAATTCGATATAAATCGAGAAAGTCTTAATTTCATTGGCAAGAAAATTGCCTTCTCGATTTAAATTGGCAACTAAATTGTTCAATCCAATTTTAATAAAAATTTTATTGATTTATTCAACAAATTGGAAAATAACTGAAAAAATATTGACATCCAATGAAAAGTCGACAAATAGATAATTGAATTAGGAATAAAAATTGTCAACTAATTGGATAATCCAATAAACATCGAGACAGGATCTCAATTCCAAAATTTGGTGTTGCATCAATGTAGTTTATCGATGAGAAAGAGAGTAGGCAAGAGGGGAAAGAACAAAGCGAAAACTAATTATGTCTGATTGACATTTGGGGGTTAGCCGCCCCTGTCCAATTTCCAAGCTCCCTCCCTCCCCCCCTCCCAAAGTCTTTTTCCACCCTTCCCCGAGAGAGGGAGAAGCAACCCCTGGGGAAATTGTGGAAAAATCAAAATTCTTTATTGACGCTAAAATTTCGAGCTCGAAAAAAAATCGCGACGCAAATTAATGCCTCGACAAATTGTCGCAACGTCACTTCCCCTTTGGAGGGGTGAAAAAGGGGGATGAAAAAAAAACCTAGCCTGCGCCGCCTTACGGTCGGATGGCGGAAATACCGCAGCGACGATGCAATCGCCGCAACGAGCAAAAAGCATCGAATTAAAATAAAAAATTCACAAATCGACAGAAAAAAATCCAAAAATACCCTGAAGAAAAGCAAAATTATTTTGGAGAGTTTAGATGGCGAAGAAAACCTACAGAAGTAAAAAAAAACTTCCAAAAAAGGGCATAGAAAAAGAAATTTGATGATCAATTCAACAAAAATAATCAAAAAATCCAAAATAATTATTATCTCTGTAATTTTTGTATTTTTCTATTTTTTTTTTTTTTTGTCGTACGTACTTTGTACGAAGACGGCCGCACGAGACTCTCAAAGTTCAATCGATAAGCCTCGATTAGCGCGAGCCCTTGTAAATGGTTGAGGGAGGGAAAAACAGCTGGAACGCGAAAAACAAGAGCGGCACGATAGGACTCATCCCCTGAATATAAAAGCGCCGGAGAGTCTCACAAAAAAAAAGAAATAAAAAAAAAAACAACTCTTAAAACACACTTCTCAAAAAAACCTTAAAAAATGCACTTTTTCGGGTCTACAAAAAATCGGAAATTTCAGGCAAAAACTACCTTTAAACTCGTGGTTCTTGGGGGTTCCTTGTGACTTTTATATTTAAAGTATAAAAAAAGGAAAAGAAATAAATTCGGCGCTGAGGGCAACGTGCCGCAAAGAGCCGCGAACGATTACTGAACTCGGGCTTTCCCCTCCTGACGTTTCTGACCTGTCTTTTGCGCATGTTTCCTCCATTCTCCCCTTTCAACCCCTACAGCTAGCTACGCAGCACGGGGGATTTCAACCCCTCCAAATCATCCCCTTATGCCCCACCACCCCCTGCATCGCTCTTTGCCGGCCAAGGGAGCGTATGTGCTGCTATCTATAGGTCGAGGGTCGAAATTGCATTTACGTGGGAGAGGAAAACAGAGGAGATTTATTATTATCATTATTATTATCATCAAAATATTATTATTTATTTATTTATGAACGTTTGAGTTTAAATTTAAAGTTAACGAGGAAGTAAAGGTCAGAAGGATAAATTTGGTTCGCGTGGGAGAGGAAAAAAGGGGACATTATTATTGTTAACAATAACAATAATAATTAATGTATAAATAAATTTTTTAATGCGATGGTTTGAATTAATGTCTCAAAGTTAACTTAAACGAAGGTTAACGATGTAAATTACGTTTGCGTAGACGGAGGAAAAACAGAGATTTGTTATTGTTGTTATTATTGTTAATTTGTTAATGTTTTTGTTTTTATTATTATATTGTCGTTGTTGTCAATATTAATGGTGAAATAATGTAGAGAATAGGAAAAAAAAAATATATTATTGTTTTTACCTTTAGCAGAGTGAGAATTTTTTGTGACAGATCATAATCAAAATTTTGATATTTACTGTCGGACATGTCATAAATAAAGACCAATCCGTGTTTCTGGGTCTCGACACTCTCCAGGGCTGCGTCCAATTGATACACGACACCCTATTTAGAGGAATGTCAAAAAAATAAAAATAAAAGGATCGACGTAGATCAAAATTTTTTTTTTCGTTTTTTTTTTTCGTTTTTTTTTTTTAATTAAACAAACCTGCAGAGTCGTTTGGTGCGTTGTATTTTGCGGCAGATGCAAATGTGCCGTAAATATCGCGATCGCTGCGCCCGTCGCGTCCCTCGATGGCTAAATTCAAAGGCGCCATTTTTTGTTTGTTAATTTTAATAAAAAATTAAAAATGGCCGATGGGAAATTTAGTAAATTTTGGAATTTGATTTTGAAACAAAAAAAAAACGTCGAATTACATTTTTCTGAAATTTATTTATTTTCTATTTGATAAAAATAGGAGCTCACCAAAACGGTGAATTTCCCGGTTCGCAGCTCACTGAGAAGTGGCTCTTGGGTCGGATAAAGAAGTGCCAAACCCTCCCGTCTTCTCGTAGCCTCGTGTTGTTCATAAAGGGCCAAGGCCCTTGAAACCTCGAATTTTCTTGCGGTTAAAAACTTGACGGCGGTGCTCCAAGACACCGGGCCGGCTCTTCTTCCGGCTCGACACTTGTTAACCGCTTCTATAAATTCTTTAGTAGCCTACGACGACGAGAAGAGAGGAAAAGAAAAAAATCCACATTACGAATTATTTTCATAATTAAACAATTTTTCAATTGTTGTAGTTCTTTTATTTATTATTTTTATCATTTATTTCACATTTTGTTCAAGGCAATGTTGTTCCGAAATTATGATGAAGTAAAAAATGAATTTGCTAGTTTTCACCTGATTATTTGAAGCCCAAATATAATCCGAATTAAAAACAAAATTAATCTGTTTTTTTAATTATCAAAGAAAGTCAATTTGTAAAACTCCTCTGTTATTTTTCGTAATGTTTGATAACTTTATGGAGAGATTGGCGGTCGGCTTAAATATATGTATATAGATATAGATAAGTGTGCTAACATTGGAGTGAAGTATACAGAATGACACACGCAAAAGCAATCAGTCGGTCGCGGGCTTTAAATAGTTTAAACGCCGGTAATCCGGTCCAGCCTCTCGGGTCTATAAAATACACATGTACCGGGTGTTCAAAAAGTCGAGTCTCACATTAGGAGATTAAAAATAGATCGTAAAGTTCTGAAATGAATAGTTTTTAGCGATTTTCATTAATTTATAGTTGCTAATTAATTAATACCTCTATAACGATGGGTCGTAGAGAAAAAAGGCTGACGACTTTTCTTTTCATAACTTGACGATCGATTGACCCTCAAAATTTCAGCTGTGACTTTTTGCACACCCGTTATATAAAATTTTGCATGAGAGTGTGTACATTTAATATCTCATGAACGATGAGTCACAGAGAAAAATGGCTGAGGATTTTTCTTTTCAGAATTTCACGATCTATTAATTCTGAAAATTTTAGCTGTGACTTTTTGGACACCCGTTATAAGAAATTCTGCATTAGTGTATACATTTAAGGTAAATACTACACTGCATGCTAGTCAAATGAGTGCTAAAACTTCACAATGTTTTTATACCAAGTTTAATGCACTAATTATACATAGTTAAGGCGAATTTGTGAGATGGCATGTCTAATTAACCTAGAAAAATATTAATAACGATACATTTGCGAAACCATTAACTGATAGTGGCAAATTTCCATTATGAGACATTTTCATTGGGACTTTTCAAAGAATAATCTGTATTTTTTAACCGATTTTAATGCACCACGTCTTATTTTGTTCCTCACGAGATTCTCTACAAATTCACCATGTAGATTTTTTCGAAGTTTATTTGTTTGGAAATTATAGCGATTTGTTTATGAAAGATTTTTTTCGCTAAATAAACAATTGGCTGCAACAGTGGAACGATCAAGCTTAGAAGAAATCTACGTGGTGAATTCGTAAAGGATCTCTTGAGGAACAAAATAAGACGTGGTGCATTGCAATCGGTAAAAATTACGGATTACTCTTTGAGGAATTCCGATGAAAATGTGCCCTCATGGAAAATTGCATTTATCAGTTGATGGTTACACAAATTATCGTATTTGTTTTTCTACGTTAATAAGACATGCTGTGATATAAATCCACTAACACTACGTTCGATTAGTGCATTAATCTTGGTATAAAACAACTGTGTAAAACAACAAAAATTTAGCACTCATTTGACTAGCATGCAGTACAATGTATACCTTAATATCTCATGAACAAAGGATCGTAGAGAAAAACGACCGAGGACTTTTTGTCTCAGAATTTCGAGATCTATTATCCTTGAAAATTTCAGCTTTGACTTTTTGGACACCCGTTATATGGAATTTTGCATTAGTGTGTAAAATTCAATAACTTATGAACGAAGGATCGTAGAGAAAAACGGCCGAGGACTTATCGTCCCAGAATTTCGAGGTCTATTAACCCTGAAAAATTTCAGCTGTGACTTTTTGGACACCCGTTATATGAAATTTTGCAATAGTGTGTAAAATTCAATAACTGATGAACGATGGGTCGTAGAGAAAAACGACCGAGGACTTTTCGTCTCAGAATTTCGAGATCTATTATCCTTGAAAATTTCAGCCTTGACTTTTTGGACACCCGTTATATGAAATTTTGCATTAGTGTGTAAAATTCAATAACTCATGAACGATGGGTCGTAGAGAAAAACGGCCGAGGACTTTTCGTCTTAGAATTTCGAGATCTATTATCCTTGAAAATTTCAGCTTTGACTTTTTGGACACCCGTTATATGAAATTTTGCATTAGTGTGTAAAATTCAATAACTTATGAACGAAGGGTCGTAGAGAAAAACGGCCGAGGACTTATCGTCCCAGAATTTCGAGATCTATTAACCCTGAAAAATGTCAGCTGTGACTTTTTGGACACCCGTTATATGAAATTTTGTATTAGTGTGTAAAATTCAATAACTGATGAACGATGGGTCGTAGAGAAAAACGGCCAAGGAATTTTCGCACAAGAATTTCGAGATCTATTAACCCTGAAAATTTCAGCTGTGACTTTTTGGACATCAGTAACTTTATAAAGAATATGGATTTATATACCTATATAAATCTAACATTATTCTTTATTATTATTTTAAGAAATAACGATAGTTTCAAGTAATTAATTAATCAATTATTCAATAAATTACTAATTAGCCCTATATAAAAGTATTCAGCGGTGTTATTTCGAGCAATAATATATATAAATATGTATCTGTAACTATATGTTATCGGCGCTGTGGCCAGCAACAGACTGAGCTGTCAGCTGTCACAAAGCGGAGTATCGCGCATGGCCTAAGTCACGTGTGACGTATAGGTATGTATCGGACCGGTAGACAAAGTGGGAAAAAGTGCTTATCATAATATATCTATATATTATTGTTTCGTCGAGCCGTATCTACAAAATGTTTACCATAACGCCCTTATTCGATTCAATATTAAGTCGAAAGCAAAAAGTTTTGAAAAAAAAATTCTTTAAGTCTATCAAAACAACAAAATGACTGGGCGAGTGAAGAATAAGAAATTCCTTTACGTTCTTGAAAGCTTCAAACTTCTCAATACTTCGCGTCAAGACTCTGTTGAGTTTATACGTGTATATATATATATGAGTGAGTCTATTATACTGACATTACTTCCGGTCTCTCTCTTTCTCTCTTCCCACCCAACGTTATATTTCCGGTACCCCACCCCTTTCAGGAATAGACAGCATTAAATGCGGGATTCCGGTGACGCCGCGCACACACGACAGTGACGAAAAAAAGAAGAAGAAGATGAGAATGAAAAAAATATGGAATTTCTATTCACAATGTGTCGTGATTTATACCCACGCGCATTTTTTCTCCTGGGTTCTTCTTTTTTTTTTTATTATTATTATAAGAACCAGACCCACGCACGATCGATCATGATTTTTTAATATAACTCTTATTCAATCGTATTTCATAGCAAATTGTCCATCCAATGATTCAATCTTAAATTAATCATTTTTTATTGTTACCGAGAATATCAATGATTTCATCTTTTTATTTACGATTGATGAAATTGATTTTTGGAGAGTGAAAAATAAAAATTGGGATTCAATAATTAGGCGAATTGTTCAATTTTGATTAAATTTTTCTCATGCTTTATGTTTGGTGAATCAATTTTGTTTATATTATGAAAAATTTATTCGGTTTTCGATTAACATTGATTAATTAATCGAACATTATTCTTATTGTATCAAAAATTCAGTAAAATATTTGAATTCAATTAAAATAATTCCTAATTCAAACAATTAGGGAAAAAATTGTCAAAATTACGTAAAATTAAAAATGAACGAAACCCTAGATGAACAGTCGAAGAAAAACGATTTTCGCAAAATTCGCTCATCAAACGAATATAAATAAAAATTAATATAATCAATTAAAATTCGAAGTGATGATCCGGCGAGTTCCGAGAACGAAAATTGCATCAAATGAGTGACGCAAAGTGGATAATATGATCGAACACGAAAATAGGATAGTGAAGACGAATAAAAAAAATACGTACAACAAAGTATAAACAAATATCAAAAATTTGAAAAAAAAATTCAAATTCAAACAATCATTAAAAAATGTTAACAAATCAACAAAACAAGGAAGATTGAGGTTAAGAAAGGATTCATGAAGTTTTCATTGTCAATTTCACGTTTCTGTTGTGTGTGTGTGTGCGCGTGTGCATAGTGTGTTTGATTGTGTACGTACGAAAAATTCTATATATATCGAATCCGGCGTAAGAGCAACATTTCCAACTCCGAAAAAAACGTCAAAAAATGAAAGTTACCCAAATAAAAGCACAAAGAGTCAAAAGAGAGAAAGGAAAACGTGCAACATTTTTATTTGACAGTTACGTTGACAGTTCGTCGAAAAAAACAAGAATCCACTTACTTGTTCTTGTTCGACGGTTAACGCGGCGGCCATCTTGGATCAACACACGAAAACACGCCGAAACTATAAATATAGTTGGGTCTCTCTCGCTCTCGTTTCCACAGCACGATTTTTTTTGTTTATTTTTTTTATTTTTTACAATAAAAACTTGACGTTTATCATGACAAATGGCCAAAAGTGTCAAGAATACGATTCACACACGCATGCAAACGCAAACACAGGCACACACATGAAGAAGCGTCAGCTCGCCAAAAAAAAAATAAAAAAGAACGACGGCTCGATTTATTTGGCTAATAAATTTCGTACGTAATGCGAAAGAAGAAAAAAAAAATGAGTATCATGTCTCGATGAAACGAACAATCACGCTGTGTGTTCCCTCATACGTGACAGACAACACACTTGTTCGAGTTCTTCGATTAGTTTTGTCCCTGAACTACAATAACGAAAAAATCCCGACAAGACGAGTCTGCCTGCAATATTTTCCGGAAATTTCATGGTGGCGTCATCTAGCGGAAATAAGAGTAAGCTTTGACGCATTGACACGGATAATGGCAAGAAATGATTGGCTTTAGTAATTTTCAAAAATACGTAACAATGTATTTGGTTTTTGGCTTTTCATCTTTTGGCGAAGTCATTTAGCAAGGAAAAACAGAACTTTGGTGCACTCAAATTTTTGAAGGTAATCGACTGTCAGCAAATGATCATTTTTACCGACTGAACTTGAAGTTTGATAGAAAAACGTAATTAATTTGTGTCGAAACATACATTTCAATTTTACAAAAAAATATTGTCGACTAAGAAAATAATAAATTTAGTAATTTTGAAAAATATATGTAGATATCGGGTTTTTAGCGGACTCTAGGCTTTAGCGGACAAAATACGAAACGTATTCTAATTGTAATTAGTTGCACGTTTTCCCGCTTGGAGTGCCACATGTAGGTTTTGCAAGCTGTCAAAACGTCAGCTGTTTACGAACGTAACCCCAAAAAATAGAGAATTTCAGATTGCATCGTGAATAATGTTTTAATAAAAAGTTGAATAAAAAAACGTTAAAAATGCCAGCAAAACAATATGTCGATCTCGACATAAACAAGCTTTTCGAGGAGCATAGCATAAAGGAAATTGAACAAATACAACGAGCCATACAGTTAGAGAGTGACAGAAAGAAAATAGAATTGAGAACGTTGGTTGGGTGAGTTTATCCTATTTTTGTAATAATGAGAGTCAGAGCATGTTTTTCGTATTTAATTAATTAATTATACTAGAAACTAATTAATTAAACTAGAAACGCATGATATTTTGTTCCTCCTTTGATTCATCCAGGGAACGTTATCGTGATTTAATCCAAGCAGCAGATACCATTGCAGAAATGAGAGAAACTTCGAAAAATGTTATATCTCGAATTGCTGATATCGAAGAGACTTTTCGTAATTTGCAGCAAAAATATTTGATTGGTTTTAAAATTGACAGTTCGGATAATTCTAGCGTCAGGTAATTAATTTTATTGACGATTTTCACTATAAATTTGCTTGCATCATAATTAAATAGAAAAAAATGTAAAAATAATGAAAAAAAAGATAGACGTAGTTCAGAAAAATGGAAATTTGTTTACAGAGACTCCGAAAACGTTTCCGACTCCATTGTCATGCAGATAAAAATATTAATGGACATTCCGGAGCACATTTGGTCAGCGATTGACAACAGGGACTTGCTTTTTGCCTCCCAATTGTTTATACTAGCTCAGCACGTTAATTACAGTTTGACGTTTGAAATTGGCCAATCGATTTTGACGAATAAATATCCTATTGTTGCTAAACAATGGAGCATCATTAGCCATTTCAGAAATGTCATTTTTGATGAATGCAATAAAACTTTGCGGTCATTGGATTTATCCGCCGAGGTAAACAGTTTTTTTTTCATAGTTCATTATTATAAATAATTCACTAACATTAAGTTTTTTAAACAATTGAGTAAATCAATCAATTATTCGGTCCGATTAACAATTAACTGATTGAATTAATTATTGGATCCGATCA
Source organism: Rhimphoctona megacephalus (assembly GCA_963989365.1). NCBI lineage: Eukaryota > Metazoa > Arthropoda > Insecta > Hymenoptera > Ichneumonidae > Rhimphoctona > Rhimphoctona megacephalus. Next base: position 15,869,704 of record OZ022424.1, read on the forward strand.
ATAATTAAATGATTCAATTAACTAACGATTCAAATGAACAATTAATTAATTTAATCGATTACTGGATTATTTTTTAATCCAATTAATTTATTAGTCGGAGTATAGAATTCGTTGAAATAATTAATTAATTAGTGCAATTGATGAATTAAATTATTATCAGACAATTGATGAATTTTGAGAATTTTCTTGAATTGAAGTTGTAAATAAATACATTCTTTTCATTCTCCCAATGATTTATAGGTCGCTGCAAACTGTTTAGCAGCCCTCGTTCTTTTGGATGGAACATCGTCCAAGGAATTGCTTGAAAAATTAATTAATTTCAGAAGTCAAGCCATCGAATCGATAATTAAGGACGAAAGTCCTCACAGTGTTCGTCACAGGATTAAATTGAGCGTCAAATTATTAAGCGACACTGTTATTCTCATTCATTCCTGTTTTATTAGTAAGTATTATTTATTAGTAAGTATGAATAAAATAAAATACTAATATTCAATAAAATCATAAAATTATTTAAAATAAATGTTATATTTTTTGAACAAATAACTTTTTGTATTCGCTGATTATTTTGTCATGTTAGGCGGAAACTGGCGCTTCGAATTCACTACAATTAAAGCTCAATAGAAGTATTTTTCGTAAACTTATAAAATGATATAAGTCGGTCTGCCAGACCATATGTGGCGACCTGAGGCACTGAAAATGAAATAATTAATAAAAATTCTATTTTTTCTCCAGAAATGGCTGACCACGGTCAAGGTTTAGTATCCGAGAACGTGAAAAAATTGCGAAACATGAAAGCCTCAGAAATGTTATACAACCTGGACTTGGACAACGATTTATTAGAAAAATTTTTGCCCAGCGTGACAAAAAATCATAATCCATTTTCGAAGGAAGAATTTATAAACGTGGATCGCAAAGAAATGTCAAAAGTTTTGGAAGCCTGGTTGAACTGGATCGAAAAATTAGGAAAAACTGAAATTTCACGCTTGTTAAATTTGGTTACGTCGATTCGTGGCATTTTTAATATACGAGAAGAAACTCTGGCTCTGGAAAGCCTGGAAAACTGGAACGAGATCACCGAGGAATTGGGATTGTCGCGAAAAAATTTTTGGGCTGTTTATTATCAACCAATATTGACGAAACGAGTGAAAGAAATAATTTCGGAGAAATGGCAAGAATCGATGAATTTGTTGAAATCAAAATTGTGCCAATATTTGGACGAAGTATCACGTTCCAAGTGTGAATTTCCAGAAAACGATTTGAGGTGGTGGGTTTGGAAAGATTCGAGTTGTGACATTCCTCAAAAATTGGGCAAAAATATGGAAAATAAGAAAAAATTGTTGTTAATGAAATCGCGTGGTTTCTCGCCAAACATGGTTGAAATTTGTGAAAATTTTGATCGAAGTTTGGAGCCGCTTTTGAAGGATCTCGAGCAGTATTTATACGAGTCAGAAAAGTCGCAAAAATCAAAAGATAATTTATTTTCCATCAATTTGTCATCGAATTTCGATAAATTCGGCGATCGTTCGGACATTCAAGAAAATTTGCAAAATACGAGCACGATGATGATCGACGAGTTGACGAAATATTTCGAAACATGTTTTTTAACGAAAAATCCAAAATTTGGACGTTTCGAAATCAACGTAATCGTGGCGAGCAGATTTTTCCAAGCAATTGTCAATCTTTGCCCAAACCTCAACAAATGTTTCACTCTTTCGAAAATTCCTGGCCTCGTTACGAGCAATCTCAAATGGCAAAATATCTGCGACCGTGCGAGAGACGAAAGTTCACGTTTTTGGTCGATTTACGCGGATTTCTTCAACGAATATATTTTCGAAAATCGTCAAAATTTCCTGAGACACTCCAATGACGATCTTTTTCATATTTTTTCCCTCGTTTCTGAATGGGAACGCGTCGTTATTGAGGAAGAAGCCGAGGAAGGAAAATCCATCAAATCGGAAATTCATGTCCCTTATCAACCTTCGGTCAATTTGCAAAAATTTTTGGCTGCCGTTTCCAGGGACTTGAACAAAATTGTTTCTCATACTTTGCCAAAGTAATAATAATTTTTAATTAAATTTTTTTACATTTTTTAACACCCTTTTTTAAAACTGTTTTCCAATTTTGTATTTATTGCAATTTGTTTTGCCATTATTTCAAAAAAAAAATCATTTTTTCCTCAATTTTAATTATGCAAATTCAGCATAATTTGATTAATTTCGATAATACATTTTTTTTTTTACTATTTCCTTTTCAGAAAAGTAATGAACGAAATAATCAACAACGTGGCGACCCAATTATTCGATTATTACGACGAGACAGCACAAAATGCAAATCTGAGACAAAAGCAAGCTTTCCAAGTATTATTCGATATTAAATACGTCACTCTACTGATGGTTCCACGTGAGAATAAGAATCTAATGGACAGATCGATCGAAGCTACGAATAACGTACTCGCCAAAATCGATCCCTTCGATTCGGACGTTTTTTACCCGTTCATTCACGTCAACGTGAAGAAAAGTGTTCAACGATCTTTGGTAAGAATAATATATTCAATTTTTTCAATTATAATTCAGTATTTGTTCATCCAGTCAAATTATTTTTCAAATTACTGAATATTTAATCATTTATCATTGATTTTATTAATTTCCACAAACAAAATTGAAATTTATTTATTATTTAACAAATTGTCATATATTTATTTATTATTATTTATTTATTGAATAATTAATAATGATAATAATAGTTATAAAATTTTGTAATTAAATATTTTTTTTATTATTTGATGGTCGAAAAAAAAATTTCAAATTTTTACGAATTTGTTATAAAATTTTTAATTGAAATAAAATTTTGTACAGCTGATATTTGGAAATTTGGTACCTCACATGGAACAACTGCACTCAGTGTTGGGTTCGCGAAGCGATTATGCGATGAGCACCGGTTCAAGGTCAATGACAGATCCTCCGGGAGGTCTTGCAATTTGCACGGGTGCTCCGTGGTTTCCTCCGTTGGCTGTTACAGCTCCGACGAGAAATTTGCCATTGATACCCGTCTCGATACCCGAAAAAGCCCAGGTAAAAAAAAATCGTATTTTTTCTAATTCCTTCAACATTTATTTATCTTCGTCGTATTTATTTTCTATTTGACTAAATTCGTAGATCGCAGTTTTCACGAGGTAAGCCGATTTTCAAGAGGCTCGTTGATTTTTTTTGAAAAAAATTAAAAATTATGTTTGTTGTTGAAGGTTCACGACTTTTTGTGCATGTTTTGATACAAAATTTTCACCCGGAGTGTTTGGGAAGTTATTTTTGTGCCATTTTAACCAAAATACAAAAAAAAATGGCGAAATATTGATGTGACGAATATTTTGAATTTATTTTCGAATTTTTTCGATTAATTGAATTTGACTCGATTTGTGATTTAATAATTTTGTTTTCAATTTATATTAACGAAAAATTAATATATCAACGAAAAGACTAACGATTGATGAATTTTTCACTAAAGCGCAAGAAAACGCCAGTAAAGGAGGCGCCGAAGAACGATTTTAGCGGGGCAACGATAAAGTCAGGAGCAGCTGCATTTTTTGGTGCGATGGGCTCCGATTGGTTCAGCACCAGTTAACTTATTTAGGCTCAGGGTATTTCATTCTTATTCATTGTTATAAATATTGTAAATAAAAAGGAAACTGTTATATGAGTGTATTCTTACGAATATTATTTCCTCACTTCACGACGCGAGATCCTTATCCTCTAAATCTTGGAAGCATGTCAAAGTATCTTAAAGCAGTGAAATATATAAAAATAAATCGCAATATATTAAAAAATCTCAAAATTTACCGCAATATACCAAACTGTATCTTAAAAGATCGCAACTTGTTGAAATATATTAATATATTTCGCATTTATATTGAATATATCAAAATAAAACGTAACATCAAACTATATTTTAATAGATCGCAGTGTGTCAAAATATATTAATATATTGCGCAGTTATATTTAATGTATCGAAATATATCACAGCATATAAAAATATATTGAAATACATCAAAATATATCTTGATATATCAAACTATATCTAAAGAGATATCAGCGTGTTCAAATATATTAATATATTGCGCATTCATATTGAATATATCAAAATATACCGCAATATATCAAACTATCTCGAAATAGATCACGCCGTGTCAAAGCATATTGATATAGCAGTTATTTTACTTGATACATTGCAGTGTTACATTGAATATATCATAATATAATATAATATATCAAAATATACTGCAATATATCGAACCATATTTGAATAGATCTCACTGTGCCAAATATATTAATATAGCAGTTATTTTACTTAATATATTGCACTGTTATATTGAATATATCAAAATATATCACCGCATATAAAAATATAATGAAATACATCAAAATATACCTTGATATATCAAACTATATCTAAAGAGATATCAGCGTGTTCAAAGATATTAATATATTGCGCATTTATATTGAATATATCAAAATATACCGCAATATATCAAACTATCTCGGAATAGATCACGCCGTGTCAAAGCATATTGATATAGCAGTTATTTTACTTGATACATTGCACTGTGACATTGAATATATCAAGATATATCATAATATAATATAATAAATCAAAATATACTGCAATATATCGAACCATATTTGAATAGATCTCACTGTGCCAAATATACTAATATAGCAGTTATTTTACTTAATATATTGCACTGTTATATTGAATATATCAAAATATATCAAAATATACCGCAATATATCGAACTATATCTGACTAGATCACACCGTGTCAAAATATATTGATATAGCAGTTATTTCATCAGGTATATTGCATTGTTATATTGAATATATCAAAATATATCATAATATAATATAATATATCAAAATATACGGCAATATATCGAACTATATCTGAATAGATCTCACTGTGCCAAATATATTGATATAGCAGTTATTTTAATTATATACTGCGCTGTTATATTAAATATATCAAAATGTGTGTTTTTTAAATATAATAACTTATAAGATCCAAAACATTGACTGGACATTCGTTATATCGAGTATCACAGTCCTTTTCGAACTCGGCTTGCTGAACTTCGACTTCAACCTCTTCATTTTTCGACGAAGATGGTCTGAAAAATATGAATGATATCAGTTATATTAAATAAATTGGGGCAAAAAATATAGGAGTGGAAACTTACGTGAAAAGTATGTGCAATAAATCACCGACGAGGCCATTCTTGGTTAGGGGCTTTTTTGCAGCGTCACATATTGCACGCATCAAGCAAACTTTGCCAGGAAAACCCGCCCTAAATATCAAATTGTATTGAATAGAAAAAAGAACGATTGAAAAAATCAAAATTTCGCTATAGAAAAAAATGGCTTTTTTCACCTCTCCAATTTGCTCTCGAGAATTTCGTAAACTAGTCGCCTGTCGAAACTTCTCACTCCAAAGTATTCGTCAAAGTAGCTCGAGTTCTTATTGTCCGGGAGCCGGTAATTAGCCTCGAAGTAAAACGAGACTGCGACGGATTTGTTCGGAATATCTATGGGAATACTGACGGCAAAAAATATCTACAAGTAATGGAGAAAAAAATATAATTAAACGAAAAAATACGAAGAAAAAAAAGAACACTTAAATTTTCAAATTTTTTCGAAACCCTAGTGCCGATTATTTTTTTTCAATATTCAATTTTGGGAAGTTTAAAAATCAAATTTGATCGACCATAATTACAGATTGAATGAAAAATTACAAAAAAAAAAGAGAAGCAATTTATTAATAATCGAAAATTATTATTTTTTTGGTTAGTGAGAATTCCGAAAATTAATAATCGTCGAAATATTTTGAAAAATGATTATTTTTTGGTCCCATAATACACGCAATTAAGGCGTCTTCTCACTTTGGAAATTTAAAAAAATCGATTTTTTTTTTTTTTTAAATTTTGAAAGTACATATCTTCAAAAATGTCATCTCGAAATTTCATAAAGATCGGACGAGTCTAACTACATTTTTTGGCGACCGTTAGGTGACTACCTGAGAGTACCCGGCGATCCCTCCAAAACTTTAAACGCAGTTATCTCAAAACAAGGTTTTTCGGTGCTTTGTTGATGAAATTTCGGAAACTATCCGGCCGATTGTCATGAAATTTGAATGACATATGCTTCATAGTTATGGCTATAGCGCATATCATCAGATTTTTTAAATTTTGATTTTAAGAATTTTTTTTTTACAAAAAACTGCAAAAAAATCGTGGTTTTTTTTTACTTTTTCGAAAAACGTGCGCCATTTTGTTATTTTCGCGAATATCAAAAATCTGATGATATGCGCTATAGCCACTGACATACTGAATCTAAAACAGTTTTATTTTTTTGTTTCAGACGACCCGTCTCGGAGATACCATCAACAAGCCACGACCATAACATTTTTACACGGGTTTTTCAATGCTACTGATGTATTATAATAATTGTTTAAAAAAATAAAATAAAAATTTTTTCATGTACTTGAAAGATGTGTTTATTACATAGGATCCGTTTTATCCCATAATTTTAAGCAAAAATCCTCGAAAAAAAATCGCAAAAACAGCCTATTTTTGAGGCGCTTAAAGTGAGAAGATGCCTTAATGGCAATTAACGTCCAATTATAAATTATGAAATGAAATTAGAGGTGGTGTCTAATTGGAGCATCAAGAATGATTGATTTAGTTATTACCCCCATTCCACTACCCTCGGGAAATCCGACTGAGCGCATTTGCCTCGTAACCGCATAAGTCATGTTCTTCACTTTTGACCCATGGATGAAGTGACACATCGAGCACAACGAAATAATCGAGAAAATCGTGAATAAAAACATCGAATTTTCACTGAAAAAAATCCAACTAAAATAATAATTCTGCTGTTCAATATTTTCTCGAGACTAAAATTTACTCACAATTTCATCTTTTTCTCCTCACAGACACTCGAGAAAATCGTAAGATTTTCGCAATAATTTTAGCCCGTGAATCTTCGCACTTACTTGCGAAATAAAAATTCATTAAAATCTTCCAGTTAAAGTAATTATTTTCGTACTAATTTGTGAAATGTTTAGACACTTGCAGAATTTAAATAAAAATATTTTTCTAGTCCCTGGATTTCGCAGAACAATTAACAAAAAACAAATTAAGAATAATTTATTGTTTAGTCAATTTAATAGGGAAAATATAAATATAATAATTTTTCATAATTAAAAAATTATATATTGATGACTTATTTATTTCGTAATTTTTCCCATTTAATACGACTTTTCCTTCCTGTTCTCGCCCCCATCCACCATTCCGGCTGTTTTATTTTTCGCTTTCGTGAAAATACAGCAACGAATTAAATCCCGGCAGTAGGAAAATAGTAAACGAAAAAAAGAACCAGAAATAAAAGAAAACTGGCGGTTTCAACGGACTCTCATTTATTTCAACTAATGTAATCAGTTGTGTAATGAAAAAGAAGTCCGGGAAACGAGCAATATAAATCTGCGCTTTTTCTCTCACGATGAAAGCGAATCACGAAATAATTGCGTTGCAAAGAAACTATATATATATATATATATATATATATATATATATATATATACATTGATAAATAAAACGCTGCAATCAAAAGCGAGCTGGTTGAATTCATTGGCGAGCTGGTATATCGTAAATAATCAATTAATTATTCCCATGGTTCGAATGAGCATCGATTTCTGCGGGCTTTTGCTGCATATCAAAATGGTCTCATTCTGTACAATAAAATAGCGGTTTTGTGTTCCCAAAATGACGAATTTGTGGGTAACGCGATTAAAAAATTGAGGTTAGGAGATTTTTTAACATTTTTTGATTCATTGGCTATTATTTTCGATTTTTTTTCGAAAAAAACTAATATAAAATCGAAATGGAGTTTCTCTCAAAAGCTAAAGGGCGGTTTCGTGTTTCCAAAATGGCGGATTCAGTAGCGTGGGCCACGTGACTAAAAAAATGAGGTTAGGAAGCTTTTTAGGGTTTTTAAAATTTTTGGTTACATTTTTGGACTTTTTTTCGAATGTAAATCTTGTTCATATCGAGAATGTAGGATGAGTAAATCGTCCTTTCATCGATGTTTCTTCGTGAAAGATTGTCAATCACTAAAAGTCCACACGTGTCACGTGTGCGGGCCACTTTGCCGAAAAGTTTTTTGTTTTGTTATTTTTTTTTCTCGCTACGGTGGCTAGCTCAACATCGCTTTTACTCTCATCCTCTTTTCTCGAGCCTAGTTTTTTTTCCGCCGTTTTTTTTTGTGTTTTTTTTTATGTAGATTGACGTCCACGAGCTCGGAGGGAAATCGGGCAATAAAAAGGTTCGAGGGAAGAGACTCTATGGGTATTGGCGTGCTCCGAGTATATATAAGGTTATAAAAGCCTCGGAGACACTTTTTCTCCATCGATTATATCGCTTAAGATAAATTTCGTGTCAGTTCTTTCGCCTCGTTTCTTTCTCACGTGGCTCTAACGATAAATGTAGTAAAAAAAAAAAGAAAAAAGTGTGCTCTCCATCATTATTTTCTTCAGAAGTTTTCAATAAAATTTACTTAAAAATAAACCTCGAGTTTGAATTTCAAATGCTGCAGAGTGAAATTTTCCTTCCCGGCGAAATTTGCATCGCGGTCACGTGACCAAGTATTAAAAAAGTAAACATAAAATGGTCCCGTCACGTTCATGTTGAATGATGCAACTTCATCCCAGTGCATTATAGCTGGTCAAGAAAATGTTATGCAAGAGTACATGAGAATAAAAACAGAAAAATAAAGATTGCTGCTTCGCTCGGGAGGGAAAAAGTACATAAAAGATCTCGCGGAGTTATGCAATAAAGCGTGTGGGGATCCTTTAGCACGAGGTAAAATACGTGATCTTATAAAAAGGTTAAGAAAAGTCTCGTAAATCGTACACGAGGCTGCTTGTATGAGAAGATCAGCTGGAAAAGAGGTTCGATTCCCATATTGCCCAGGACGCTATTTTTACAGGTTAAAGTCATCTCGTGGGTCCTTTAACGTTTGAAAAGTCAGCTTTAAGAGAAAAAAAATAGAAACCCCTTTTTTGTGCTCAAATTTGTGAAAAAGTGCGCCGAGCGCCCTCTAGTGGATTAGTACATTCTAAGCGTCCCACAAGACCCTTTTGGAGCTTCGTTGTTCTACTATTCGGTCAGAATTGGCGTTGTCAGCGCTTAAATCTGTGAGAAATGCGCGCCAAGCGCCCTCTGGCGGATTAGTACATCGTAAATGTCCCACAAGAGGTAGAGTTTCGTGTAGTAGACACGAGAGGGCACTATGTCGTCGAAGAGACATCATTTTGTCGCGTTTAATCGGGAGCTTGGAATCTAAATTGATCTCTGAGGAACTGACGCCAGTTTCCACGTTCTCGGGGCTGACTGATCGAACGTCCCTAAGGTCTGATACCATTATATACCCGTTCGTCGATTATTCCGATCAAACCGCCTAAATTTCCCTGATCGGATTACGTGGAGCATTCTGTCCCTCGTTCTTATTTCAAATCTTCTAAATCCGACAAATTTTTCAAATTTATTTGACTCTCTGTAAGTTTTTTCTATTTTGAATAACGTTGATAAGGTTAAATTGAGGTAGACTTGATGCTGACGTATCAGCGGAAGCGTGAGTTTGTAATGGGCCCTTTTTTGGCTACCGTCATGAATTATTAATGTCCCGAAAGGAAATGGCCGTTTTGATCGTCATATGCACATGCAGGGGAATCCCCGTGTGCCAGGTCGATCTTTCTGTCTTTACTCGTATACAGGTTTACATAAAAGTTGTTTGGTTTTGAGGTATAGCAAATGGAATGACGATTCGACCTCAGGAATTGAACCCGAGGAGCAATTGAGCTTGACATCTGACTTAGCACTCGAAAACAATTAATTTTAATTTAAATCAATATTTTTTAGAACGGTTAGATAAATAGCCAAAGGAGCAAAGTTTTATAAGGCTTTGAATGGGACACCCTGTATATGGTGGAGGTTTTTTTGCCTTTCCCATTCGTCTATGCGAGTCGTTGAACTCTCGGAGCAGGCAGGAACGATCGAAGTTTTGCACTGGGCGTGGCGAATTGTAATCGGATCCGAGAGGGTCTCTTTAATTTCTTGCATTTCTCTTGCAGGCCCTAAAAAGGGCTGGAACTAAAGAGAATAAAATACAGGCCCATTGAGGCTTATGCAACATGGAGCCATAATATTTTTTTGCCTCTTTAATTCATTCGAGCCCTTTCAAGGGTCAAAGACCCTTGAAAGGGCTCTTAAGGACTGTCTCAACCAGACCCGTCTCACACTTTCACGCATTTTCTTAAAAAGCTCGATAAAATGATTTAGCAGTTCCTATCCAAGGTTGGTGCGCACGCCGAACACCCAATGGTGATGGAAAAGGAGTAAAGGGAACGAAAGCCGAGTCGTACACACCCTTTCTCTCTTTCTCTCGCACACACTCTGTCCCATTTTCTCGATTCGTTGTTGCGGCATCTCGCTGCAAAGGGTGTGACGCAGCTGCAACCGAATTTACAAACTTCATTTACAACCCATGAGAATTGCGGAGATGGTTCTGTCACTTTTAACCATCTACGAGAGGACTATTCCAGCGCGAAAATACTAAATTAGGTCCTCCTTTATCCTCTCAGCCGGAAATGCACTTAGTACGACAAATTGTCAGCGTAATTCATTTATCATAATAATTCTGCCCACAGCACAATTTTTATAATTATTTAGCTGCGTCAAAAACACTATAATTATTTTCAAAATCAGTCTGAAAGACCGTCAGATCTCAATGCTAGAAAAAACTGCAAAAAAATCAATTTGGAATACGCGAAAAAATATTTCAGCCAAGCCTCGTATATACATTCGGGTCTTTCTCCTCGTTCGCGCGAACGACAGCGCCCCCTCGCCATCTAGCGGTAAATTTTTGAACTATCTACATTTTTTGCTTTATCGGCTAAGGAACCAAGTCCAAGTCTTCTGAATGGCCCTGTACACTAATACTTGAGTCTATCGTCTCTTACTTAACGTCAGTATGTTGTGGACTTAGTTAACGGGACTCTGCGACTAAAATCATACTTTACACCGGCGTCGATGCCGGTGCCTGGAGAAAGGGAGAATGCAGTTTCATTCACGTCGATGTCGTGACTCTCATTTCAAAAGTTCCAAAAAAATTCTCTCTAATGCCTACATCTCTCAAAAAAGCGTAAGTTTTTGTTACTAATAATAATTTATCGAATAATTATGAACTGCCACAAATTTTGTAAATTATTTATAAGGATCAACAAATTCAAGAATCACAGAAGAGAATATGAATAATATGTATTTATATATTTACATATTGATGTATTCGTCTTGCATTTCCTGACTGATATTTTAATTATCTTTCGTAAATAAAGCCCTTGTCGCCCCAGCCAAATCCGCTTCGATTTTTATTGACCTCACCGCTTTTTCGTTATTGGCATTAATCCCACTTTTGTCAGAAAAGAGAGTGGCTGTCGAGACGTCCAATAAAAAATCACGAAAGGAATAGAGATTAAAAAAAAAGGGAAAAAATTAGTGAGAGAGAGGAACGATGAAGCAGGAAGAAAAGATCGAAAAAGGGTTTGATTGTAATTGACCAAAGCACACAAGGCCTCTCAGAGAGAAATTGCATTTTCTCTCATATCCCAACCACTGTTGAAAATTCTACCAGAGACATTTGATTTAAACAAACCCGTCCGAGCAGACTAACCACGCCATGTACCAAATCGATTTTCGCAATTCTAACTTCCAAAAGGCTTCTGTCTGCCTCGAACGAATACACACGAGACTTGAAATTTAATTGCCAACTAAACGAATTCCATTTGAGGAGGAGAATGGAGAAAAGGGCTATAGCTGAACCTTTTCCTTGATAGTTTACCATTTTGCTGACTCAATAAAACGTTTCAATATGCGTAATCTGTTTTTCTTCATTTTTTTCTATTACTCAGGATCGTTATGTTTACTCAAAATAATCCCTTTGAGCCACTTTTCTCAATTTTGTTTGCTTGTTTTTCGACGCTTTAGATTTTACGGAGTTTGTGTTATTGATTTTTTTTAGCAGCTTATTTAGATGTATTTTGATCGAAAAACTTCTTTCGGCAGTTTTTCGACATTATCGCATATTGCGGAAAGAAATTCGAACATTCAGCTACGTTTTTCAAAAAGCCTAGGGAAAAACAAAGAAAATCGTTTTTTATTCATCCCGATATCTCAATTTAAAAAAAAATTACAGCACTTTGAAAGTTGACCTCATCGCAAGGACCTTCTGGAGTCGATTTTCGAAAAATCAAAAATTTCAAATCGTTATATCTGAGCGAAAATTTATGGTATAGGAATTTAATGGGAGTGTTTTCCAAAGCTTTCTCGCAGACTTAAGAAATCGCGTTAGATTTATCCCCATAGCTCAATTGGTTCTATCCAAAAAACGGCCTCGAAAATCGGTTTAAAAAACGCATGGAAAAATTTGCAAAAATCGATCGAAAACTTTAAAAATTCACCAAAAATCGAAAAATAAAGATGATCCAAAAAACCAAAGGCCATTTCAAAGAGAATTCGAATACGAATCGAACAGGTATGATTTGAAGCATTGATTTGAAATTGTAAAAAGGCCGCGGCCATTTTTGTGAAGATTACAAAATGCTGAAAATTCTTTGATTTTTAATCTTTTTTGTATCAGCTTATTTCGATGTATTTTCATCCAAAAACACCGAAATCGCAAATAATTTTCTTTTACAACTCAAATTTGTGTAAGAAAACCCTAAAAAACAATTTTTTTCGGCATTTTTTCGACATCACCGTATGCTGCGAATAGAAATTCGAACTTGTTACTAAGTTTTTCAAAAAGCCTATGAAAAAACGTACAAAATTGTTGTTTTTTGTTTATCCCGATATCACAATTTTTGAAGTAAGGATAGCACTTTGGATATCGAAGATAACCCTCGCAGATTTTTCGTAAACCTCGAATTGTCATGCGGGAGCGATTGGGGAAGAGGCGGGGGCTAAAAGTATTGTTATTATTAATTATACTTGCAGATGGTGGTCGTCTCTGTTGGTGCTTTATTGGATTTCAGCGACGGGGTCAAGCTTCACACAAGAAATATCTAAAATCGAACAGCCAATAACGTCCGCTGTCCATCGTCGAATCCGGGGATTATCATATCCGGACGACAGCGAAATGGGGGTAAGAAAAATTCGATTGATTCTGAATGAAAAATCACTTTTTTCGATAGTCCTGATCGGGCACCCATCTGTAAAATTTTCCCAAAAAATATGTAATTTTCATCAAAATTTTATTGCGACGTAACATTATTGTCATTATTATTATTATAATACAGTTTGAAATAAAAAAATACATATATTTTTTATTCTCAAAGCTTTTCTCTGTTTCGCACCGTTTTACGAGCTGGCAATTTTCAAGTTTTATTCTACCTCGGAGCTAGATTGATGATTACACTCGGGTGTATCCTCGACGATAACTACCCTTTTCAGTTCAACCGAGATACGACCCGATCGGAGTTTAAGGTTGCTTCGATTCTTCTTCCGTTCGTTTCCACTCTTAAAATACGTGGATAATAAATATGTATACATATATATTTATATATCCATGTGTTTGCAGACGTAGAAACGTTGGAGGTGGTATAAAACAAAAAAGAAAGATACGATGTTCGTAAGAATGAATGGAATACAAAGTGGGGAGACGTATAAAAGGGACATTCTTGTAGTATTATTTGTTTTTTTTTTTTATGTACCGGAAAGAATTTACGAAAGTGCAAAAATGGCTGTAAAAACGGTAGAAGAACAAATTTTGAATATAAAAAAGATAATAACAATAAAATGCAAATTTAATGAAGAATTTTCAATGGATTTTTATTTGTAATTAAAAATTTGTTTTTTATTCAACATTCGACATTGATGAGGATCAGAAAAGGATGAAAAATCATCTTCCAAATACTTGTTGCGTGCTCGCTGTAAAACGATTAGATAAGAAAGGGATGAAGAAAAAAAAAACAACAAGTGACGTTTGAGGGTTGTAGTGAAAAGGGGCAGAATAATAAGGGCTGTACGACGATGATCGTCCACCCCCTCGAGGGACAAGTCTCTTTTTTTCTTTTCTTACGGAATTTATTTTCTCACAGCTCCCAATCAGAGCTGAAGCTTTAGTCGATAAACTAGACACGAGCTTCGTAGCTACTTCATTATCCAAGCGATTAACTGATCGATTACTTAACCCTGTCGAGCTCCTTCACACTTTTGCTCTTCACATATCTTCACTACTTCGTCAGAATTTTTTAATCCCTGTTAATTTATGATTTATTTTGTTTATTATTGTCCTGAAGTCAAATCATCATGCTGTCAAATTGTCATCATGTCAATTTGTCATGATGCCAAATTGTCATGATGCCAAATTGTCATGATGCCTAATTGTCATGATGCCAAATTGTCATGATGCCAAATTGTCATGATGCCAAATTGTCATGATGCCAAATTGTCATGATGCCAAATTGTCATGATGCCAAATTGTCATGATGCCAAATTGTCATGACGCCAAATTGTCATGACGTCAAATTGTCATAATGTTAAATTGTCATGCTATCAAACTGTCATGTCGTTACATTGACATGTTGCCATGCAGTTTCACAGTCTCGAATAGAGATATTGACATAATGACATACTGACATGTTGACATGTTGACATGTTGGGGTGTGCTTGACTAAATTTCCTCGTTAAAATGAAAAAAATAAAATTTCGAAATTTGCAAACATGACTGTCAGGGTATTGTTCTACATCTCCGAATAATTATTAACGTATAAAAGGAAGGTAGAAGAGTGTCCTCAATTTAGGTCACCGCAAATATCTCTAAAGCCGTGTAAGTTTTGAAGAGAGAGAGAGAGAGAGAGAGAGAGAGAGAGAGAGAGAGAGAGACCCTTGTAGGTTGCCTTAGAGCCACAGGCCTGAAGGACGTCCTGGTGCGATCAAGCTTGGACCCTCATCTCTTCCCGTCCTTCCTCTGATTAAAAAATTATGCACGTCTTATACGTTCGAAAGGGAGAGAAAAGAAGAAAGAAGCCTCTCTTTTCTCAAGAAAATGGTCTGCTGCTTGATTAACCTAAAGTAAGATGAAGCTTTCCTCTAGGTTGCCCTCCGACAAGACACATGAGAAGATAAAAATCCAGCGTCTAGATGGAAATTGCGATTTAACGAAAATCTCGACAATACACTCCAGAGCGAATGAATATTTTGACAGTTTTTTCTCGGGTTGATGATATTCTGAGAAAAAAAAACAGAAGGACATTTTCTCTTTTAGATTTTCTTCGCTCTTGCTATTCCATTGGACGATCCAGTATCCACGAAAGCTATTTCCGTTGCATTTTTCTTCGAAGCGAATTACCAGCTGACGAAACCAGAGACCGAAGAGGGTAATAACGAAGAAGAGTCACGGAGAGGAAGATCGATGAATCTCCAAGGACGAAGGATCGATCGTCGAACGACTTATTCAATGTTGGAGTCGAAATTCGAGTCGTTAGTATTTTTTGTTAAAAAAAGCTATTGAATTATTGATACACAATTCGCGGTCAGCTACATTGAAATTTGATATCACCTCTGACTTACCAAATTCCGATAATGCTTTATCTACTTCAATACTATAAGTATTTATATATCAAAGTGAAAACCACATCAATCCATCTTTCCCTCTTATTCTCATTCTCAACTTGGGATTTGTACCCAGCGGTGCCCTCTACAATGCAAGAGAGTCTATATGCAATACCATTCTCCGAGACTCATCGAAGCGTACGTTTCTTAGGTGTGCTCATCGATCCTCGTCTTATCGCATTCCGTTTCCTTCGCCGAACTGATGCTTCAACGTTTCTAATCCCTAATCCCATCGCATTCACTGGAGTCAGTCCTATAACAGCATTGGCAAATTTTAACCCGTACCCACTCGCGCCTGTTACATACCTCTGCATTTCTTAATCAGGCTATGTTTATATACATTAATACAGGGAGTCTTAAAAATGAAGGTTAACACCTTAAAGATGGATTCAGCACGAGATTTCCTGTCGAAAAGTCCTTGAGCGCTTTTGAATACGATGAAATGCTAAAGAGTTATTAGTTGTTAAAGTTAGGCCAATCAAAAGCGGTAGGTGGCGCCTGCGAGGCCGCGCCTCTCGAGATCTCATTGGTCCAACTTTAACTTTAAATAACTCGTTAGGAATTCGTCGGAGTAAAAAACTTTCAAAGACTTTTTGATTCGAAATTTAGCCCTTGATTTAATTCAATAGTATTTACTTTCATTTTCGGACACCCTGTAGCGAAATACACATAGATCTATCTTTCTTTCTCTTTCGCTTTGCCTTCCTCCCTGAATCTTGTTTCTGCCCACTTTTATTGGATTTTCCTTTGCTCACGTGTCTCCCCGTCACTCTGCAGTTGAAATTCTTTGACTAAGACTCCAGTAAAGTTACTGTATCCACGCAAATAATGGCCCTAACCTGTAATCCACTTTAGCCCGCCATTGAACTCTTCTCAGTTGCATTCTCTGTTCATCTCTCCCCTCGAAATACAATTTAAGGTTGGGGCCATTGACTAAAAATGCTTTTCAACAATCGGTGAAGGCCGAGAGAAATTTTGAAAGTCTAATTTTGTATGTTTAACCCGTCAGCAGGCGCGCTATGAGACTTTTTTTCATATTTATATTAAGACGATGATTACTCGAAAATTTCAAATGGCATAAGCATTTGAAATTTTTTCTATCTTCACCAAATTTATTCTTCTACATAATAGAGTTAAAAAAAATTTTGAATTATTATTTTTTTGGTTTTTAGTGTCAATTATCGTTGTATTTATCGTTTTTTTTAAATAAAAATGTTTCATAGCCACAATCACTGTAGCTAAATTGTTTTCAAATTCCTATTTATCAAATTAAGAACTTGAAGCTATACATGTGAGAAAATTTCTCATCGCGTGCCCAATGTTCAAAGTGTACGTAGCGTGCCTGCTGACGGGTTAAGTAGAAATACTTACAAGAGGGAATAAAGAATTATTACCTAATTATGGATGATACGGAATCCCTAAATAAGTTGATTAATCATTTCTCTCAGATTTGTTACATTCATCAATTATTTTACCTTATACTCGTCTCAGGCTCGGATTTCCAGGCAGAGCTTGCCTCTTAAGATCCATTTGTGAGACTTCCCGTAATCCTCTTCACTATCACAACGGTCTCCTTGGTGATCTTCTACGGATCTTATTCATGTAAGTATATAAATTAAAAAAGAAGAAAGGAGAAAAATGAGATCGAAGAGGAATATCAAAAAGATGGGAAATTTTGTGGTAAGACTCGAAGAGAGTGCAAAAGGTTATGGGGATGAGTAAATGACTAAAAGATGAGAAATTATTACCGAGAGAATCGATGATGAACGAGAATGAAAAAAATAAAAATATAAAAATCTCGATAAATTCAACCGATCCTCATGCATATGGAGGGGGATGATTAAAAGTGGTGGAAAACTTTGTAAATTGTGCTGCGTTATTTAAGGGCTTTTATTAAATTCGATGGAGGATGAAATCGAGGGTGGTGTGGCCAGATTGCGGCGATAGGGGAACTAAATTGGGGATGGGACGGTGTGAATATGCAAATTGTTCGATCGATTCTGTCTGGCATTGCAGTAGAGTTTCCTTTTGTGTGCACGTGTCTACATAGATCCGTATATGTGAGAATATTGCGGATGTACAAAGATAAATACGTATTCATAATTTTTGTAATATGATTTTTTCCATTTTTCACCTTAAATACGAATAATAATTTTTTTAATCGAATTTCTCTATGATATAATGAAAAATCCATGCTGAACCACTATATAATGAAAAGAACATACAATTCTGAGTCGAAAAGTCCTTAGTCATTTTTTTCTACGATGCACCGTCACCGAGATATGAATTAAAATAGTGAGAGCCAATGAGCGTTATTAAAAAGGTGAGATGGGCGGGGCTAAAATCTACTTTGATTGGCTGCATCACCAATCCTTTTATATCTCTGCAACGAGGCATCGGATCAAAACATTTCCGGGGACTTTTCTATTCAGAATTTCACGATCTAACCATCCTGTGAATTTCAAAATGATAGCACGTAAATTAGCTCTTCCCGAACCAAGATAAACATGCTTACGAAATGTTTCGGGCTAATTTTGTAGACCATCTTCGTCCAACAACGAGGGACTGTCTGGCGAGTACGAAAAGGCTGAGAATCATTCAAGCATGACTGGTGATTGCAAGGCAACTTATCCCCTCTGCCCTGTCAATATTTACGATTATATCACGACAGGGTAAATGTTTGATCCGAGTAAATAATGAACAATAATTTTGATATTACAATTTTAATGAAGATTTTTACATTCCTCCTCATTTCAACCTCTAACATTATTTTCCGTATTAAATATACTTTTTCATTAACCTCGACGGAATTATTACTGATAAAATACATGAATGCAAACACACTCGTGTACTCTGAAAAATAAAATCGTTCGCCGCACTCCAGAGAGACATTTTTTTTCGCGATCCCAATCGTATTTTTTTTACACTTTTTTGATTTTACAACTGAAACTGCACTGTTTCGAGGCTTTGATAAACACGAGTATGGTCGCCGAGAGTGTATTTCCAATTTTACACGAGAATTCCAATCAAGTCGAAGAGGCCCACGGGACAGTGGGTATAATATTTCGAACAGTTGTCATCGCGTCCAACGAGCTCGGCCTCCAGCATGTCACGTGGCAAATTTTCGGACCTCGATGTCGAGGGACTGAAATAAAGCGAAATATTCAAATAAACAAAAATAAAATAATAATAAAAAAAATACAATTTTACACTACAAGAAATAAATGAGCAAATAAAATTTAAAAAAATAATTAATTAAATTAATTACGTAAAAATGACGTTAATTATGTCGCCAAGGACACCATTATGGTGGAGCGAAGATTCTGAAGTTTCACAAATCGTCCTCAGAAGACACTCTCTGCCTCGTAATCCTGACCTAAAAAAAAAATTGGAAAAACAAAATAAAATAGAGAAAAAAAAATCAAAAATTCTGTTTGGAATTTTATGCAAATTTGGCACTAGCCCGTTGGAAAGGTACTTTGATGTTTTGAATATATATCACGGTGATTTTCATCGTCAACTTAGTACAATATCTATAGAAGGACGTAATGCGGCAGTCCATGTTTACCGACGAGAATTCATGAAACGTTAACAGAAACGGAATTTCGAGTCCGGATTGTAGATTTTCGTCGAGGGCCAGAACCGTAACGATCCTCGTACAGTAAAACATTTGCTCAAGTCTATATATGTTTCTTGTATAAATCGTAAATTGCTCTCTCTCTCTCTCTCTCTCTCTCTCTCTCTCTCTCTCTCGTTCAGATTTATCGAAAAAAATAAAAAAAAAAAATTACTGTAAATTTATACACCACATTTGGAAAAAATTGGTACTTTTTTGGTCTTGCAATTTTGAAAAACAACCCTTATTAATAATTTTTCATTTTCTTTGGACAAATTATGATCATAAAAGAATTTTCATGGGTCGAAATGATTTTTTAATAATAAATCACTAAATTATTATAAAATAACTGACATTTAAATATATTTTTATTATAATTCGGGAGCAAATATTTCTATGCGTAATTAATCAATTTTTTTTCTCAATTACTCTCACCTCTCGAACTTTTTTTCGACTGTACGATAAATCGTCGTTCTCTCGATCCCCCTCCTTTTTCTTTCACTCCTCTGCACGTGAGGTTCAAAGTCTGTAGAATTTTGGGGTAGATTGTAAGTAGCTTCGAAGAAATACGAGAGTGAGACTGAATTTCTTGGTGCCTCAAGAGGCACTGCAAGAGCAAAAAAAAGCTGCAACAAAAAATTATTTAAATATAAATTAATTAAAAATTCGGTGGAAAAAAATTAATAATTTAAAATATATCCGTTTTAAATAAATCACAGAAAACGTAGAACTTTTTACTCACCCCCATGCTGCTCGTTTCCGGAAAGGAAAGGGCTCGTATAGGTCTGTGAAGAAGTTTCGCAATTTCGGAATTTTTCTGGTCCGAAAAAATTTCGACGAGATTCGCTAATGTTAGTGTGAAAAATCTGAAATTATAAATAAATATATTACATTTTTCAAAATAATTAAACAATTTTTTTTAAAATACTATATTGGAAAAACTTACATAAAAAGTTTATAAGAAGGCGTTAAAAAATGCATGTTTCCTGAAAATTTGAATAATTATTAATTGCGTTCCAATTAATTATTTTTTAACCCCACCTCGACGAACTACAGTTTGAAAATGAAGAAGGCGTTGAACCGATCTTGGGTCAACGTCACTTCATAACAGACGTGAAAACGAGAAATGTAAACAAACAAAAAATCTACAGTTACAAATAAAGTCAAAGGTGTTAATTGGCCTGTACACGAATTCTTTACCTTCTAATTTCGTTTCTTCCTCCTCTCGAAAAAGAGCCTAAAGCTGTGGCTCGTTAGAGGAAAAAAAAAATTCGTCGTTCTGTTCGTCCCCCACGTGTGTCCCTACGCAATGGAATTTTTTACATTTTATTCAGTTTTGTTGTGTTTTATTTTTTTTCGTTCAATATCTTCAAAAAACTATGACATTCGGGATCTTTTGCGAAAAAAACGATCGTTGCTGTTTCCCAATCCTTTGAAAAGTGAGACCAAGGTTCAGGTACGTGACGTCATCAATTTGTTTATCAAAAAAAAGGGAATAAATCATTTTTTAAATTGTTTTTGTACATAGGAGTACAAAATTCGATCAGTAAATTAAGAAACTGCAAAAGATAATAAAACTTTATAATTATTAATTATTGTTTTGTTGGTAATAATAAATTATTTTCCTCAGGTTTTATTTGGTCTTGGTTTACCGATGGAAGGCGAAGTTTCTATGACACTAGGCTACGTACTTAAATGCAACTATCGTCTTCCTTACAATGCTTCTGACTTTACTGACGGCCCGTACGTAAGATATGCCAGAGCCACTCATCCTGGCAATCTTAATGAAAACTTGCCTCCGGCCTCGCAAGAAACCGGTATTTAATTATATTCAACAACTTTAAAAATTAATTAAATAAAAAATAAACAAATAAACAAATTAAATGTGTATATTTTATTTGTTCGCAATTTGTTATTAATAGTTTTTACTACAAATAATTAGTCAAGTAAATTTTCCATCAATTATTTCATTTGTCATTTTATGATTTTTATGATTTTTTTTTTAATTTTTTGTCGCAACATATATTTTTTTTAAACTGAGGATTATTTTGAAAAATTTTCATATTCTCAAATAAAACGAATTAAACGTGTAAATTTTTTTTACAATTCGTTTTTAATAGTTGTCAATAAAAAAAAATTAGTCAAGTAAATTTTCCATCGTTTATTTCATTTATCATTTTATGATTTTTATCCTTTTTGAAATTTTTTGTCGCGACAATTTTTTTTTTCAAAACTGAGGCTGATTTTGAAAAAACTTTATATTCACGTGATAAGGCACGATTTCACGTTGGAGCTTATACCGGATGCTGGAGATGGCGTTGGAGCCAGGAGGATCAACCGGAAAAGCTTGTCTCCTCCGAGCGGTTTGCGAGTCCGCAGAATCTCCGCTCCGTGACGGTATACTGAGCGAAATTTTGCATGTATTTCTGACGCCCTCGACGACTTCTGAGGAATACGAGATGTATTCGGATCGGGAGTATCACGCGGCAGAAAAAATCGGAAGGGATTCAAACGGTGAAGCTTGTCAAATTGTCTATCACGAGTGTCCTTACAGCCCCTTAAATTACTTTACCACCAAAAGCGTATTTTAACGCTCTCGAATTTTTCTCACGACTCCATGACGTTTCCGAAAGCTTGAGAGAAATTTTTCTTTTTGTATTAAGACCATGTACCATTTTTTCATTTTTTAAATATGTAATTCTTGCCAGATTCTTTTTAGCGTGCAAATAAAAATGAATATACAAAAAAAAACATTTTTTTTTTGTTATTTTGACTATTTTTTCGACCATTTTCCCATTTGGTTACAAATTTTCGGTTTTGAAAATTTTATTTTTTTGTCGCAGAATTGTTTTCGTGGAGAAAACGATTTATTAAGTGAAGTCAGATCGTGTTAACGAGACGTTTTAATTACCGCGTTAATTTCTACACTTTGAGTGTCGTTCTTCCGGGTCGTAAAATTCGTCGGACTCGTTGCATTCTTCCGAAGTTGATCAGTCGATGTTCGGACTCGAGTTAATTTAATTCGATCTACCATTTTTTATTTTCCTGGTTCATTACTGTGTCAAGGTCATGTCCTCAAGGTCATTGACCTTGAAGGGACAAGGGAAACTCTTCCTTGCTATGGTTTTATTCCTCCTGCACAAATTTGAACTTAGTGAGGGAGAAACAACTTTGAAGAACTTGACAACGACAGGCTCACAAGGAAGGTATCTTGTTTTTCCGCCTACATCATCTTGGGCTCCTACGAAAGTTCAGGTAAAAAATAAAGTCGAAAAAATGGCACCCAAATTTCTTAAAAATGGTACCAATCCCTATTTTAAATACTTTTTTGTATATTTAATATTTAATATTGAATATTTTATCCATGAAAAAAAATCTTGATTCGTTGGAATATTTGGGAATTTTTTACTTCGTGCTTGACGTTTATCCATCCGATTGTGCACTTCGCGATGTTGCCCTAGAATTTCGATGAGACCTGTCAATCCCTGTCGACGGGGAGATGAAGTGCAATGTAAAAAAAAAATATATATATTGAAGAGAACGTCACGTTGACGTTTCACGTCGTCTTTCACGTCTAAAGAATTATTGATCGATTTTTCCTAGTTGATAATGGGACTTGGTCTTCCAATGGAAGTCGACGTCAGCATGATCGTCGGTTACGTAATGAAATTCAATTACGCCTTGCCCTACAACGCTTCTTACTTGACCCACCCCTATGCTTCCCGTTACGATCGATCTATCCATCGAAACCCTAGTCTTGGACATCAAAAAAAGAGGAACGATGATGAGCCTCAAGGAGGTATGATCTTAATTGGCAGGGACAGCGTTGATTTAAAATCGTTTTTACAAGTGGAACGGAATTTTAATTGAGATCGAATTTTATTCAATTTTTTAATTTACATTAATGTCAAATTTGAAATAAGTGATTGAATTGAATTATAGACTATTTTTAATTAATTTTTCAATTCAAATTACATTCAATTTTTGATCAATTTTCAAATTCAAAACGGAAGCAATTTAAAATATTCAACAAGGCCAACTGGTAATCCATTTTAAATTTGAATGATGGTCAATTTGTTAAGTTGTTATTAAAAAAAAAAAATAATTTTATGTTAATTAGTTAATGTTCATTGACATTTTGTTTCTTTAAACTTGGGTTGGGCACATTGTAAAAATATTAACAGGAACGGAGAAAATAGTATCGGCAACGCGCTGGGAAATCTACAGGGTCATCGAGACAGCCCTCGAAAGCTTTCGAGTTTCGGGAAAGGGCTGCCTCTTGAGAACTGTTTGCCACGTTGCGGAAGTAGCCTTCGACAACCCTCGTTCAGGACTCTTTGCTGAACTTATCCATGTACTGCTCACGTAAGGGTCGTAAACTTTCCATTTTTTTCCTTTTTATCACTGATCTCCCTTTGACACATTTATCATATCTATTTTTTAATATTTTCGAGGGACAAATTGTCACGAGATTTATTGGAAAAAGTAGCATCATTCCGTGTGTATTTTTATCATCATGTTTTCATGTATTTATTATTTTAATTTATATCGTTATGATATATTATATTTTTTAGCTATGATTCATTATTTTATTTGCCAGGAAAGAATCGTTTCGCTTTACGTCCTCGATATTTCACATTCAGCATAATATTTACGTTTCCTCGTAGCAGAATTTCGTTTTGGGTTCATCTCCTTATTGTATATTATAGTCGTAGCTATAAGCCACGAAGAGAGAGCGAGGCAAGTACATGATAACGAAATCTTCTTATTTCCTTCGGGCAGTCCATCGACGACCCGTGAGAAATACGAATCTACTGGCGATCAAGAATACCATTCGGCCGAAACTGCGGGTAGAGATAATCCAGGAAAATGTAAAACGCTCTTTTCCGAATGTGATCACAATCTTCTCGAATATTTCACGGAAATTAATGCGATCGAGGAAGCAATGGAGCATCGTGGACTTTATCATTAAATATTGTCCGCTGTGATCGATAAAAATCGATGTATTCGTGCCGAGGGTAAGCAGAGTGAGCAGAGAATTGACCGGTAGTAAAAAAGATGTAGTTCGATATGGCGCCGATAGATGGCGAGGGTGCTGAGTCACTCGCATGAGCGATGCGAGGCATCCAAAAGTATATATAAGATGATCACTGACGCTTTGTTTTTTGTATGGATAATGGTACGAGTCGATGAATTATGATTTATTCATGTACGATTAGTAGTTATAAGATGGAAAATACATATGTTACTGGATTTTATATGCATGCAATAACAAAAATTAACACCTCTTCGAACAAGCTAATTTATACATCGGATACATACATTTGAATAATAAATCGAGTCATTTGAATGGCGTAGCATGGAAACTGTGGGTTGTACTTTTATGTGGGTACGACGTACCCAAGATAATAGGTGGATAGGATAAAGGTGCAAAACCTTCGACTCGCTGACCAACCGACTAATAATTATATACCTCGGTGAGCAGAATGAAAACTCCGAGCAGTCTCTCCTCTATCTATATTCATACGAATTCTCGAGAATCCTTTATAAATTCAAATTACACCAAGGACACACATACGATGCATATTCAGCGCATGATTTTCTCTGTTTTCCATTTATGCTGAATATTAAGCGGGAAATATACTCGACTATGTTTATCATCCAACTTGTGTCAACTTTAAGATCATTCTTGTCTCTTGAATATTACGTGCTCTTTTATTTTTACTCACATCCCCTTAATTAGCAGGTAATAAATATTCTAAAATATGTGTGAAGAGTCAGCTCCCAATTATCATTTGGAACTGTGCCTGTAAGCAAATTTTGTATATCATACAAATTTTTTTTAACTAATTTGGTCCCTGCTCTTAATGGTTCTAATTTTTTTTATTCGATGCTCATTTTTTCCTCTGAGTTTTTCAAACTTTTTAATATCTATCAGATGTTAATAAATACAAGATTGGTTTCAATACGTGGAAAAATGAAACCAACTGTATAAAAACAGCCAGCACCGAAACGTGCGACGAAGTAATCAGGATGTTATTGGCACATTTCTCGTTCGCGATAGCAGGTGCGAGGGTAAAAGTTGTGCAGCACGTTCGGGAAATGATCATGAACCGTTGAGAATTTATTAAATGGTAGTACAATGGGTAAAAAGAGGAAGAAGAGGGAGTCGATTGAAACGTCATATGCAGAATATATTGACGTTACTTTTTGTAACGTTCAGCTGGTGTCTCAACCGTGGATCAATGTGAAAAAGCAGTTTTGCTTCTGGCTAATTAATTTGGTCGGGTATCGAGCACCATCAACTATCAAATATGAACAATCAAGTCTGGATCGAACATTTCAATAAAATAAATTTACGTGGCCTCGTGCCAAACAGCAAAATCAAAAAATTACTGCAATCTCCTAGCAGACTGGACATTTCGCCATTTCACCTTGGTTCACTGTTGCTATATTTCTCTCATTTAATTTTACGATCTAAGACGACGGAAAGCATCACGGATGAATATATTTACCTGCACTCTAGTAAAAGTACAGTCAAATATATATTCCCCGACGAACTTGTTGGATTTTTGCTTGCCCCGCGGATTTTATTAGGTCGTTCGAAGACCCAAACTTGTAATTCAATTCGTTGTGCCAGCAAAACTCACAAATCACACTCGTTCCCCAACAGCCGTCCAAGTCGGTTCACGACACCAAATGTTCCGGACAGAGCGAGTTGATGTTTTACTATCGGTACAGCTGCCCTCCTTCTTCCTTTTCCTACTACCCAACCTTCCTATACTTGAACTTTTTCATTGACCATTTAAGAGCTCCAACTTGCCAAGAACTGTTCCTTATGCTACGTTCTGTTCTCTCAACTTTCCGGCAGCAATTGCCACGCAATTATCCAGTGATTCACCACTTTTACAGAATTTAAAGAGATTACTTAGTTAGAAATTTTTCCTAATTTTTTTTTTACTTCATTTCATCGATCATTCATGATCTTTTTGGAGGTTAACCTTTTCGGAAGATCCAAGCTTGACCTTGATTCCTAAAGTCACATCGGATGACCCTGACCCCCATTAATGATCATTTCCGTGATCATTGCTCAGCTTAACCTTCCTGCATAATCCGACAACATTGAAAGATCAACTAAAAGGACAAATGTCGACTTGGCTTAAGTTGAGGTAGAGAGAAACATTGAATTTACGTTAATCAGGATAATGCTGAATAACTCTCAAGACGTTCTTTGTACAATAGTGTTTCTCGGGAAGCTTCGGTACAAGTAAAAGATTCTCTCACCTCTCGTCAAAGCGCTAACTCGAACGTTTGTTTAAGACGACGTGGGAGAACGATCTAACGGACCGTGATAATTCAGTTTGGTAAAGCGCTGGCTTCGACTCGGAAGGTTTCTCCTCCGCCGTGCCTACCACTCTATAAGCGTTGCCTAGTTATACGACCTTCAAGCTCATCAGTGAAACGCCTTACTATTCGCTCATCCGTTTTGCCGTTTGCACACTGTTTTTCGCTCTAAAGGACTCAACAATCTTGAGGCCCTTGGGCTATTACCGCAAACCTCTGGGATCCTGCAGCCTTAAGCACTACATTGAACGACTAAGGGAACTACCATTAGTACACTGATGCATCCCTTTGTGGGACTGCGTGATTAGAAACGGAACTTTTGCACGTTGCAAGCTGTAGAACATCAGAGAGGTAAGATTTGATGAAACTTTATGGGGAGGCTCTTTCGTACTCGTTTCAGATGCCATCAAGTTTAAGGGCCTCAAGGGTTTGTTCCAGACGTTAACCAGAGTGCCTGCTTTTCAGATCTCATGGCCATCAATTTTGAAATCTTAACCATCGCCTTGGGCTTGTCGGGTCTGGTCAAAGTCAATTCCGCGATAGGCCAGCGTGAATCTGTTGACACATCCGCTGCGAAAACTTCTTTTACAGTAACTGAAAATAGATTCACAGGCTGGGCTCCAGATGACCATGTGGAAAAGGATTCCCTGAGGACTTCAGCTCTCCCCGAAGCCATTGGAATACTGCCCTCCTATTCTGAAGTCACCAATCATCCTGGAGCTTCCACAATGTCTATTGCCACATCCAGGGCTGTGGGGGTGAAGTTTGGCAAAGTTGATCGCAGGCCTGGACGTCATTACGAGATGCTGGACACTTTGTCCCGGAGCAAGAGGACATTGACGTTCCCGGATCCCTCTACCATTCTGGCAAGTTTTGATTAATCAATTATCGTTTCTTCCGGCCTATGTCGTCCTTTTTGGTTCCTTTCATGTATTTGCCGATACTTAAAAGTATCCCGAGCTCTATCATTAAGATACAATGAACTAGGAGCCTTGTTTCCAATGCTTCAGCCCATTAAGTATCACTCTGCAGTTAAGTGCAGCTTGCACACCCTCTCACATATACACACATACGTGGCTTTAGTGAAAAGCTCGAAAGCACAAAGGAGGAAGGTGGCAGCGCGTGCAGGTGACTATGAAACCAGCCACCAAAGCCCCAAAGCCTTTCACCGGCATGTTGCCATCAGTTCTAGGCTCCTCTCATTCGTTAATTATTCACGATGCATCGGGGATAAACGTCGAGGGTACTCAGAACTTTCAAGGATCCGACCAAAAATTCAAAGCACGACTTTATTGTCGATAACCTTGAAGCTACCCATCGCCCTTCCATATATATACACCTGCACTTTACTTGGCCTGATCTCGTTAATCACTACAATTGATAAGTGTTCTTCCTGCTAACTTTACAAACTCACAATCGGTCATTGTTCGCTTATTTTACCACCTGGATTACGCTTTTACTTATCGGAGGTTCAACTCTATAGTGAATTACACGTTGTTTAATGCTTCAACCTGTTCATCATGTCAGTATGGGGAAGAAGATACATAATAGTGTTGCTACATACTATAGTGGCCGTAACGCAGGCAGTGGCTACCTACACTGACCGAAAGGATTTACGACTAAGGCTACCTCGACCCGATGGCTCACACGCCGCTTATCTATCGATCGTTCTGGACAGCGATAATAAATACATCAAGGGTTTGTCGGGTGTGCTGTCCGGGTTTGCGAAGCTCTGCGTCAAGTGTATCTTTCTAACATTGACTAAAAAAAAATCGAAAAAAAAATGTTTTGATGTCCCGCAGAGTTGATTGAAGTGAAAGCGTCAATGGGGGTGTATTTCATAGAATTTTTGGACTCCATACGTGGTCATTTTTATGATAAACTTAGGGACTCATTTGAGGGCTTAAACGGATTAATTAATTACGAGGATTATTCTCATATTCTTAATTGACACTTAATTACAGTTGATCTTTGGTCTGGGGACCCCATTGCAGTTGGATCGTGAAAGCATTATACTCGGGGCATTCACAAAAATGGTTTATAACCTGCCGTTAAACTCCACCGACTTTACCGAGCCCGGAGTCTACTTTGCTCGTACCAAGACCCGTTGGAGTATTTACAAAGTATTGGAGAGAGCCGCTGAACTTTACGGTTACGGTGGTGGGAAGGGTTGCTTGCTCAGGGCTATATGCGAAGTTGCTGCTGCACCATTTGACCTTCATCATGGACTTTTTGGTCAAATGATTCAGGCCTTCCTCACGTAAGTTGATTATTATTCATTAATAATGATTATGCTATTGGGAAATTTCGCTGGGTTGGAGGGTTGTAGGTCAGAAGCGTTAGCTTCGAGCATGACATCCAATCAGTTACAATAAAGAGTTATCCTCTTTCCCATGTCATATGACCCAGGCTCGCATCAAATTCTCTTTCAATCAAAAGCTCTGATGAAGCCTATTGATTCATGAGCCAAAACATTCTCGATTGAAGAAATGGGTAAACGAGGCCAATCTGGACTTAGGGGTTTATAAAGTAGTAATTGAGGGAACGTCCAAGTGATATCGAAATCTGCCAAGTGGGGCTGAGAGGGCAGAGTGGATAGAGGGTATCGATACCCGAATACCCTTAATCAGCTTGAAACTGTAATTCGAACAAGCACACTCTTTAGCCTCACTACGAATTCATAGTTGAGACAGTTGACGTTTACGTCCCTGGCTATCCACGTCAACCCTTTTCGCTCGTGGAGGCATGATATCGGTCCTGATGATTCTCTATCGCATGACGTAAATCATAAGTTGGTTGGACACCCGATGATGTACCACGAACTCCTCTCAGGTCCCCTCAATATTTCTCCATGTCCTTCTCCCATCCTCATTCTCATCTTCCGACCTCAAACCTATGTGTCATACAGTACCTCTAATTCCACAATGTGTAGCATGAATTCTCTGTCCTCTATAGCACATTGTTGTAGGTTACGTATCGCACAAGGGAGTATGATATGATGGCACGCAAATGGAATTTCAGGCCCTCGAGCACGAGTGAGCCGTACGATGAGTACGGGGATCAAGAATACCACGCTGCGGAAAGACTGGGCAAGCACGCCGACGAAAACTGCCACACCCTTTATCCAGAATGCGAGAGAAGCTTTCTCGATGTGTTTTCTGTTACGGCTAACACCAGGAAGCCCATGTTACCTACAATCGATTAGCTATTGAAGGACTTTTAGGACTACACATTGATGGTTTCCAATTTTGAAGATCTTTGGAGAGGACCTGACTCTCCACTTCTGTTGATCGATCTTTGATGTTCAGGATAGCTTTTGTTGATGACATTCACTGAGGATCCAGTCTTGTAGAGATGGAAATCTAGCTCTAACGGTCTTGCGGATAATGACACTTCTGTTGATGGGTCTTTGATGTTCAGGTTGGCTTTTGTTGATAACGTTTATCGACGATCCTGCCCGGCAGAAATTGAAATCCAGCTGTAAGAGTCCTGAGGGCGATGACACTTCTGCTGATGGGTCTTTGATGTTTATCATGACCTTCGTTGGTGGTGTTCACCGAGGATTCAGCCTGGCACACATAAAAATTCAGCTGTTAGAGGTCTGAGGATGATTATACTTCTGCTGATGGTACTTCGATGTTCAGGAGCTTTCATTGATCACGTTCATTGAGGAGCTAACGTGGCGGACATGTGAATTCATGATGATGATCCTGAGGGCATCAAGGCTGATGATATATTTGTTAATGAGACTTCTGTGTTCAATTGATGTTGACTGTATAAAAATATTGTAATAAACTTTTATGAAGATCTGTACTGTAATTAAAATATATTAAAATAACTCCATTCCCAATCTAATGAACGGAATTCACTATCATTATTGAAGTCTCTACTATTTTATATTTCAATGGTTTGGAATATGAAAACACACTCTTGGATTGGAGGTACACGACGTGTCAATGTCCCTTCTGCAAGTCGCGCGTTTGCTTTTCTCCCCCGGCTTACCATTTTCCGACTCTTGAGTTCTTGCCACTTGAGCGCTGCAGCAGGAATTTCCTTTCGCGATTTTCCTTTGGCCGGAGAGACGGTGCGCACCAGCACCCCCACTCGTACTTGAGAACAAGGATCGGAACATTCTTTGCTAAGCTTTCTCGTCTGAGAATATCCTGGTAGCTAGCTGGGGCATTCCCGATTCTTAACCATCCTCGCATTCTCGGATTGACGGGTCGAGTTTTCAAAGAATCCACGTACTTTTGGGTGTAACATGAAATTTCTTTTTTTTTACCCCAGCGGCGTACATTTTTTTTTTATGAGAGTAATGCTGTACTTCTGAGAAATACTTGCGAATCCCTTTCGCCAACTTTTTCACGAGCGAGGCAAATATAAGTACGATGGGGAAGTGCAACAAAGACAAATCGCTAAAAAAGACTTTGCAACTGCAATAACTAATATCAGCAAGTAAAAAAAGGGAGGGAAGAGGAGACTTCCGTCTGTGAGATCGGAGTTAAAACCTCGGAGTTTTATAGGACAAAAGAGAATTTAACTCGATGGCATGAGTTTCATTTGGGGCGTACTCTCGGAGAAGACATTGGCAGCCAAGCCGTTCGTTTCACCAGCCTTACCCCGCGAACCGAGGCATATTGGAAAATTCTACGTTTCATTGGCGCTAACGATAAAGCTAAGTCTGATGGAATTTTCTCTCATAAAAGGAGAATTAGGTCGCGGGAATCGTTCACTCTATAGGACGAATCTGGCTTCTCTCTACACTTTGTAAATATTCCTGGTAGTCAAAAGACTTCGGTCCAGTTGAGAACAAAAAAAAATCAGTTGGTTGAGTAAGCTTTTATTGGAATACGAATCCTGGAACTTTCCATTCCAGACCTCCATGTTTTTTCCTCTAAATTACCAATCTATGTATCCAATAAAAAATGATTCATCCATTTAGTTTCAAAATGATAGCTTAGGAACCGTCATTGGATGAGAGTTGATTCAGGACTGAGACAATTTTATAATAAGATACAGTTCTCTAAAATAGGGAATTCGAGTTGAAACTTGGGAGCAATACGGAAAAGTCCCAATTCGACTATACGTCATATCACTTTTCTCTAGCCTGCAGCATTTTGAAAAATGGTTTGGTGGTGTTGGTTGAAAGTTCCATTGGCCCTCGTACGAACGTGAGGGCAAGAGGGAGGATGAGGAGGGAGAGGGGGTTTACGAGCCCCTGTGGAATCGACACGTACCAATTTTAGGCTCTGCCTCGTTTCCCTTGCTTTCCAAACCAGCCCTCCATTCCTCTCGCTCTTTCCCCCGTTGGCAGCTTTAATGCGAAGACTTCGAAGCTGCTACAAGGATCGAACGTGGTAGCCCAGACGATTGGGTGGTACGAATAACAAGCATCTCTGATCCGTTTCCGCCGCAACGAGCTACGGGAGACGGAAATTTATAGGGAAGCGAGAAACTACCCTTGCCCTCGTTTTTTTTCCAAGTTCGAGTGTCCTGCTCCACTGGGAATCAACTGGACCTCCCACGCGCACTATCTTCCTGAAAGTGTTTCCCACCTTCAGCTTCCAAGGCGTTTTTTTCTTTTTTGGACCCTTCTTTCATTCGCAATCTTGACGATATCTCTCTACAACTCCGTTTTTCCTCCCTTCAAGGATTGTATGTTAAGCCACTTTATAGGCTTGTCTTTACCCAATATATGGATTACTTAGGGTGGCATCAAATGGCCCATTTTTTTCTTCGACCTATCAACTTTAATCACCAACGAAACATCTTCGACCCTCTCAGGGGTTCCAGAGTGTGAGCAGTCGATAGCTTCTTTCATTTCCTGTTCAATCTCTCCCCTCCAATAACATATTTTTCGCCAACCCCTAGGTGTTTTGCCAACACATCCCTCAAATTGACAGTCAAAACGTTCCTCCTCAATTTATTAATGTTTCACCATGGTCTTTTATGTTTCTTTGAGGCTTTACCATCATGCGATCCTCATTGAGTTTGTTTTACTTCCTCCCTTTCATTTTGGACTCGGACGTCCTTGACCTTTGCATGACCTTCTCAACTCAACATCGAATTCAACTTCCAATAATCTTCTTTGACGTCTTTACTCTGTCCCTCATTGGACGAATCCTCTTTAAACATTAAGCCCTGGAAACCTGGACAAAATTGACTAATAAAGTGGACTCCAGACATCAACCTCCAATTATATCTTTATAATTGGCAAAATAATAAGAGATCTTCTGGAAGGAAAAAAGGGTTTACCTCAATTACGGTGATCAACGAAGTCCCCTATCTTCGTGGACATCAGTACGCACGACCAAATCCTATTTCCGGTAGGGCATAAAGTCACGTTTACTTTTTAAATTTCCTTGTAGAATCCGCCCTCACCCTCTAAACGTACTCGTTCTCCACGTCCCACCAATCCCAAGAGAATTTCATTTCATTTAACCAGCAGTTGGAATAACGACGTTGCCATGCAGACAGGCTGCAAGGTGGGTGGAATTTCTGGTCTGGTATACGAAGGGGGTAGTTTGGGTCGTTGCAAAGAGGGTTGTTTCATCAGGCTTTTCAACGTTCCGTCTCGATGTTACGAGGCTAGATTCACCGTGGTGAACATTCACGTCATCTGAGGATCACAGAAAAACGGCGGAAAAGGAAATCGTGGGCGGGGGAATAACTCGACGGTTAAAGAACGTGTATACAACGTGGGGTTGTTTTGTCATCCCCTCCTGAAAGTTCCCTCAACAGGACTCTTTTCCACCGGACTTTCTTGTGGCATTTTCTCACTCGGCTTTGCGGATTGTACACCACTATATTACCCAGAAACATCAACTTTTCACTCGCGACTGAAAATTTCAGTTGGAAAATTTTGTGGTCGGGTTAAGAGCAACCCTTTCGCTTCAACATTCTTACCCCCCAAAACTCACCATCAAGGCTTACCAACGGAGTTTACAGACCTTTCCTAGGGATTCTCGAATGTACTTCTCTGATCCCAATGAAAATAAAGCATTTTCTCTGGTAGACATTCATTCAAAAACCTCTACATTGTGAACGCTACTCATGAATCCGTAAAACATTATTTCCTCCGAGGAAATCCGACAAAAAACATTATTTTTTCCCGCTTTGTTGATTTATTCGTAATTTTGATTGTCCCAGAGTTCAGGGCGGTTGCGAGACTTTGATTGATAATCACGCGGAAGGGTGGTCAAATTCAGGAGTAATTTCAATCCACGTTCCTCTATTTATCTGGTCCATCCATCTGTGTCTCTGTCCATGGAAGCATACAGCTTTGTCTTCCTCTCCCTGCCCCCTTCCTCGCCCTCGCCATCCCACTCATCCACCACTGTGGTTCATGTCAATCGAGCTGGTATTCTCTCGAATTGCCTCCGGCCATACTCGCCGGTTTTCGACCTGAAATAACACATGGAAACTCGACAGCGACAGTTCTCATCTTCGAGGTCTTTGACCAGTCATCCGATACGAGTCACTTCTCACCAATTACCTGAGCAAAGAGTCAAGATTTCTTCTTAATTCTAACCATCCAGCATCTCAACCACTTTTCACCAGTTTATCTCTCGCTCTATTCGACGACGTTTCACCCATTTTTCAATTCCCTTAAAATCACATTTTTTTTGTTATGTCACGTGACCATTCGTACTTGCTATTTTTCATTACCCTCTGGTCAATAAGTGTTGCGGATCGTGCCGTTCTCCTTTTTCCACAAAATACTGTCTTCCAGGTTGGTCCAGATTAAAAATATTTTTTTTAAAGATTTTCGATCTGCAGACCTTTTTCTGGTTTTTTTTTTCTTTTTCGTTGTTCGAAGAAAGTTAATTGGAAATAAAATTGGAGTTTGATGGAAACGATCAAATTATTATTCGTTCTTTTTTCATTTGGAAGAAATTCAAAAATTTGAATACTTTTTGTTTCGTTTTTTTCTTTGTTTTTTATGAACGGCTACTAAGATTAATTCTGCGGCATAGTTCTCTGGATTATAATGCACTTATATAGACGAGAGTAAATATACGAAAGCTCGTCTCTCTGCTCCTTTGCCAAGATCTTCATCGCGGTCTTACCGACTCAGTTTGATTGCAATTAAGCGAACGAATAATTATTCTTTGAGAAAGCCAGCATCTGGGCCACCATTTTTCAAGCCCTCTCTCCTTCCTCTGCCTCACTCCCTTTATGCCTCGCTTGCTTTTGTTAAAATATTCCTTTGCTCCGAGTCTTTCTTCGAGCTTATACAATTTGTAATTTCCAGTTCCATGTCGTTAATAAGCCACGGACGAGGATACTAAATTAATTGCAGTCCGGTCTATATACTGTTTAAGCAAAAAATAAAAGATATAAAAATGAATAATAAATTGGAATAAATAAACAAAAAAATTGCTATGAAGAATAAACGAATAAAAAATCGTATAAATAAATCAACAATAAATATTTAATAAATAGTAAATTACAATCGAACTAATTCCTTTTATTTCCTATTTTTATTTTATTTTCTTTTTTTCTTTGTTTTACAAAATTGAGACTTGTCCTTCGTAATGTAGTTCACGATTGGTGTAACGGTACCCGTGGCTATGGACAAAACTGGTGGTATAGCCTTCTCAGCTGGATTTCAATTCAACTACGTTTTGCCCTGGAATTTGTCACAGTTCGATCCGGTCATTGTGCCTTCACGTGAGATCGGGAACTTCAACTTGCAAGACGTTTACACCGCACTCGAAGGTTTGCTGGATAAGTAAGTGCGTCGATTTGTTATGAATTTCGTGGTTTTTTTAAATAATAATTTAGCTGCTTTCATTTTTTAATAGCCTGTCAATTTTATTCAATTAATTATTTTTTTTATTGACAGCGATTAATTAAATTCGTAGTTTATTTAAAAAAAGTTGATAGCCAATCATTGAAAATGCAAATAATAATAATTCAATAATTATTACCGGAGATGTTTATAGTATAAATGTCGCATTTTATATTATAGTAATGATGAGCAATTATAGTGTAATTGCAATTTAAATTTTGGTATATATAGAGAGTCTCTCAGAGATGTTTTATTGTCCAAAATGTTTCAATCGTGGATGGTAGCAATCAAAACAATGCACGGTCACGTGGTAAGGAATGAATTACTGTTAATCCATGATCCATGATTGCGTTCACTCGTGCAATACGTATTTCGTATTAACCCCAGTAGTCAATCTCATTTCCAAAACAAAACAAGTTCACCCTAAAGTCACCGTTGCTTTTATTTAGAATCAAATTTTCGATTACAACGAAATATCAATTTTGGCAAGTTTACTTGCAAGGGTCTCAATGGAAAACCATAATAATATTAATGGAGAAATAAATTGGTTTGCCGGTACGATCAATATTTAGTAATCGTGTTATATGAACTTGCTCGTTCCCCATCAAGTTAGTAGGATTAATACGAGAGCTCTAAAAATTGATAAATTTGTACAAAATCTTCAAAAAATAAAAACCGATGATTTTTTCCAATTTTTTGAAGTCGTTATTTTGAAGCTGGAAGTCTGACGAAAAAAATGAGTCCTCTGTGAACGTTCTACGTTAAGCGAAAGCAAAGTTATAGTCATTTTAGTGAAAAGTAGTCAGAGAAAAAAGCGAATTACGATATGGATATCAAAACATTTTTTAATTCAAGATTTTTCGGTCTTGTATTGAAAAGATGTTGGTTCGAATTATCAATAAGCGAGGATAATAATTAGCTCATCCGTTTAAAGGATAATCCTAGCGTGAAATGTTTGTATTACAAAAGCGTCAGCGAAGTTGTTAAAGCGAGTGCGGGCGTGGTCCCGTTTATCGAATTTTTATCCGCGTGGATTTGAGAGGACACGCGCTTTCCAGCCCGGCACACAACTCACCGCTAACCCACGTAGGAAACTGCTACCCCAATCGTGTGATGAGAGGGGTTAGCAACAATGAAGATGGAAAATCTGAGCTACAGTGAAAAGAGAGAGAAAAAAATAGACTACGATGTCACTCGCTTCATTCACCACGAAAATGCACTCAGATCTTGATTGTAATGCCAAAAACGTCTGGGGAACATTCCATGTAAGAAAAGACTCTCTGTAAAAAAACATAGAGCGATCCTTACTTATACCTCAGGGTGTTCGTCTTCGTATACGAGAAAAGTTTGGAGGTTGGCCACCTAGCGGTGGCTGACAGAAGCTATAATTTTTCCAGCATAATCCGTAACTTTTTAAAGTTGTACAAGGAAACAAATTCAACATAGACTCTGTTCTCCTATTCCGATCTTCCTAATTTCGTTTCAACTTTCAACTTAACTATTTTGAGAGAACACCAAAAAAGTCGAAGAGGGAAACGGAGCGAGTTTACAAGTCGAGCAAGTTCAAACAGTACATAAAATAGTGTTTAGTATGGAGCAAAGGCAAATTTGCATCAAGAAGCATAAAGCAAGACGTGAAATGAACGATCTGAATTATATTTACACTTTGCAGGCACGACTGGCAAAGAAGTCGAGAGTGTCTCTTGAGAACTATTTGCGAGCTTGCTGAAACACCGCTCAATCGACACGAACATACGAGTCTGAATAAACGAGACGTTCTTGAAGAAATTATTCATTTATTTTTGACGTTAGTTCGAAATAACTATTACTTTTACTATTATCATTACTATTATTATTATTAGTACTATTATTATTATTACTATTACAATGAGTGTTCCTATTCCTATTGCTTTAACTATTTCTATTGCTGTTACCATTAAAATTACTACCTCTGGAGTTATTAACATTACGTTAACTATTACTTTTACTTATTATTTTTACTATTACTGTTACTGTAATTATTCCTACTGCTAAAACTGTTGCTGGTGCTACTGCCATTGAAGTTACTACTTTTGGAACTCTTACTATTCCTATTCCTATTACGATAATTATTACTTTTACTATTACTATTATTACTGTTACTATTTCTATCGCTATAACTATTTCTGTTGCTATTGCTTTTGCAAATACTTTTTTTTCGAACTATTGCTATTATTCTTAGGATTTTTTTTTTTTTTTAACTTGATATTTTTATTGATGATACGTCTGGGTTTGGTGATCTATCGATTTTTGGTGTTTATATCGGCAAACGATTAGATATCTATCAGTTATATCTTGTGCAGGCCGAGCGAAGATTTACCGGAGGCAGTTAATTCGAGTCACCGGAGCGTCAACAAATTGTATCAGGAAGCGGAACGATTGGGTAGGTCTGGCGGTGACTGCATCCTGACTTATCCTGATTGCATCGAATCACCCTTGGAATCATTCACGGAGATAGCATTTCCTTAAGGGATAGAGAAACCGTTACGAAATACAGTCATAAAATATATATATAGAAATATGTAAAAGGAGAAAGTGAACTCAGCAAAATACCAACGAACATCGGTTTCTACTATTTGCCTCGTATTTTCATTCATCCTGGAAATTTATCACGACTCTGGTACGTTCAACTAAAATGAAACAATATTCGAATCAAGATTTCTTTTTAATTATAAAATTTTTATTATTATTCTACTTTTGATTATTAAAAATTTAATTTATTGTTAAAGATCGAAATTGAAAATACATTTTCCTCGTTTCGATCTCGACTAAAAATGTTCCTTGTTGTTATAACCTCGTTTAACATTTGCAAGAAATCCGAATGAGCGATCGTTTAATTATTCAAAACACGTTAGAGTTTGGAAATTCCTCTGGGTCTAATTAATTTACGAGAATTCGTCAACAACCCTCTTGCATTCCCCTCGACGTTTCATAAAGCTTCCATCCCTAACCTCGCCCTCTCTCCTTCATCCTTTTTCACCCCCTTCCCTCTCGCGTTTCTCGTTCCACTTTCCCACTGAGAGTTCCAGTTCACAACGATTTTAACTAGCATATATACGTTCGTAAAATACATATTCATGAAGAGATTTGATGTTTGCGACGAATCTGATTTGGGTCATAGCCATCAGATCCAGAACTCTGAGTTATTTCGACAAAAACGATTTTCCGTTAATGTAAATACATACACAAATATATTTAACAAATATGCTCGTACGCAAGTGTGCTTTGTTAATTTTCATCATGCTAAACTACACTAAACAAATGGTCAGACTTTTCGTATAATTGTTTCATCCAATTTAAATTAATATTCATCAATTTTTTATCGACCATTGAAAATTCAATATTTTATTCGACATTCGATGATGCTCGACCTCGATAATTCGAGGTCGATTAAATTATTACCATTCGATCTGAATAATGGCCGAATTTTGAGAAATAATTCGCTGTTTTTCGTTGAATATTTCTGGTTCGATTAGCCTTAAAATTTTCCTTTTATTACGGCTGTTTCAAGATTTAAATGGACCTTTTGCAGCATTGACTCGATTAATATCAATTTCAGGTCGACTCGAGGCCGGGAAATTTAATTATTTTTTTTATAGTTAATCATTAATTCAGTCGGAAGGATTTTGTTCTCAAACAATTTCTTTATTAAAAGATTTACGGATTTATATATATATATATATATATATTTATCGTCGTGGCTTGGTTGTTTTATTCACAAAAGAAAAAATATGTGTATAAACGCGAAGTTATTATGTCATAAATCAGAAATAATAAAAGCTTGTTGCCGAGCTTTTATATCGAAAAATTTCCTCAGGAAAATCACTACGAAGCGCGTTGTTGACGAAAGATGAGGGTCCGTATTTTCATGTTGATGGGGCTATATTGCGTTTGGCAAATCAAGAGTAACGAAGCGACCTCGACGTTGTCCTCGTCGGTCACAAAAGACGAGGGATCGCAAATGGAAAAGAAGATTCTTTCCGGCAGGGAGGAAGATTATTTGTTTCCACCCCCTCTCGTCTCACCTTACGGTGGAACACTCAAGGTAATAAGAAAAAACTTGCAAAAAAAAAACAAAATTAATTAATTAGATTTTTTTTCATCGACCTTAAAATTAAAATTTGTCATTTTTTTGTCGGAATCCCACTTTATCCTCGAATCATTTTTATCCTATAAACTTTTCCAATCTCGTAATTTCAAAGGTCCCTTCTTATCGCCTCTTATTTCTCTCGTTTGCCACGGGTTACGGGGCTTTAACTAACGTTAAAGTATAATGGCGAAATGCGGGCTTCTACCACGGATAAACAAATAACGACGATCGTCCCATCCACAATCACTGGAATCTCATTTCGCCTCGGTTAATCGCGTAATTAACTTCTCCCCGTTATCAGCGACCGAATAGACTCTCGTATATTTGTCTCCCTATCACTTCTACCACACTGACAAACTTCTTATTACGCTCGATCTTCATTGCGGTTACTTACGATACTGAATTATCATTTTTCATCGAAATATACCTTACGGTTTGCTCATTAGTATTTCTGATTCATTATTTGATTGAATTTCTTTTTAACTGTGGAAGAAAAAGTATCAATTTCGACTTCTAATTATTTATCGACTCGGGTAAAATCGATCTGAATTTATAATTTATCAACAAAAAGGTCAAAAAATGACCTGAACGTAAAAAAAGTTCGAGGCAGGGTATTTACGATTCCTCGTAACTTGTGGGGTTTCTCTCGGGGGGAAGAGGATCGGGAATAATGGGAAGTGAGGACGGACGATGAGGTCAGACGAATGGTAAACTTTTCACAGGACCAAAAGCTGAGATAGGAGCGTAATATCGTAGAGACTGCCTTGGGAAATGAATGGACCATGAGTCTTCGCATTTCAAAGATTGAAATATGAGAGTGCGGGACAAAAAGCGCGGAAGAACTTGACTTCATGGTCCGTTGAAAGTTCCGACGAAAGAGCAAAAACCCTCGTACGGTTTCGCCAAGATAGTTAAGCTCGATTCACGCATTTTCGCCCAGTCCAATCTGCAATTTTATCCTCTCCGCCCTGTTTGACTTGCATCTTATTCCATCTGGCTCTTTTATTCACTTTGTTTAATTTTCAGACTTGTTTACCATTGAAATGATGAGAAATTAATTGCTTTTTGGATGCTGTTTTTTGATTCTCAATTATTTTATTGACATTTTTTTAGTTTTGTTCGAAAGGAGTTCGATATTATTTTCATTTTTATCATTTTTTTAAAGCTCTTGATGGGTGTCAGCGTACCAATCTCTCTGACGAAAGGGCGTTCCATGAGCTTCGCCATAAACTTTCAATTTCAATTCCCAATACCTCAAAATGCAACATTTTTTACTCATTATTTTGACGATTCGGTGGGCAGGATGATAAGGCGATGGAAAAGAACGACAACGAATATGACGAGCTTGCGTCGACCAATTAACGTTCCAACGAGACCGGATAAAACTAGAGCAATTTTTTATCGATCGCTCGAATTGGCGATCGAAAGGTGAGAAAAAAAATTCTCTTACATCCGAAACTCAATTATTTTATAGTCTTCGATTAGATTGCGAAATTATGAACGAAAATGTCCTCAACCATTTTTCTCTCCGATGTACCGTTATTGAGTTATTAAACAATTGGCGACAGCCAATTCGATGCGTTGACGTACAGTGGGCGTGGCGAGAGCGCGCCACCGGATTGGTTGCCAGTAAATGAATAAATATCTGAAGAACGGTGCATCGTAGAGAAAAATGACAAAGGACTTTTTCCTTCAGAATTGAGCGATCTATCCATCCTGTGAATCCCAGACTCGATTTGCATTTACAATCTATTTAATATGTATATATATCGGAATTTAATTGTGTCTCGTTGCCATTCTCTTGATCCTCGCCTCGTTAACACGTGCGACTACATTGAGATTCTTCATTATCACATTTCTCGATATGAACGCCGTAGGAAATAAAAATTCCGTGAGATATTATGATTATAATTGGACCATCGCGGTGATGGGGCATGGCGAAAGAGAAGGGAGAGAAATAATCGCAACTTTCGAAGGGTCTTCGTTTCGAACTCGTGAATTAATGAGGGATTGGGGGAGAGTATCGTTTGGAAAGGGGTGAATTAAATTTTTTTTTGTCCCTCAAGGTATCGGATTTTTTTTTGTATCTCTCTTATCGTCCTTAAGGAGTTCCGGCCAGCGATAGTTTAGTGAAAAATAAAATTTAATTCGCTGCTACAATTTTTTTCTTTCTTTTCAACCACGATAATTTATTTAAAAATCCGACAAGTCATTTTTCATAAAATCCTTTTTGAAAATTTTCTACGCTCCATTTTTTGTAGCTTTTTTTTATAATATTTCAGGATATGAAATTTGAAGAAAATGGTGAAAAAGAGGGGAATTTCGATGTTATTTTATTTCGCAGATGGGGTGGAAATGGAAGGGCGTGTCTTATGAAAAGCATATGCGAAGTTGCCGAGACTCCTCTCAAGGATCAAGGGCTCGTAGGACAGTTATTCGATGTTATACTCACGTAAGCAGTCTCGCAATATTCTTTTTTTCCATTTCTTCGAGGATTATTTTTTTGTGGAATCTCATTTTTTCTAACTTGACAGGCCCGCCCACGGAACCGGAAATGGTTTTAACAGTTCGAGCGACTACGACGGTTATCTTCGAGCTTCACTAACAGGAAAAAGTGGGAGCGATTGTTCCCTTAATTATCCTGCATGTCCTGAGGGATTGGGATTATTGGACAGAGTCTCGAATCTCAGTTATATATAATAACAATAACAACAATAAATAATATTTAGTGATAATAAATCATAGAAATAAATTTCCATCTCCAGAACACTGATAATATAATTAATTGTTCAATTAATTTGATTATTTATTAAGGTGTCTAAAATGATGAATAATTTTTTTCCGGTCTCCATCGATGTCGAAATAAATATTCATTAATTAATATAATTAATTATTCATTAATTAATAACAAGTACAATAAAATCGAGGCCGAGGCATGTAATACGTTATCAGCATGTCTCGACGCTCCACTAATTATTATTTACATAAAATTATGCCTCTCCAGAGGTAATATTGTTTTTCTCGATTATCGTCTCTCAAAAATCAATACGATTTTTGAGAGACGATAATCGAGAAAAATAATATTACGTCTCAAAAATCAATACGATTTTTGAGAGACGATAATCGAGAAAAATAATATTACGTCTGGAGAGGCATAATTTTATGTAAATATTAATTAGTGGAGCATCGAGACATGCTGATAACGTATTACATGCATCGGCCTCGATGAGGTCATCGACCTCCTTTTTTTCTTGTTGTATCAACCCAAACACTCATGCTGATCTGAAAAAAAAAATTCCTGCTCGATTATCGAGTGCTAATTTGGCATGCACATAAACTCGTTCAAACAATCGAGACTCGAGGTAAACGAGAGTAGGAGAAGGGCCTTAAGGACGTCCATCAGTTATTTCGTAGCAGCCAACGCGGTTCGGTCTTTTAATGAGAAAATAAAATTCTACGATAATGAGCAACAATTATTATACCTTTTTAAGTTAATTATATGAATAATCAATAATTAGCCAATGTTTGATAATAAAAATAACGAAATAATTGTTAAATATCGTAAAAAAATTAATTGATTATTTTTTCACGTATAAAAATGTTTATTCAATAAAAGAAAAGATACCAATGCTGGCAGTGTTCACTAAAGAGTTTCTCAAACGATAAAATGT
Source organism: Rhimphoctona megacephalus (assembly GCA_963989365.1). Taxonomy (NCBI): domain Eukaryota; kingdom Metazoa; phylum Arthropoda; class Insecta; order Hymenoptera; family Ichneumonidae; genus Rhimphoctona; species Rhimphoctona megacephalus. Next base: position 15,912,967 of record OZ022424.1, read on the forward strand.
GTGGTAATCCAAGCAAAAATTAGAACGTACGTACAGACCAAGAACAATTAATGTTAACGTGTTGTTGTTTTTGCTCGGCGTTGTTTGCCATGACGATTACAATTTGTCTGCAGTTCATTGTTCCATGTCCATATACCCGCAGCGGAAATTCTCTCTCTGGCGTTGTCTGGTGAATCCCGACCCTTTCTGGCAGCGAGGAACATCACCGATTCTCACCCTTACCCATTCCCAACCCCCGAACACTTTACACTCGACGCACACTCGCTTTCAACATTATCGTATTCCTACGAGGGAGTTTCAACCGCCCAGCGATTATGCAGCTTCTGTACCGAGCCATTTTGTACATCATCGCGGTAACGTTGATTCTTCCAGCTGAGTCTGGCTTTCCAACTGTTCATACTAGAGCCAAAAGGGTCGTTGCTTTTCGGAAGGGTAGCACATTTTTCGTGAGTAATTTAACATATTTAATCGCAGGCAACAACCTCATTCAGGTGCGACCGTTTTTGAGGTCTGATCTTATCCGGATGAGAAATGATTTAAAAACGATCATATTAATAAGGTACGGGCTTATTGATGCACGATGTTATTGAGGTTTGATCTTGAATGAAACTCCAATATTACTAGAATATCTTAGAACGAGTATTGTCGTTCCAATCCGTAAAAGATCCACGTTCCTAAGTAACGGATAAGGCCATTTGAGGTCATTGATGTTATACGAAGGGACGTTTAACCTCATGAGCATATTACATGGCAAGATTTGCCGGATCCTTCCAGCTGAGTCTGGCTTTCCAACTGTTCATACTAGAGCCAAAAGGGTCGTTGCTTTTCGGAAGGGTAGCACATTTTTCGTGAGTAATTTAACATATTTAATCGCAGGCAACAACCTCATTCAGGTGCGACCGTTTTTGAGGTCTGATCTTATCCGGAGGAGAAATGATTTAAAAACGATCATATTAATAAGGTACGGACTTATTGATGCACGATGTTATTGTGGTTTGATCTTGGATGAAACTCCAATATTACTAGAATATCTTAGAACGAGTATTATTGTTCCAATCCGTAAAAGATCGACGTTCCTAAGTAACGGATAAGGCCATTTGAGGTCATTGATGTTATACGAAGGGACGTTTAACCTCATGAGTATATTACATGGCAAGATTTGCCGGATCCTTCCAGCTGAGTCTGGCTTTCCAACTGTTCATACTAGAGCCAAAAGGGTCGTTGCTTTTCGGAAGGGTAGCACATTTTTCGTGAGTAATTTAACATATTTAATCGCAGGCAACAACCTCATTCAGGTGCGACCGTTTTTGAGGTCTGATCTTATCCGGAGGAGAAATGATTTAAAAACGATCATATTAATAAGGTACGGACTTATTGATGCACGATGTTATTGAGGTTTGATCTTGGATGAAACTCCAATATTACTAGAATATCTTAGAACGAGTATTGTCGTTCCAATCCGTAAAAGATCCACGTTCCTAAGTAACGGATAAGGCCATTTGAGGTCATTGATGTTATACGAAGGGACGTTTAACCTCATGAGCATATTACATGGCAAGATTTGCCGGATCCTTCCAGCTGAGTCTGGCTTTCCAACTGTTCATACTAGAGCCAAAAGGGTCGTTGCTTTTCGGAAGGGTAGCACATTTTTCGTGAGTAATTTAACATATTTAATCGCAGGCAACAACCTCATTCAGGTGCGACCGTTTTTGAGGTCTGATCTTATCCGGAGGAGAAATGATTTAAAAACGATCATATTAATAAGGTACGGACTTATTGATGCACGATGTTATTGAGGTTTGATCTTGGATGAAACTCCAATATTACTAGAATATCTTAGAACGAGTATTGTCGTTCCAATTCGTAAAAGATCCACGTTCCTAAGTAACGGATAAGGCCATTTGAGGTCATTGATGTTATACGAAGGGACGTTTAACCTCATGAGCATATTACATGGCAAGATTTGCCGGATCCTTCCAGCTGAGTCTGGTTTTCCAACTGTTCATACTAGAGCCAAAAGGGTCGTTGCTTTTCGGAAGGGTAGCACATTTTTCGTGAGTAATTTAACATATTCAATCGCAGGCAACAACCTCATTCAGGTGCGACCGTTTTTGAGGTCTGATCTTATCCGGAGGAGAAATGATTTAAAAACGATCATATTAATAAGGTACGGACTTATTGATGCACGATGTTATTGAGGTTTGATCTTGGATGAAACTCCAATATTACTAGAATATCTTAGAACGAGTATTATCGTTCCAATCCGTAAAAGATCGACGTTCCTAAGTAACGGATAAGGCCATTTGAGGTCATTGATGTTATACGAAGGGACGTTTAACCTCATGAGCATATTACATGGCAAGATTTGCCGGTGCATGTGACGTTGAGAGTCGAAACTGAGCCGTGAGATGTTGTCGTCGAGCTGCGGAATGACGCGTAACCTCGTTTACCGTGGCTATGTCGTAGGACAGACTGCACAGAGCTCTGGGATGTCATTATAGGCTACCTCCGGCGTGTTACAAGGAGCACGACGAACGACGACAGCGTTAAGGCGTCTCCTCTTCAATTCCTATTTGCATATGAAAGCTCCAGTTAGGACATACGCGCTGCATTCATACGTCATCCAACTGTTTCCATCTCCGGGTACTTTTTTTATCACTTAACTAAGTTGCGTCGGGTGCTAATCCATGTTCGGAGAGTTTAGAGTCCCGTTAAGGGTGAGGAGTAACTTGGATGAGCTTGGAAATTCTCCTGGGGACTGGGAGATTGTTTCTGGAGCTTTTTCCAGCGATTTCCAGACTGCATTGAAGTCCGGATTTAAAAATTAAATCATAATGATATCGAAACGTCATTGAGGCCCAGAATCGTCAGTGAAACGTCATTGAAATCCTAATTGCTCTTTCTCGATGTCTTCATTACCGAAATTCTTATTCGATCTTAATCACGACATCACGCAGCACCTTATCCCGCGTATATCAGATTGCCAGGATTAGGCGGCCTACCACAGGGGATTCAGACACGAGGAAGCCTTCGCGAAGGTGGAGCAGAGTAAAGACCATTAATAAGCCGGAGGTTTGGTGCATTTGATTTCCGGAATTGCGGATTCTCCTAATTCCACATATGTTTCGTGTGTCGGGAATGACCTCGGGGAATAAACCCTACGGGCTATTTTAACTTTCATCTCTACGAATTTACTCCAGCCCGTGTGGCATCCGAGACTAAGCCGATAAGGTCAACCTCAATTAAGTTTCCTCAAGGTCAAATATCACCCGAAATTTTACGTTCTTCACTCAATTGGATTCATTTATATGCGTGCAAACCTGTCGGGTCAGATTCGTACTAATTTTGACACTCCCTCAAATCATTTCCAACTTCGTTTCATTCGAATTTCGATATTTTAATATTTATTCCGCTCTTCCATATTTATTATTAAGTTTACAGCTTGTTCTATTTGATTTCTTAGTTGTTCTTGTTCAGTTGGATAATTTCAAGATCTTTCGTTCAAAATTTATTGGTTGAAAGATCGTTTGATTGGGCACGTAATGTTTTGGCTATGTTTAATAATTTATTTTGTCTTCTCGGTGAATCGAATATTTATGAATTTGGTAGCATATGTGGTTGTCGTATTGCCGGAGTCTATATTCACACCTAACTCACCCTAGACACGATGCGGACTCGGGAAAATTGAGAATCTGGTGTTCAGTGGTCGGAACTGGTGATACATATGTGCATATATGTTTTCTCATACACATTTATGTACGTTTGTGTTTTATATATGTATATAGGAGGTGGGATATAAATCGATCGAGGCTTTCGTGTATTTTCGGGTCGTAAGAAACAGTGGGAATGAGTGGAACGAGCATATATACAAGCTACGAGTTATTCCAGAGCAGATCTACAGCTTACCCTCACCCTCTGCAATATCCTCCATTATTTTTCTTTTATATTCTTTTTTCTCCACATCCTCAAAAGCACGTGCAATTTTTTTGTAGATTCGTTTTTTTTTTCACCTTTTATCCCCTTAATATCAACAGCTGTGAAAAGAAATTCCTGAGACGAGCAAAATTTGACGTTTTCAAGTCAAATTTCACAAGCATTTTTGCTTGATTCCCCATAACATTAAAATTCATACAAATTTTCTTTTGAGTACGAAAAACTATTTTGAAACATACCTGCTTTTTTGTTTTGTATTCTGGCAACATTCTGACGGAAAAAAAAATTAAATGTTACCTAAAAAGAAATACTTTTCAAGTAGAAAACATCTGGAAATGTTTCTTTCGATCGTGAAAAATTCTTGAGGTATTAAGGGTTGAAATGGGGGGATGAAAAATTGTGGACCATGCTGAAAAGCGACGAGGGTTGTGTTTCAGTCTATTGGGCCTCGAATATCCCATAGATAGGCAGGAAAGTAAGCAGAAAGAAAGCAAGCAAGCAGGCGGATGGTTTTTCTGTGACAAATGGCTTGCCAGGTCCAGGCCGCGGTGGCAGCCACCACCCTGCTACTAGGGGTAGGTAAAGGCGTGGGCGCGCGCCCGCGCTCCAACGATCCCGGTTGTCAGAAACTCCAATCTATATATATATATATATATATATATATATATATATATATATATTTAAATATATATTCACATACATATACGAAGAAACAGTCGTGCGATGTATTCGCGACTCGATACCCCTTAATATCAGTTTCAAAACCGCAACACACGGAATTCCTCTGACATCGGCAGTCCCTTCTCCACTGATGTAGCCTTATCTCGCATTTTCAATTCTCACAGCTGTTGTATTTCGATAGAACGACAGAAGTATTGCCATGTAGAAAAATCGTTATATCCGTAAGAAATACCAAGATAAAAGAAAAGATGAAGAAAAAAATATACACTTTTGTGTTTTTTGATATAATGACATATTTATTTTGCTGTATCTGTTATTTTACATCCTATTTGTTCGTACAACAATTGTTAAGCACAAATATAGGGATTTCTATGGTCTTTTTTATTATTTTAAACCTTAAGACAACATTGGGGTGTAGCCAAAACTCTGTGTATTTCTTTTGCTGCAAAGAAATTGCCAGGCGATAGGGCGTCGACCCAGCAGGAGATCGATACGATTCGGGCTTCTCAAATTGACCTTATCCCGAGTTCTCTCGATTTCTTTTGGTCAAATTTCTCATCTGGCTTTTTTTCACATAAAAAATATACCAAATATATATATATATCGAAAATATATGAAATGGATGCTCAAAAAATATGAAAAATACCTGAAAAATATTTCAAATATGTCGTAAATATATTTCTAAAATATATTATTATGATATATTCAAAATATATCAATAATTTATCAACGATATATCGAATATCTATTTAACAAATATTTTAAACGTATATCGATAAAATATTATTATCAAATGATGCGTTTTTTTTGACATACAGTACAGACTAAACTACAAAATAGCATCGATACCAAGTTCAACGATTTTCGCTCAGGCAACGGGCTTTAAAGTCACTTGGAAACTACCGTCAGGTAGTATGGAAAAACGGAAACGTAGAAACGTCGATGAGATCCACGAGAGTGCCGAGCTCGTCTACGAGAGGTAATAAATAGTTTGATGGTCGATGAAAAATGGAGTCAAACAACCACACGTTTTTTGCACATGTATATTTTTGTATATTTAGAAACACTGAACAAATTCTGTCGTCTTTGTACATTGAAATAATAATAAAAATGATTGGGCTGAGTAAATTTTTGAAATTAGGCAATTTAAAGTTCAAATATAAAAAATCGCAAAGTTTATTTTCTTTTTATTGAAATTTCACAATTAGATGATGATTTTTAAAATTTTAGTCATGGTTTTGATGGCAAGGCATGTTTAGCTAAGAATATTTGTCAAGCACTGGATTACGTTGAAGGAAATGAAGGAGTCATGGCGAAAATATTAAAATTACTCACCGAGTAAGTATTTTTAATTAAAAATTAATAAAAATAATATTTTCACCCTCTTTTGCACCTACTTAACATTGATTGACAATTTTTTTCTCAATTAAATTCTCCTTTTCATGCAAATTCATCCACTTCAAAGCTAATTGGAAAATACCAAGATTCCTTAAATTATGAATATAGATATATATTTTAAAAATTTTATTGCACGATTATTCCTAGGAAAACGAATGACAATGGGACAACCTTGACGTTTGATAAAATCGCATGCCAGCAACACTCGTCTCGTTGTCCTTTGGAGCTGGTTGGAATTAACGGCTTGGTGGACACGTTTAATTAATTTTATAAAGATCGAATAATATTAAAAATATTTATTGAATAAATAAAATTGAAGAAAAATTGTTTACCTTTTTTCGGCGATTTTAGCCTCATGAAAAATGGTTGATGAATTTTTTGCAACGTTTTTTGATTCTTCAAGGTCTCTGTAATTGACACTCCGCTTTAAATCAAAGAGGTGCTGTAAAAAAAAAACTAAGATCATCGTATTTCATGAGAAACTTGTCGAGTAATTTACGAGATTATTGACCACACGCTTTTCCTTCAGAATTATTTTAGAACAAATATAACGGTTCGAAAAAAGAGGAAAAAAATACTACAAAGTTGTATCAACGAATTATCGTGGCCTTTCCGAGTAAATTATTTTTCGTGCTCTCGTATTATGGTTACGAAGAGCATCCTTCGTATTCATTCTTCATAGTTGTCTCGTCCGACCTTCAACATATTTCAAACTCAAACGTTAATTAATTAATTTGTCATTTAAATTAATGAACTAAAAGACATTTTAATTTTTTAAAGGAAGATAACAATAACAACAAAAAATGCAAATAAATTGTGCTCTATTGTTCATTCTTCTGTTTTTTTGTCATGTTAATTTTATCGAGGCAAATAAAAATTCTCAAGAATTGCATTTTGGCAATGAAACTGGAACCGAAATTTCGCAGAGCAGAATTTTGTCAAGACAGAAAAGATATTTAATTTTTCCGGAAGGGAGCAACGTGCAGGTAAATAAAAAATTGGATTTACGAAATAATTAATTGCAGATAAATAAAATAAAATTCATTGTAATTGTTGGATAAATTGTCATTAAAAATAATCGAAAATACTACGTAATTGAAGAATAATTGAAAGCTGTTAGCTAAAAAGTGATTAAAAGTTGCTTGATTAAAAATTGATTGAAAGGGATTTAATTGCAAAACAATTAAAACAAATTCAATTAAAGAAGAATAATTAAAAAATACTATTCATTTATTTTATATCGCAACATTTATTTTCAGTGTGTTTATTGTTTAACTATCGGTGCATATTCGAGACCAGGAGAATTAGTAGTCGGCTTGACAGCGGCACTTGCCTGGGAATTGCCCAGCAAATTTGACAAAAAATTATCAAATCTGTTGCATCGTCAAAGTCGAAGTGTCATTTTTCCAAAAATTGAAGCATTTCTACAATCGTAAGTTTCCCAATCTATTTTTTGATTGAATTAAAAAAAAAATGATACAGTATCGAAATTTTATAACATATTTTTAAAAATAATTTAATTATTATAATGAATTTGTTACATTTGAAAAAAAATCATTAAAAATATATAATTTTTCGATTTTTTATACGAAATTATATTTTTTTTTCAATTGTTAATTTAACGAAATTGAATAAAAATTCGGTGACCTCGTTGATCTTACGAACTTGGAACCTTCGAGGCACCGAAATCCACCCACACCCTCATGTCGTCTTGAAAAACTTCACGAATTGCTGAAATAATTGAAGACGAATTGTTTACTCGCTGTTAATTTAAGCCGATAATACATTTAAATTGCATTTAGACGCCATATTGGAATACAAGTTATAGGGTTGGTTTTGGGGATGTCGGAGTGCGTGGGGGTGGGTTGGGGGTGAAGGGGGAATTCTGACGATGTTTGCGGCTCCAACTAACACTGGGTATACTAAATTAAGACTTTAATTAAAACTTTGGCCCCCTTGACACATCCGACCAACACACACCTTTGACGTTTCACACCCCCTGTCCAAATGCATGTTTTCATACAAGGGCGGGTCTTGATGGAAGATCCTGTGTAATGAGGGCGCTTTGCGAAGCAGGCCAGAGGGAATCCACCAAAATTGCAAGTGGCACATTCGTCCAAGAACTGCTGCATGCTATTTTCAAGTAAGCTCATCCCTATTTTTTTCATGAGGGTGTTTTTCGTCCTTGGAATTTCTTTTTTCGCCTAAACAATTTTTTTGTGTCAAACATGAGATATTTTTTCCGGAAAAAATTAGTGGACCGTTTTTTGAAGTTCTGTCAACAAAATGATTGATTCAAATAAATTTTACCACTCCTTTTTTTTTTTTTTCGTAAAAATAAAAAATACAATTTACTTTTAAATATGATTTTTTTTTTGTTCAATTTTAATGAATTTTTTCTTCAGCCTGCGAAACGACGGGACAAAGTTCGAGGTGGCTGTTCATCAGGAATATGATCGTGCCTACGAAATGAAAGAAAACTGTTCCCATCTATATCCAACTTGCCAGCACTCGATTTATGACTTGGACTTTTGACGAGAACGAACACACAAAAAAAGTCAGGAGAGTAACAAAAAACGAGGAAATAAACTCCAAGAGATATTTCCACTTGCTTGGAACCTGATCGAGGCAAATGTACTGCCAGATCTGAAGCTACGACTGTGTACAAAAAAATAAAGATGAGAACGTTGAAGAGAGACAAAAAAATAAGATAAAAACAACCTCAGTGAACCTTCCAAACGCTATCAAAGGCCTCTGATCAAAAAATCGCTGTAAAACCTGTATCTTTACTGACCTGCCCTACTTCTTTTTTCTGGCAGCTTGCCCTTTCACTATCGTCTGTATTGAAACAAAAAAAAATATTTTAATAAATGAATTTTAAGAACATAAAAATAAATAAACAAAGTTAATAAACCTTTTCCCATTTCCCATCTGTCAAATTGATATTTTTAATAATAATAATAATAATAATAATAAAAACAATAATAATAATAACAATAATAATAATAATAATACTAATAATAATAATAATAATAATAAAATCTCTGATAAAATTAATGTCGAAAATGGTAGCACTTTGAAGTCATTCAGTTAACAGGAAATCAAATAAAAGAGTGCATTCGTGTACGTGAGAATGTGTGAGTATATTTAGCACTTGAGAGAAACTCTAAAAGAGCGATGAATTCTTCAGTCTGTAACTTCCAACAAGTCAATGCGTTTGGTCAACAATCACAGTCCGCCAGCTAAAACAGAGAATAGTTAACGAAGTATTTTTAAAAATAGAAACAATATGACAAATGAAAAAATAATAAGAATCGTTTTTGCTTCTATCATTTTTTTGCACATGGATTTTGCTATGAGTTCGGTGGAATTTTTTAATGAGACTGTTAATCATCGGAAGGAACGAGAAATTGAGGATTCGAAGAGGTATCTCGTGTTTCCTCAAGGCAGCAACGTTCAGGTCGGTTTTATTGTTTATTAAAATGTTTTGGTGAATTTATAATATTTTTTATTCCAATTGATTTAATTTGAATAATTTTTAATTAATTGAAATATTTTTTATGTATTTTTAAATGTTGTGGAATTATTTTAAACAAATGGTTATCGTTTGAAGATGATTTTTATAATTTATAAATAAAGAAATATTTGATTCAGTATTTTTAATTAATAGTTGATTTATTGCATGACGATTGGTACTTATACGAAGCCTGCAACATTTTTCACGATCGGTGTTACGGCGGGTCTTGCGTGGGAATTGCCGCACACGAATACAGTGCCATACAGAAAACCAGCTGAAGTTTATCATCGAAGAAGCAGAAGAGAGCTTTACCGCAAAGTGGAGCTAATGTTGAGCACGTAAGTCTACCAGTTAAGCCCTCTGCATCCTTCTCCTTCGCGCCTCGAGAGTTCGCTGAATGAAAACATTTTTATCCTTTGCCGCTTCACGGCACAAGAAGAACGAAGATGTGTAGAGATTACCAAATGGATGGAAGAAAAATAGTTGTCTCAAAAGAATCGAAATGTAACGAGGTATTTCGTTTTGACGTTACATGTTGGAGAAAAAGACTATTTTTATAGAAGATTTATTGCATATCACAAGGAAACTTGATAGAATCCACAGATCATCCAATTGCGAAAAGAAAAGTCCTTAGAATTTTTTTTTTACGATGTACGGTGGCTGAAATATGAATTCTTTTATCTCAGCCAATGAGCAACGTGGGCAGGGACTCTTTGGCTCGCCCATTCTTGCTATTCAACGTCGCGCATTGGCTACTGCACTTACTTTTTGATATTTCATCAACTATTGATCGTAGGAGAAAAAGCCTAAGGACTTTTTCGTCTAGAATTTCGTAATCTATCTACTTTGTAAACGGCAAATATAAATTCGTAAATTTCCAAATTGTTTGCTGGTCACAATCGATTAATTGTTTTCAGTCGTGGAAGAGACGGCAAAGCGTGCGTCCACAAGGCACTCTGTCAAGCAGGGAAACGTGGCACTAATCAAATTGGCAAAGGAACTTTTATGCAGGAAATTTTACATTCCATTTTTACGTGAGTGAATTAAACTATTGTTTATTTAAAAAAATAGGTTCAAAATTCAGAGAAAATTTTAAATTCAATTTTTTTGACAGCTTGCCCCATGGATTTTACGACGAGGAACCCATGACTGAATATGAAAAATCGTATCAAGTATCATCCGAAGATGATTGTGAACAAAAATATCCAAGTTGTCCAGAAATTTTTTAAATCAATTTTGAAATACAAAAATTTTCTCTTTTAATATTTTTCTCTTCTTAATTTTAATCAATTTTTTTTAAGTCTTCAGAACTGTAACAACGTGACGTACGTCACGTGTCATATTTTTGGCCTCGTGAGTGGTTCTCTATTCTCACTTGGCACCTCCTGATAACTCTTACTTCAAATAATCTTCGAGTTGTACAATTTACGAAGGAGAAACATTCTGGATCTCGTTTTTCGCAGATGCTCTTGCGTTCAGTTGACCTTTTGCGGTTTCACAGGGTCGTTCTTGAATTCCTGCAGAACCGATTATTTATTTATTTATCAAAAATATGTTAATTTGTAATATTCATTAATTTAATTATTTAAAAAATTGCCAAAGTACAAATTCCAAAATCGTACCATGAGGAACATGACTTTTGTTATTATTTTTGCATTTTTGGGAACATTAACTTTTCTCGGCCAATTAACAAACAGTAAAATAAATGTTGCTAATGAAAATTCCGTGGAATCGGGCAACGTACTGTCGAGGAAAAGGAGATATTTGGCTTTTCCAACTGGGACGAATTTCGTGGTGAGTGATTAATTCCAAAAAAAAATAATTATTAAAGAAAAAAAATTATTAAAAATTGCTAGTTAATTAAACGTCTGACAAAAAATATAATTAATTAATTAACAAATTGTTTAGACGACGATAACCTTGCTGAAAGCTATTCAAGTCAACGAGCCAAAAAACTGGAATCTCGATCTCGAGTTCGACATGATATGGCCAATTCCCAATCAAGAAAAATTATTCAAAAAACCTTCTAAACGTACAAACATTTATCATCATATTCGACGTCACAAAAGAGACCTATATTCAAAAATTGAGCTCGCGTTATCAAGGTCAGTATTCTTCTTCATTCATGATTTTAAATTAATCAACAATTAATTATTGTTTTTTTTTTCAGTCAGGGTTTGCCAGGAAAGGAATGTTTGTTAAGAACAATTTGCGAAGCGAGTATTTATTTAAATTCTCCAGGTGTCTCGTTTCTCGAAGACGTCTTACGAGTTGTTTTAAGGTCTCATGATTATATTTTTTATTTAATTTCATTTTTAAGGGCTGAAGTATCATTCCAAAAATTATTTAAAAATTATTTTTTAGCCACGAGGATCGAGGACACGACTTGGACAAATACGACATCGCGTATCGTAAAAATGTGGACTGTGACATCGAATACCCTTGTCCATTTTCGATATTAGAATTTTTGTTAAACAGTAATCCTGATTTCATTGTCTAAAAGTAAAACGATAAATAAAAACCTTCGATTTATTAATAATATTTTTATTATTTATTTTATTATTTATTGATTTATTATTTAATTAATTATTTATTGATTTATTAATAATATTTTTTCTTTTAATTCAGATGGTATCATATTGATTAAAAAAAAATCATAAATAATTTGACAACTAAAAAGAAATAGAAAAAAAATAAAAATATTAAATATTATTTTTTCAATTATCGAAATAAATGTTGGAAAATCCGTTTGAAAATCGTTGGGTCAAAAGGTGATCGATTTTGAACATAATTTACGAAGACAAGGCTTGTTTTAATGTCGTGATAGAAAATTAGGTCGTGGATACCAGAGGTCACTTGTAACCCGAGGGATTTACGGTTAACCAACAGTTGAAGACAATGGGACCAGCAGTTACAAACGTGTGGCCTCATCTCCCTCGCCGCTCTGCCGCGTATACATAATGCAAAGATATTTGCAGTTGGACAACTTTCAACTCTGACCCCTCTCTCCGTCGCACTCTTTGGTGGTTTTAGACTCGAACACAAAAACAAAATTCCATAATCAGTATTTTGTTGGTTTTGCCAGACTTTACCCCAAAAACTGTCGTAGCAATAAATGCTCCAATAGATCTAAAACTATTCCACTTGGAAATTCTTTGATTTATTGATAAATAATTTATAATTTTCCTTAGGATTTTCGTTCCTGGAGGGTTTTCCGAATTTTCATTAATTAAAATGATCATAATTGTTCAATGAGAGATAAATAAAAGATCAAAAAATAACATATACATTATTTCTTTTTTATTCACACAAATTCATTTATGCGATTCCTGCTTAAAGGTCTTTGGCAACGATTACATAAACCCACGGTTGAATTCAGAGGCGGAATATGGCGTAATAACAACGTTCAATTAGTAGGAGAAGTGCGTCGAACTTGTGCTAATTAGTTGGTAAAATGTAGAGAGAGAAAAGAGCCGTTAAACGACGCTAATATTCTGGACAATAGAATTCTCTGAATTTACCTTGAAGCCCCCTCTCGACTCTCGAGAGACCAAATGTGGTTTCTCAGTTTTCTCGGTGGTCAGTTTCACGTGTTTCTCATTGCTGCAGTGGGAGCGAGAGTACTCGGAGAGAAAATTTCTACAAAAGTTGAGGTAAGTCCCAGCCACGTGAATGAAAAAAAAAACAAATAGTGAAAAGATTAAAGAGAAAGAAAAAAAAATTTGGGAAGAATTTTTTATTAATAAAAAATAGGCGAAAAAAAACACAATTCTCGATGAAAACGTTTTTACGTCATCTTCTTGCGCAATTTAATTCCACGCAGCGTTCGTGGTTTTAATTCTCAGTGCATATTCATCGCGTGACAAAACTTCATTGTTTTTTGTTTTTTCTTTTTTTTCTTTTTCGTTTCCATTCGTCCTTCTCTAAAGCCGCGAAACTTTTTTTCCACCCCTTTCCATTTACCCCTTGGCATTGCTCTTTGCAGAGTGTGCTTGAAGGTGAGTTATAGAGCGCGTGCTGACAAACGTTATTAAACGCGATCCCTACCACCGTAAAACGTGAGCTCGCGAGCTCACGATAATTTATTCGGAAATATATTTAAAAACGTCCCGGCGAAACAATAGTTGTTGGGAAGAGAACCGGAAAGCGATGCAAAATAATCACCACGGTCTCCTTGTTTTCTTGAGGCTGAGCTTTATCTTTGTTCTGACGTATTGGCGTGACTAGGGAACATTTTCTGGCAAAATATTGTTGAGGTTTTATCATTGTTTTTTCTTATTTTTGTACATGCATATTTTTTTAATATCTGTACTTTTTAATATTCGGATGTAGCGGTTGTGACAGATGGTCGAGATGTAATTGTAGCTTGAATGGGAATTGCAAAATAGAGATGTTTCCTTTCGGAGGTCATAAAGTAAGAGAAATTGGATTCGTTGAAGAGAAAGACGAGAAAATTGAATTGCTGGGTGGGTGCCCCACAACCCACGGGTTCCCCCAACCCCAATGGAAACTTTCAGGCTCTATGGATTCTCTTTGTGCCTCGTGGGTTTTCCTAAGCCTTAAACTGGGAGAACTCTCCATGACTCATGGGTTTCCGTAACCCATGATTTGGGAGATTTCCCCCTCATCCATGGGTTGACGCCCCATAACTCCCTCCTGCCTCCCATGAATGGCCCCAATCCCACCCATGAATGAGGGGGATTTCCCCCTCATTCATGGGTCACGCCCCATAACTCCCTCCTGCCTCTTTAGTTCTCTCCGTACCCCACAGATTCCCCCTTGCCCCATGAATTCCTCAACTTGTTGTGGGGTAGTGCCCCCCCCCCATGAATCAACCCACGCCCCACAGATCGTCCCACACTTAGGCCATTGATGTAAAAATTCCTACTGAAGTGTCATTCACGTGAGAATAAAGTAACAATTTCCCGTTTCCTAAAGAGCTTATCGAAGTGAGTTACGAGATACTTCAAATGTTGTTCACGAGCTTCCCCGTGCTAGGTAAAGCCGGTACGTTGGATGAGGATCGATCTTACGTCTGCCGCAGGAAGTTTCATCTACGCTGACGGGACAACACGGCTCGACGTGTGTATATAAGATAGAAAATCGAATGAGAAGGAAGCAAAAGTAGACGGAATGAGAAAGTGGAAGAAGAATGAACACGAGGCGCGATGAAACTACTCTTTCCTCTTTCATTTTCCACTCGCTCTCTTACCAAATCCCCCCCTCGGGCTATTCTTACAATGGGCCCTATAAATTTCTATCTCGTTTCGCTTCTCACGGATCCGTTCACTCGTATATAACTCGTACAACAATCATCCTCACGAAACGTGAACCGAGTTACGATGAAAACGACAAATGGAACTTTTATTAAAAGTCTCATTTTCTTTCTCAACTTCTGTCCTATGTGACCTTGAAAATTAATTCGAGTTTCTTCGTCCCTAAACAAATAAAAAAATATTGGGAAATTTGAAGGTTCTCGTATTTGTTTCGATTGATCTTTTGAAGATCAATTAAAGATCCTTTTAAGGTCGAATGACCATTGAATGTCAAATAAAGGGTAGTGTTCTGAAAAAAATGTAAAATCTAAAAAATATGTAAATGTAAAAATGTAAAAAATGGAAAAAAGGTGCAGTTTTTCTTCTGCCCTTAAATTGACCTTGAAAAGTTTCTATCGCTTCAGGGAAGCTATTTACAGCCACTTTGCAGTACGTTTTCACTCTGAGATATATCTATGGGGTTCGTGGCATCACAAAGGGTAAGCATCGGATCAAAAATCTTTCGAAGATTGGCCAAGATGCTGTCAACACAGGAAGCAAACCTCTCAGTCAATGTCCTCACGAGGAGACCACACAAAATACGAGTAGACGAGACTCCGAAAATCCTATTTGCCATGTCAGTCACAACTCCTTATGTGGCGGATGAAAGAAAAAGGATTCGTTCGTTTAAAAACAATAAAAAATATTATTTTATGGTTTTTTCAGCATTTTATTAAATAATAAAATTAACAACCCAATCATTTTTTAATGGTGGTGATCGATCATATTATAAATATCTGAATACATCATTTTTTTGTTCCAAATGTAATTGAGAAATTATTTAATAATAATATATAATAATTTATGTGGACAGGTCCAGAAAAAAATGAGCTTTTTTCAACGATCCATTGTGCTATTCCTCCTGTACATTCTCCCAACATTTTTCGTGGACGGTGATGGAGGAGATAGAAGTTTATCTCGAAAAAAACGTTACGTCGTATTTCCAGAGGGCTCAAGTTTTTCCGTGAGTAGAAGATCAATTACATTTAAGGGGACCGTATGGTCTAGAGCACGAAAATTTCACCTATTTTCACGATTTTTTTTTTGCCTTAAAAAATTTAAAAATCGATGTTTTAACTTTTCGGGTTTATTACTACCTTTATTAAGTATACAAAAAAATTTTTTTTTAATTTTAAAAACAGTGTTTATTATCATATAATTGGCATTGAAGACGACCCTCTCGAAAAATCCGACCCGGACGGTGAAGATCGATCCGAGACTTCTACTCATCTGAAACACAAAATTCAAGAAGATTCTTAATCAGAAAGAGTGCAGTTATGGTCGGGACTAGAACAAATCGAAAAAATTAAAAATTGACAAAATGGCGCGCTTTTGAAAAAAAATTCGTAAAATCGGGTTTTTTTTTCACTAGTTTTTTAGTATAAACAATAAGAAATTATTTAAATAAAATTATGATTGTAGTTCCGACGATAGCCATACATGTTGTGAACAACATATCCAAATTTCACGTGATTCGGTTGAATAGTTTTTTTGTTTTCACCTGCGCAGTGCCGAAAAAAGTCGTTTCGAGATAAATGAGTTTAAAGTTTGAGGTACAGATATTTTCAAAAATTGAGCAAATTTTGAATACTTACAGTTAATCCGCGATTCCGGCACCATATAGGATTCCTTCGGAACGTTCATAATTCAAGATTTCCTCACTCCTTTCATTTCTTCGAGCTGTCCGAGCCTCTTTGGAGTTGTCCGTGCTCCTACGGTTGGCGCTCGATACTCGCAGCTCGTCTCGGTTTTGCGCTAGTTGCTCCGCTTGTGGCCCGATTGTTATGCCCATGGTCTCCATTATTTTCAATAGGGATGCAAATCCTTCATTGAATATGCAAGCGGAAATGTGAGTGGCAATATCAATGATTTTTTTTCCGGCAAACAGATGTTTCGGCGCAAGGTGCCACACGCAAGCATTGAAACTTTCGTTATTGTTCTGCGTATTACTGCCAATACACCTTTCCAATAAAGTCTCTGCTGTCAATTCTTCATAAATTGGTTTTAATATCTCTTGTGCTTCATCGCACAGAGCAGGTGGGTGCTCGTAGGTGTCTAAAGTACCTGCAGCCTCACTTTGACGCCACTTGCACCACGATTCGGAACCTGGAGGACAGTACGAGTGTTGCGGATTTTCATCTGTTGAAATTTTGTGATAATATGCTGCCCATATTTCACTTCTCATCCCTTCAGTCGAATCTGAATTACGTCTAATTGCTAGACCGTAATAAGTTGACAGCTCTTGCAATAATTTATTCGTCAATTGTTGACGCTTCGGTGTTTTATTTATCGATTTCCGCTGTGTCTTTTTTCCCTCTTCTTTTTCTGTCAATTTCTTTGTTGCTTTCTTTATTTGTGCATGTTTTTTTTTCGCATCAACAGCACGTTTGTACAAACGTTTTTTAACATGCAAAACACATTCTTTTTTGCAAACTAAAAAATCATCCCCGTAAGGCTTTGTGTCCAATAAGGCTTTGAACGTTTTCGTGTCGCGGACCGCTCTCTACCTGCGTTATGGGCTGTAGAAGCTGTAATATTGAGAATTTCCGCATGAAAATTTCACAGTATATTCTTGAGATACTATACTTTCGACATATCGAAAAAAAAAAAAATCGATTTTTTCAAATTTCTAGACCATACGGTCCCCTTAATTAAAATGTGCGAAAGAAAGAACATTAATTTGTTGTATCAATCACTTTGTACGAGTAATTCATTTTTTCGTTCTTTTAAGATTGCTCTGTGCATGACAGTGCATACTTTGACTCCAGACAACATTTTCACGGAAGGCCTCAACTGGGGAATATCTTACGATCTTCCGAACGAAAGTAAACCAGCACTCGAGCCCTTCCTCGAGCTCAGAAAGGACAAACCCAATAAATATCAGTATCTCGACAATAAAAATCATCTTATTAATCCACCTGGCTGGAATTATGATAAAAAATATTATCAAACAAAAATTTATAACTCTAAGATGAAGAAAAAGTATTACAAAGCAGATTACGATTATTTAAAAAGGAGACATCGAAGGGATCTTTACAATAAATTGGAAATAATCATGAATGCGTGAGTTAATTAATTAATCAAATTTTTTATTTCTTCAATTCGATGTAAATACTTTTTTTTTTTACAATTTATTTAATGATTAATGAACACTTGAGAAAAGATTGATTTCCATATGGAATTTCAATTGCTCTAACTGACTGATAACAACCGGTGGGGTAGTTTTAACTCTTGTTGAAAAAAAAAAACAAAATAGAAGGAAGCAGGAGGAGAAAAGGGATGGACAGAAGGAAAAAGGATGGATAAAAAAAATAGACTGAACAGTATTGACCACAGCCACGTGTATCTCCATCCCCCATCCCTTCGCCCGAGTCGTCTTTCTCTGTCTCGCCCTCATATCCCTCTTATTCGAAATAACGACAAAACCGAAAGGGAGGAAAAAAAATAGAAATTGGTTTTATCGGAGTGATTGAATTTGTCATGAGCCAGATGGAAAATTCTAGTGACGGAGAGACTAGCTCGAGGGATGGATACAGAATTTTTTTATTTTTTTATTTTTTTTCAAAAACCCTTGAACTGATACAGTGAAACAAAAAATTCAATCACTTTCTATAGATAACGTTTATCCCGATTAATTCACAAACATTTTTTCCATTCATCTTTTTTTTCAATTCGCAGCCAGTGAAACTCGAACAAAAATGAAACAATCATTTTTAATTGCGAAATGAACGGTGGCAAAATTCTGAAAACAATTGGGAACGTTGATTCGAGCTGGGGGAACCATAGAAAAAATATTGGGTCGTCTCCAAAGGGCTGAGGGTCTCAGGGCAACTGGTGCAGGATCGAGTGCAATTTTTTAAATTGCTAACAGATTTCAAAATTTCATTATTTTTTCGTTGCAAAATTTGCAGTAGGAAAATTCTGAAAAAAAATAGGTATGTTCTTTCAACTCAAAGACATGGGGAAAAAAATATTAGACCCTATCGAAAAGATTGAACATCCCAGGATCAACGGTTTTAGACGAAACACTCCATATCGGTTTACTCGCAAATTAATATATCTATGTATACGCAATTCGCCTATTCGAAAGAGTCTGAGCATTTTTCCCACTCTCTCTCTCTCTCTCTTGTATATTGCTCTCGCGTGGAAAACAATGAAATACAATTTGAGTGGGGAATGGGAAGGGAGTCTGAGAGATGGTAGACCGGTGAAAGGATCAATAGCGCGCTCTCTTGTGCTGTTACTCGTAACTTCAAGTTCTGACCAGCGAAACGAGACTATATACAGCCAGAATCGAAACTGGAATCCGGTAACTGAACTGGACGTTACTTCTAAAGCATTTGGGAGGAAAATAATGAAAGATGAATAAGGGAACGATAGGAGGGAGGGAAAATAGCTGGTGTGCAAGTTGCCTTTACCATTTTTGATTCTCAGTCGATTTGCAACTGCATGGATCATTACCAAATCATTATTATTATTTTTATTTCGATTGCAAAACGTAATTTTGTTGAATTCGATCTTTTAACTTTTGAACAATATGAGCTTGAACATTATTAATTCGATTAAAACGAATTCAATCAAAATGAACTCGATTAAAACTAAGTTAATTAAAATTAACTCAATCAAAATTATCTTAATATTCCAGGATGAATTTCGACGGTCGTAGTTGCGTGTTAAGGGCACTTTGCGAGGCGTCCCAACGGCTCATGCCCAAAGGGAACACCCTAGTGGAGGAAATGATGCGAATAACATTCACGTAAGTTGTGCCTCTCGTAAAGATAAACTGCACACACTTGAAGCTTGGTGAAGGATGATGCTGGATATCGGGTACTTTGATCGCAAGGGAAAAATCCATACAGCGCACCCCGATAACCCTGATTAACGTTTAAACACAAAGGGATTGAGGGAGGATAAAATTCGTGGCTGCTGAGCGTCCTGAGACACGCGATACTCCTGGGGAAAGAGAGAACAAAAAATAAGAAACAAAACAAGAAAAAAAATTAGCGAAATTCGTAGACTGTGCAGTGAGCCGTTAAAAATCGCTGCAATTTCCCAAGACTTAAGTTATTTAAGCACGAAACCAATGGAAAGAGGAAATAAGGACTCGGGGCCTCCATTGGAAATCGATTTTACAAAGTAACCCCTCGAGACTTGAAAATAATCACTTGGATTTTTACCGATCAGCTTTTTAACCCCGTTTCCTTCGATTTGAACCAGTTCGATTGGAAATTAAAAAAATTTAGCCATATAAGATCAGGGTGACCTCAATCTTATCAACAAAGATGAGCCATTTCGAGTCAAAAAATATTTTTGTCGGAATTAAACTCATTAAAATCATTGAAGGTTAAATAAACTCATACAAGGTCAAATTATAAGTTGAGTTTCCTTAAAATATACCTTCATTGTCCAGTCTTATTTTTCACCCCCTAATTTAAGAGGAACAAAAAATACAACATTCTGTTCGGTCATTTTTTGAAGCGTCAATGATGTTCATTGGTGGAAAAGGTCAGGGATTATCGCGTGACATCGATGGTCAATGTGAGGGCTCGGGGAAATTGGATTTATGAACGATTTGGGGATATCCGATTAGGGGATGGGAAATTTGAGAAATTCGATTAATAGTACCCGGTACGGGTCGTTGTAGGTTACCATTGACGAGAGTGCTTTCGTACGAGCCGGACGAGCATCGTATTTACACAAACGCCCACACAGCTGGCTACAAGGGACAAGACTGTGCTGCCATGTTTGCCAGTTGCAGTTTTTCCCTCATTGACATGGCCCTCGGGAAATATAGCTTGCCCGAACAGAAATACAATCCTTCGTACTTTCCGAGAAATCCTGTTGATGCTTCACAAGGAGAACATCCAAACGTGGGAAGCCTCGAGGCCACGTCGGAAACTTCAACGATCGTACGATACAACATGAAGTAGATTGAACTTTAACGTCAAAGTAAGCGTTTTGACAATGTATCAAAACATAATCTAAATATAAGTTTAAGTAGAGAAAATATTCATTTATTTCCAATTTAATGCTTCACATTTTGGTTGGGTACATATACGATAAGCTCGCTCTGCCCACATATGAGAAATGCTCGTGTCGTTCGCCACCTAGCGGCAGCCGGAGGAAGCTTACCTGAAATTCCCGCTAAAAATCTGAAAAAAATGTACGACTCGTAAAAAACGTGTTACCACTCGTACTTCCGGGATTCAATGCGGAAATACGATGACTCAAGATGGTGGTGCTGAGTGAGATCCATCGTATCTTAAAGTACCGTATTTATCGCTGAACATTGAAGATCCCATTAAATTACTTCAATCGCCAATTGAAGATTTCTCGAGAATTCCAATCGACAGAAAATACAAGGGAATTAAATCTCGCGAACGAGAAGTCGTTAATGCTCCCTATAGGGATGGGGTTTAATATAAAACTGGTGAAAACAAAATGGTCGAATAGGGGTTTTGATTCTTCTTGTACTCGTAACGTTTTGTTATTTCTACGATATTTTTTATCCCTTTTCTCTTTTCCATTTCGTGTAAATTTACATCCCTCGCCTCCTCATCCCCTGAATCCACTTCACTTTGTAAAAGCGACATTTCTTAAACAAATTTCTGAGGCAAAAAAAGTTGTCAGGATCTCGAGAGACGCAACCGCGAGTGGTTGTCTTTCATTTCGAGGATACTATGAGAGGGCAAAGATGGCGATGTTAGAGCATGGTACAAGTCAATACGGCCACTTTCTACCCTCTTGGGGAAAAAAAAGTTTTTTTATCCAACTTTAGCGAAGCGGGTCCACTCGCGTCGATAGGCCAGCATTGATGTTAAAACTATTAACGGTCCGAAGTCGGCGCTAAGAAAAAAAATAAAAATTTTTCGCGAAAGTCCTACAACGACCAACCACTCTTTTATGTATATATAACATGAGGGTTGTGTTTCAACCCCTAAATTCCAGCAGTGAAAATTCCATCAAAATTGCAATGAAAAAATCGTAAAAATATTTTATTCGTGATTCAACCCTTCTGTTTTACGCTTGAATAATAAAAATAATTGAAAAATTGATTTTAAACAATTTGTTGATGGCGATAATATAAGTAGCAATGAAAAATGATTTTTTATCAATAATAACATTTCTTACTTCATTTTTCACGGTTTTTATTGAAAAAAATATTTTTATAAATTGTTATATAATAAGAATAATGTAAATAAAAATGAAAAATGATTTTTTTTTATATAATAATAAAGAATCTCCAGGAGGAAAATAAAAAATGGGAGCTTGTTAAAGTAGACGATTGAGTTTTTGCCTTCTTTTTTAAGGATATAAAGTAACCTCGACGATATTTTATTATTTATTAGCCCTTTATGATGAAGGATCGTAATTTCCTGAAGGTCGAAAGAGCAAGCATACCATAGAGTGGATTTTATAGTACACGTATGCGCGTACAGAAGACCACGAGCGAGAGCGAGAAGTAGAGAGGGGTTAGAGCCTCAGGCAAGTTTCTCCTTTACCATCAAGCTACGAGCTAATAAATCGCTTAATGCAACACTCGAGCTGTAAATTGGGCCAGCCTCGCTTCGTCACTAAACTACCAGCTCCAATAGTTTGACAAAAATTTTCCAACCCCCATCCATCCCTTTAAATCGCGATTTTCACTATGGGAAATTTCGTGTTAAATCGACCTTTCTTCAAATTTAACTAAAAACTTGAAACCTTTAATAATAATTGATTAAATTTTGGTCTAATGTTAAAACCATCGCTTAAAATGATTTCTCTGATAAAAATTCAACGCAATGCAGTGAACTTTATTTGTTTCCCGGATTTTCTACTTCATAAATTCGTAGTAAACGAAATGCGTTTAAAAAAAAATACATAAATTAAGTAAAAGGAGCTCCAGCATATTTCAGGGGTTGCACGACGAAAGTTCTGGATTCCAGTCTAACGTCAAAAAAGATGTATCACCGTTACACTAAAGTTTTATATTGTTCCATCCTCCACATACTTTCAGGCATGTTTTATATACTTTCGTACGTACTCTTTAAACATTGGAAATACACAAGATATTCTCCATTCGTATGTAGAAACATACGCTATGTTGGCAACGCAGAGCCTCATGTAAATGGACGAGAGAAAAAAGGTTCAACGAAATAAAATGAAGTAAAACAAAAGTGTCAAGTGAAAAAAATCCGTATTGGTCAGACACATTTTAGGGGATGAGAAAAAAGTGAATTGACGTCAAAGGTTGTCTAACGAACTTTTCTAAAGTGAATTAATCACAAAGCAACTTTTGACTGATCAAATCCAATTAACAATTGTAATATTTACATAGTAAAAATGAATTTAATTAATGTTTCGTTAATTTTAATAATTAATGGAAAATGGAGACAGCTTTGACAGAGAAAACAAAGCTAATGATTGTTTTATATTTATCAAAACAATAATATTGTTGAATGTTTCAATAATTTGAATAATTGATGGAAAATTTGTTTATCATGAAAACAAAGACTGAATAAAAATATGATAACTCGTTGTACAATGGGGAGTAATTGAGTTTGCATAAAATC
Organism: Rhimphoctona megacephalus; assembly: GCA_963989365.1. Classification (NCBI taxonomy): domain Eukaryota; kingdom Metazoa; phylum Arthropoda; class Insecta; order Hymenoptera; family Ichneumonidae; genus Rhimphoctona; species Rhimphoctona megacephalus. The sequence goes on from OZ022424.1 coordinate 15,936,366, forward strand.
GGGAATCGCCGACCTATCGAGTAACAAATATAAATTCGGTTCTGGATGTAAACCGTCTATATTTTCCAATAATGACGATTCATTGGTGCGCGGTCAAATGATAAGTCCACACTCGACAGTAATACGATAATTTCCATTGTTATACGTTGGTAATTGTAAAAATTCGTGTAATGATCACGTGACGAGGCTTTCGGTGGAAGGAACGTAAACAAAACGTTCCTCACCCGGGATGGACAGGCTAAATTAATCGCGTACTCGTTTCCGCAGAGTGAAGAATTTCCGAAATAAATTGTCCGCTTTAATTACGTGCCCCTTCATCCGCGCTTAATTAAATGGCAATTAATATTGCGAGACAGCATTTTTTTTTAATCGTTTAATTATATTTGCAATTATCAATCCAAAACGTAATGAATTTACCACGAACGACATCAAACTTCGAGCACCCTCATTTCTTCATCCCCATTAGACCGAAATCATCCTAGTTTAATTATATTTCCAATAATTAGTCAAAAAAAAAAAAAGTATTCACCACGAACTTCGAAAAATTTTAACACTCTTATTTTTCAACTACTCAAACCATCATTTATGTACTTTTATTTGTAATTGTCAATAAAAATAAAAATTGATCATCTTCGAATGGTCTAAAATTTTTGTCCATCGTATTTTTTCATCCCTTATCGATGCAGTCCCCAAAAAGTGTCAAGATGAGGATTCGAACGAGATAAATCACCGAATAAATAATTTATCGATGCTATTTTTTGTCCTCGGCAGTTCAATTTGTCGAAAAAAAGGAGAAAAAACAAAATTATCCCTCCTGGAGTGGAATCGTAAGTCAGAATGAGTTGAAAAGAGGAGTTGGCGACGAAAGTGATCGTTGAAAATATATATCCTGTACCCAATCAAGGAGCTTCCGTAGTTTCCGAGAAAGCGAATTTTCTTTTTCATCCCTTGGCACCGGGGGATGAAACGGGTGAGGGGGGGGGGGTTGTCTCGGTAGATAGCCAGTACGTATCAGAGGATTCGTGAAGTTCCAACGACTAAAGCTCGTCGAAACGAGGCTGATTCGTGCCGTTTCCACTTGTTCAACCCCCTGAATTACAAAAGGGCGTAACTCCTCAAATTCTTCACCAATAAATTTAAAAATCAAGCCCTTCGGAGTCTCATCACCTGATGTGTGTCCCTTTCAACCTCGAACCCTCCACTTTCCACCCCTTACTCAGGAGGAAAAATCCAGCCAGGCGGAATTTACGAATGGCCAAAAAAGAGAAACACAAAAATCAACGTGGCACCGAAGAAAAATAAAATAAAACAAAGTCTCAACTCTCTCGAATCACGTTCGAGTTTGTCCAACAAATTCTCCTACTTTGTAGAATTTCTCGTTCTTCTTATACTTCAAATATAAAGGAAAAAACAATTCGACGTACATCGTTAATTTCAATTAATGATTTTTTTCACTTTTGAACAAAAAAGGGAAAATTTCCAAGCGTGATAAATATTTATTTATACAAAATGTTCAGTGAAATGAGGAAATGAAGTGATGTTCAGCACAAAAAAAATCTTTTATTGACAGAATGACAATTTAAGGTAGAACAAATGCAAAAAAAAAAGATTTTCAGGGATTGTAAAAAAACTGTATGCAATTTGTGCACTTGTTATTCATGATTATTTATAATATGGAGTCTTGTACTTACGCATTGTTATGGCACAACAATAAACTCGACGATATTGCTGCATCGAGAAAAGTAAAAAAGAAAAAATACGAAGAAGAAAGAAAAAAGTAGAAACAGCCCGAGAGTACAGTGTGACCTTTCTTCGTCTCGTTTCCTTTGTCTCAACTTTTGTTCCTCGTTACCGTTTTTTCTTTCTCTCCTTCTCTTTTATTTTTCCTTGATTTTTCTTTTTCGTTGTTACTTTTACCCTCTTTCTCTTATTTTTCTTGTACCTTTTTTTTCTACCCCCTCGCGAGAGAATTTCCTACGCTTTGCAGACATTGAGAATGGATCTTACCCCTCCATTCTACCCTTAAACGCTACCATCCTCGACCATGGATACACATATATATTTGTGACACTCGCACGAACTGCAACTTCGAAACAATGCTTTAATCGTCGAATACGAGGGGGGGTAGAAAAAAATAACCGAAAGGGGTGAGCCCAGAATTTCAGCAGTACAATGTACGAAGAGAAAAAAAAATAATAATAATGAATATAGACACGAGAATCTTCCTTGCACTCTCAAAAATTTCCCAAACCACCCCCTCTTGAATATTTTATGCGCATATCGATTATTTGCCAGCCTCTGTACTGGAGGTAAAAGAAAATATTTGTGAGGAAATTTCAGGTTTGAATCTGTCGATAATTTTCACCTGATTATTATCGGCAATTTTTAATAAATAAAAATAATAATAAATATTTTTGAAATAGTGAAATTCGTCATTTTCACTGCTTCATTTTTAGAGTTCATAAAAAAATTCTGAAAAATTGTAAATCGATGAATCAAGCAGCATTTAGAAGTGCGAAGAATTGCGAAGAGAATGAGACCAAAACGAAGTAAAAATTCCATCGACGATAGGAAATACGAGCATTTTTGTGAAGCGTTGAAAAAAAAGCCATTTTCTCTCCGAGCTGCATTTCGACGTGTTTTTTTCGTAGATAAATTATCACCAGCAAATCCTTCGGGAAACTCCATAACTCAAGTAGAAAAAAAAATTGATTTTTTCTTATTTTATTCGAGGAGAAAAACAAATTTTAAAGAAGATTTTCGTGAATTTAGTAAAAGCAGCGACCCCTCTTTAGGGGTAGTTTTCTGGTGGATGAAAGAGCGAGAGAAATAAAACCAAAAAGATTCTCCTTACGTTCCTTGAGTTCGGAGTCGAGGCCAGTAAACTTTGGTGGAGAATTCTTCGAGTCCAGAGCGTGCGATAGTGGATGATGGAAAAACTAGTAGTTCCGGCTGCGAATAGTCAGACATACGAAATTTTTTTGCGCCTTCCTCTACTCCTTTTTTTCTCGCTTTCCTCGACAAACTTGGCGGCGTTCTTGGAGGGGGGCTTGCATCGCGAGAGCCAGCAGGAAAAATAAAATAAAGACATTGAGAAAGAAGGAGAAAAAAAAACATAAAAGCAAATGCATGCTCTCGATCGTTCCACCCCATTCGCTCTTACCTTATTGAGAAAAAAGAAAATTTTTTTAAAAATCTCCACCCCTTCTCCGAGAATATCAACCCTCCTGAATGCCCCCTAACCGCCCTTCCGCATTCTCGCTTTCACACATTTGTCCCTGCAGCCTTTGGCTCCAGCAGCTTTTAAAAAAAATTTCCATCCCCTATTTTTTTTATTCCCCATTTTTTTTCAGATTTTCACAGATTTTTTTTTGCACTCGGAGGAAAAGGGTGTATGGGAAAAAAGCTTTCATGCTCGCTCACTCTCGCGCTCTCCGTTCCCTCATCATCAAAGCCATTTTTAACCCCAATTTATTCCTTCGATCTTTTCCTTTTTTTTCAATAATTTTTTTTATTATTTTTAAAACAATAATTTTAACCACTTGTTTATTTAATCGTTTTACATACGATGGATAGTCGCATTGAGTGTGTGATTGTGTGTTTTTTCGTGTGTGTGTGAGTGTTTGAGTGTGTTTCTTTTTTTTTTTGTAAATATGTTTGTTTGAAGAAGTGTGAGCGCTTGTTTGTTTGTTTGTTTGTTTTTTTTTAATGTTCGTGTAGACGTAGCTTATAAATAGGTTAGTTTAGTTTATCCATACATAATGTTTTAGAGTAATGGCGTTTAATTAGGTAATCATTAATACTTTACACATAGCAGTATCACTCACGTGCCTCGTTATTTTTTTTTTTTTTTACTCGTGTGTGTTTCTCTCGCACTCAATTTTTTTGTTCCTTTCACAAACACCATACACACGAATGGAATAAAAAGAAAAAGAAAAATAATCGTAAAAACAAAACAATATTCCTCAATCGTTCTTTGTCCAACTCCCTCCATTGTTGTCTCCGCGAGTGCCCTTCTTTTTTTGCTTCGATGCACGAAACTCAATAATCCACTCCAAACCACCCCTTAGTAAAATAAATAAAAATAAATATAAAAAAAACATAATAATTATAATTATTCAAAAAAAATATATTATTGTTGATAACGACTTGATGCACGATGGATTTTCAGAGCGAGAGTGACACTTTCGAAAATTCTAAAAAGTTTGGCACATTAAAAAAAAAAATAAAATAAAATTACTGAAAAAAATGAAATTTCGTTTTCCACGAAAGAAAATACGTTCTCGCACACAATTCTCAACTATGACAGGCAAACGCAGGCAGATAGACAGACAGAGACAGGCGGACAGACAAGATGGACAGTTAAGACGCACAGACAGACAGGCAAATGAACGGATCGATAGTTCAGTCATGTATTAGATAACAGTGAGAATCAGCACGTCATTAAAAACGTCTTTTTTTCCAGTGTTATTTTTTTATAGTTTTTTTTCGTATTCTCGATTATTCGTTGTTTATTTAAAACAATTTTTTTCTCTCTCTCTCTCTCGTTCGCACTCGAAATATCACTCTCAAATTGCATTCCTCAAGCTCGAGCATTTCGTTTCGATAATATCGTCCAATTTTTCCAAACAATTACGAGATCAATTGAACGATTGTTGATTTGTTTTTTTCTCACTTGAAATCGTCGATAGTATTTTTTCGCTCTCGATGACAATAAATAACAATGATAAATATATACTGTAATAATAATAATAATTAATAATAATAAAGATAATATAATAATTCCAATCGTGGTAATAAATAGTTGAGGATAAATTCCATACAGCGATGCCAAATCGTCTTCGATATTTTTTCTTTTTTTTTTTTTTTTTAATAATTAACCAATCTTTCATCACTCATGATTTTTTTTCACACATTCTCTCTCTTTCTCTCACGTATTTACATATTTATATCTCTCGTGGCCTCTTCGTTTAATTCACTCAATTTTTTGTTTATTTCGTCACTTGTGATTTTAGCGATTTTTATTCTTCTTTATTATTTTTTTATTCGTTGACGAGATTATACAAAAGTCAACTTTTCGCTGTTGTTTATTTTAATTAATATTATCCACGATGAGCCCAGCTCTCTTGATCGTTTCTTTATTTCTTCTTTTCTCACTATTATTCTTCTTTTTTTTTCGTGGCGAAATTTAAACATGGGCGATTATAACGAATCAACGAATTTTACAAACGTCAATTACAGCTTGAGCAAAAAATATTCTTTAATTTAAAAAGTTCGGTGTGAATCAATTGGATCGACGTTTGCATCTAAAATTTATTTTATTTCTAGCACTTATCCCATAGTAAACGTCGGTTTTTGGTTTTTTTTTTTTACAACAAGGAAATAATAATTAAAATTGATCATTGAAAATAATTAAGTTTGGAAAATAAAAATGAATTTTATTCAAATTTGATTTTAAAATTATTGAATCGCAGCCAAATCATTCCTTTGCGAGTGGTATTTACGTTTTTCAATTTGGCAAAGACAAATGTTAACCAAATTTTTATTTGTTCATGCGATTTCTCATCGAGAACACTTTTTCTTTGTTTTTTTTTTTCCAAACCAATTTTATCCCGCAGTTTCCAACGACGTAGAATACGACCCTAATGAAAAAATTAATTTTCGATGTGCCAACAAGGGTGGATTTCCCGAGCCATATAACTGTGATTATTCTTTTTTTTTTACATAACAATATCGAAGATTAGCAATTTTTTCGATCAATAGTTTTTAAATATTTTACACGCAGCGTCTTGGGACGATGCAACGAAGAATTGAAAAAAAGGAGAAAAAACAAAACAATTAATAAAAATTCGATGAATAACGAATGGATCATCACTGCACCGAGAAAAAATGTTTTTATTTTATTTCTTTTAATTTGCTACTTAATACAAATTACTCAACACTTAATTTTATGAAGAACAATGTATTTTGATTAAAAAAGAATTTTTCTGAATTTAATAAATTTGTTTAAATACAAAAAAAAATCAATAAATCTTTTTTCTATTAAACAATTATTTGTTAATCAATAAAAACATTTTTCCTCGGTCTAATTGTTTATTTTTGTTCACCCCAAAAATTCCGTTCTCTATTTGGCGAATATACGGATCTTGCACACCTGCAAATTGTTTTTATTTTTTATTTATTTTTATTTTACCACGCACAAATTGAACAGTCACACGTTAATAATAATAATAATAATAATAATAATAATAATAATAATAATAATAATAATAATAATAATAATAATAATATTAATAATATTAATAATAATAAATAATCATTCATTCGTCACGATCATTCACATTTTAAATACTTACGTATATAATCAAATATATCCAAGCCGACTTAATAGGATAACAGCATTTCTCATTGTTTATTTTCATGGTTTCATTTTTTCTCGCTTTTTCTTCATTATCGTGTTGTCGTGTTTTTTTTTTTTAATTTATTCGTTTATTTATTTATTTTTTAAATGTGATTTTAAAAATTTTTTTTTATGTTTTTTTCTTTTCCCACACCATCAGTTTATCATCCGTTTAGGTCGTAAATCTAGAGGATTGGCACAAGTCCGCCATGTTTTATTTTTTTTGTCATTTTTTTCTTTTCTTTCAATTTTACGATCGATTAGTTAGAAAAAATCTAGAATTTTCTTAATTACCCGTAATTTTATCATAAACATTTAACTGTTAGATGTTTTTCCCTTTTCTTATGTATGTGTGTGTGTGTTTTACTTTTTTTTTTATTCTTCGATATCCTTACTTTTCCCACATCACGTCAATAATTCCCTAAATTTACAGGATAACAAAATGTTTTCGTGTATGTATCTCTTTTTCCTCTTGCGTCCTTTATTTTATTTTTTTATTTCTTATTAATCGTCTCTTGTTGTTTCTTTTTCAATTACTTTCGTTTTTACAAACTTTTTTCTTTTTCCTCACTCTCGATACATTTTTCACACGTCACAATTCTTTTTTTTTTTCACTCTGCTACCTTTTTCTTCTCCAGAAGAACGAGTACCAAAAAAGGAATGAATTTTATTTTTTTCGTTCCACATTTTTTTCGGGGCCATTTTGTTTATTGTTTTTCTTTCCTCTCTCAACCCTTTTAATTATCGCGTCAAGTTACAACTCTTTGCTCCTTTCGTTTTATGTTTAAATTTATTTAATCTTGGGTTTTTGGTATTTTTTTTCGTTTGTTTTTTTTTTTTTTTTCAAGCAGTGTTACACGAACGAGTGATATCGCGAGTCCTCGATAGCGATCTTGAGATATTGTAGAAAATAAGGCGTACAAAAATGTCCTGAGGCTCGCAGGACTTCTACGATGTTTTTTTCTTGTTCTTTATTCTTTAATGTTAATCCATTTAGTTTAGTTCATTTTTAATTCTTGTTTTTCTTTTTCTCGTTATCAATTTATTCGTTTTATTATTTATTTAATTATTTATTTGTTTATTTATTTATTTATTCGACTCCGTGGATCTCGTTTCGCCTGTGGTCGCGCAATTGTGTGTATCAGTGTGCGTGTGTGTCGCGAGTTTTTGTTCACGTATTTGTATGGGTGCAACTCTTTTTATTTCCTTTATTTTATTCATCAATTTATTTTTTGACAATCTCCATTTATTTTTTTTTATATCACGCACAACTTTTATTATTTCCTTCAGTCTCGATGCTGTTTCTCATATTAGCTGTTCCAATTTCGCAGAAAAATATCGATCGACTCGATTCCGAAATAAAAAACAATTTTTTTTATTTTCCCAATTGCCAAGGAGTTTTTGAAAATTATTTTGGGGCTGATAATAATTGAATATGTATACATATTTAAATTTGAAAAAACATTATTCATAATTTTACTGAAAGAATGGAAAAAAAATGACAAAAATTTATAATTGGAAAAAAAAAATTATTTGATTAACTAGGGGATGAAAATTTGTTTGAAAAAAAAATCGGAATCCAGTCAATCTCACCTAAAAATGGCAGGGTGGAACGAGTAATGGATATTCCTGGAAGACACGAGCCAAGAAAGGGGCTTCAAGGGTCAAGGGGTGATGGATTGGGGATGTTTGCTTTTTCGGTTAGGGGGGATGACCCTCGATGTGGCCGGAGCAATATGTAAGAGTCTGATTGTCTTAACAATACTATCAGTTTTATATAAATTAATAATAGACGCCATTACGTTATTGTAACAATATCCATTTGTTTCGTTATGTCGTCGTAAAAAAATAATAAGGAATCATCGTCGATTCCTTATTATTTTTTTTCTTGATTTTTCAACCCCCTTTTTTAATTATTACTCCGATATATCGTTAACTTTACGATTATTATTATTATTTTATCATTGATTTGTCCCTATTTCCCTCGCTTCGTTAAAAAAAAAAAAAACATCGCAGCTTCGAGAATTTTTCAATGTTTTCAATGTATTTTTTTTATTAACGAATTTTCAAAAATAAAAAAACAAACTATGAACGACAAGTTTTGAACGAACTCTTTTTATTTATTGATTTGTATTTGTTTAAAAATAATTTAAAAAACGTGAAGATTCTCCTGCTTCTCGTTCGCGTAGGGATGATTTTTTCCTTCTTTTTTCTTTCCTTAATCTCGACTTAATTCACATTTTTTTTCTCAGCCCTGTGAGGGCTGATTCTTGAAAACTTCAAGTGCCAAAAAAAGTCTTATGACGTAGGCTATTTCCCAGGAAGACATGCGATAGTTTCTTGTTTAATTCCTTTTATTAATGTTTTAGGCTAAAATGTTCACTAAATTTTCCGAAGATCGTCGTTCTCTGTATGTTTTTTCGTCGTTATCGAGTCGCAATAGTCTCAGCATTTCCCGGTGATAAAAAATACAGAATATGAGCAATTGCGAGTCACTTTTTGAATTTTTAATAAAATTTTGATTCGCCTTAATTATGAAGAAAATAAGAAGTAAAATTCAATAAATTATAATGAATTAATAACGAATTTAAAAACGTTAAAAATGTTGGAAATCATTCTTTTATCATTCACTTTCATTACATTCGTGCTGACAAAAAAAACGCAAAAAAATAATCCTCGACAGGGTGAATTGAAGAGAAGGGGTGACTTGTTTGGAAAAAAAAAAACGATGGTACGAATAAGGGCGTGGATAATTTTTTATCTCACTGGCTCAGTCCTGTGTATTGTTCCCCTCGAACTTGTTGTTTATTCAATTTTTTAATCGTTATTTTTCTGTTTTTTTTGTTTTCTTTTTTACAAATGGACGGTTAGGCTTTCGAGCAAAGGTATACGATAATATTTTCTTTTCAACCCCCTATCGTGCCATTGACCCCATAGAAAGAAAGAGCGGAAAATTCTCCATGAAAATGATAGAAAAAAATGTGCAATCTTTTGTTTTTTGAGGATTTTATTTCTTTTTTAATTCCGAAACAGTCTCGGCGATTTTTTCGACCTTAGGACCCTCACAATATTTACGTGACATGTGCTCCTGCGAGTTTGAGCTTTCTGACGATAATTTACAATGTACTATTATTATATGTACATAAAATATATATGAGGCATTCCACGCCAAATCGACTTACGTCAGTCCCTTCCATTCTTTGATTTGGCCGAAAACTTTATGTGTTGTACGACCCATTGAAAGAAGCTTTTTTGATTTTTTTTCAGATTTTTTCATCAATCCACTTGTGAGATATGATTTTTTGTCGAAATTCGATGTTTTATTTCTTCACATGACTGTGAATCTCTGAAAAATTGACCAAATCGAATTTTTTTTTTAGAAAGGTTAGTTTTTTATCGTACCGTTGGAAAAAAAAATATGAAAGCATGATTGATATTTGTTTTCCATATTTTTTCTCAATTTAAAGCAATGTAAAGCAAACAAATATTGGTTTTAACATGTTTACCCTTTATAATTTTTTTTCAAAAAATTCACAAAAAAACTTTGACCAATTATATGATCTTTGAGACCAGTCCCATCGTGGGCAGATTTTTCCTTATATTTTTTTATTATTTTGAAAAAAAAAAAAAAAAATCATTTTTTTCCAGTCAATTTGGACCAAATCGAACTATTTTTTTGATATTTTGTTTCACACCAACATTTCTAATATAAAAAAAGTTTTATTTGGTATGAATTGATTAAAAAAAAAAAAAAATTTTTTTTTGAAACAGAAAAGATATGAAAAAATATCTCTCTACGATGGGACTGGTCTCAAAAATCATTTCATTGGTCAAAGTTAGTTGTCTGAATCTGTTGAAATAAATCAAAAGTGTCCAACATCTTGAATTTAATGATTTTTTGTTTAAACATTGAAAAAAATATAGGGAACGATTTTCAATCATTATTTCGTAATTTTTTCCAAGAGTTTGGTAAAAACCTACATTTCAAAAAACAAAGTTCGTTTTGATCCAAATTGACTGGAAAAAAAATGAATTTTTTTTCAAAATGAGAAAAAAAGTATAGTGAAAAATTTGTCCACGATGGAACTAGTCTCAAAAATTGTTTAATTGGTCAAAGTTTTTTGTGAATTTTTTGAAAAAGAATTAAAAAGGGTAATCCATTATAAAACCAATGTTTTTTTTGCTTTAAATTTCTTTAAACTGTGAAAAAATATGGAAAACCAATGGTACGGTAAAAAACTAGCCTTTCTAAAAAAAAGGTCGATTTGATCAATTTTTGAGAGAGTTACAGTCATTTGAAGAAAAAACATCGAATTTTGAAAAAAAAAATTATATCTCACAAGTGTATGGACAAAAAAATCTGAAAAAAATCAAGAGAGCTTCTTTCAATACGTCATAGAACACATAACATTTTTAGCCAAATCAAAGAATGGAAGGGTCTGACGTAGGTCGATTTGGCGTGGAATGCCCCATATACACATACAAATGTACATATATTTCGAAATATACATACACGTGTATATGGATATATAAATATATTAAATTAATTAATTAATTTAATAATTATTGAGCGTTTGGGATTGTCATGTCCAAGTAAAAATCCGCGAGAGTTATTATCAGAAAGATGATAAAAATAATCGCGATTAATCCCGAGATACGACCACCATATAAACCTAAATTTATATTCTAAATGTGTTATTCTTACTCCTATTATATTTTCCACCTTAATAATTGTTATTCATAACTATTATTATTATTATTATTATTATTATTATTAATTAATTAATTAACTATCAATAATATTCAATTACTTAACAGCTTATCGAACGATTTTATATAACCGCCATATTCTTTTCTTCTTTTTTGATCGTACGTATATGTGTAATACATAATTTAATACGTACACATGCGTATGTATTTGTTTATGTATATATATTTTTTAAATTTTGTCCACGCCACTCACGATTCACTCGAACGGAAATGATTTCGTGGCGCAACGATGCTCGTTAATCGATTATGGGAAGACGGGTTTTTATCTTTTTGGCGTCGACAGACTCGAAAAACAAGAAAATTAATGAAATTATTATTTATTTAAATAAATCTTATTTGTTTTTTCTCCCGAGCTTATTACGCCGAGACTGAATGTTGGATTATGAAAATTTTTCTAGGGTTTAAAACAAAGGAAGAGATCGAAGAATAAATAATTTGTTTTTTTTTATTTGTTGATTAATTAAAAATTAATTATTTGTTATTTTTCATTCATTTTTTTTGTTTTTTTTTCTTTAATGTGCGATATTTTCGACTCTGAGACGATTGCGACCCGTGACGAGGATCCTCCAAATTCGAAGACTATTCAAACCCCGAGAGGGTTTTTCAAAATTAATTTACCAACCCTTGAAACAAATAAATGGAAACCTTATTTTCAAAGTGTGCTTCGAACCGGGGTTGTAAATATTCTAATATACAAATGATTCGTTATTCGCAACCCTGCTTCGAATGTCGATCCAGTTGAAACATTTTTTTCATCCCCTTTTTGCAAAAAAAAAACAAAAAAAAATTAATTGTTTGAAAATCCTGTCGGTTTTCGTTAAATTTGCAGTCAAAATAGAGGCTTGTTTTTTTTTTACACTTTAAAATGACTGGATTGTCAATTTTTTGTGAATCCAATTTTTTAAAAAACTTTCGCACGCAGCAATAATTTGAAACACTCAATTATAGGGATTGTAAAATTGAGGGATGAAAAGGTTCGGTTCCTCTTGACCTGACAATCAAATGAACGTTTTAACAATCCTTCATATTTCATTTGCCACGATATCACAACGATATCAAACGATAATAATAAAAAAATGAACCCCTGAATTACGACTGGATTCAGTCACCCCTTGCTCATTGCAACGTAGGGAAAAAAAACGGTTAATCGACTCACTCGCAATGAGAGTTATGGAGTTTATGCACGTTTAAAATTCAAGTGTCATTATCTCCGGGCAATCAAGCCTCAAAAAAAAAATCGTCCAACCCCTTTCGCCAGTAAATCATTATAACGAAACCAAATAAAATATTTTCGACTGGATCAACGTTTTTTTCCTCGTTCTACCCTTATCAATGTTTTTTCTTCCCTCCCCGCTCGCCAATAACAATTGTATTGTTTTGTTTAATTATTAATTTATTCTCGTACATCTATATATATACATATATACTTTAAATATACATGCAATATGTATATATACATATAGATATATCAATAGTGTATATACGCGATTTTAACGTTACATCATTAATTTTTACGTGAGCAAACCAATTGATTATTCATTTTATACTGTACCGAGGGGATTTATTTTTCGTAGGAAAGATTGCGAGGGTGGGTGAGTGTGGATTGGGGTGTTTAGGGAAGAGAGTGAAAAAAGAAGGGTGGGATTTACGAAAGCCCCATTTTCAAGGGGCCCTTTTTGAGCCAGCCCCTTGTTGGACTCGTGTCACAAATATTTCTCCTTTTTCTTGGAATTTCTCGTTACTTTAATTTTATTTTTTTTCTACATTGTAGTCAATTTTTAAATCCCATTTTCGTCGGACATTATTTGCAACTATGAAATCGTCGAATGGTGAAAGAAAGAAAACAAAAATTTCATCGATTGTCCTTTCTGCCCTCTGAATTCAAGGACGTTCCATTTTCAGAATCATTGAGAAAATGTTGTTTTTTTTATTTTTTATTTTTTATTAAATAAACGATTAATTTAATCGAAATGCAATGTGATTTAAACTCAATTTTTGATGAGGCTAATCGAGCCCGTTTTTAAGGTCGATCCAACTTAATTTTCAAACGAGTTGGGCACGTTTTTGGGCTTTCCAGTTCCCAAAATTCCTCGTTGATTAGCATTGTTTTGAAAATGACGTTTTTTCAACAGGCGAAAAATCGATAAATAACCTGAAAAATGTGTGTGCTTTTTTTGTTTTGCGAAGCTTTGATAGCTTTAGGAAAATAGTGTTTCTCATCATTTGAGGATTCGTCCCGGAGGCTTGGAACGATTGAAACGACAAATTAGCACGTCTGGCATAACGATGACGAAGCTTGACCACTTGGCAACGATTCGTGACTTTCGCTTTAGCACGCCGATTGACCTCCGGTGCCCTCTGGCCTCAAAATTAACGAGCGTTTTGTTTTTTTTCAACAGCCATGACCTCTAATGCCCTTTTCAATTGTACTCGACCTGAATAACAATAAATTTGACCTTGGCACTAAAAAAATGTTAAAAAATTTTAAAAAAAATGTCACAATTGCATTTTACTTTCGATCCACCCTTCCTACAAAAAAAATTCTTTTGTTTATTTATCTTTCGTGAAATTTCTACGTTGGTTAGAGGCCACTCTGAATATTGGCAGTTTAAAAGCGATGTGTTCTATTTTTTGTATCTCTCGCTCTCTTGATCAATTAATCAATCGATTAATTAATCAATTCGTTATTAATTTCTGAAAAATTCTAACAGCTTTCATCGTTTTTTATTGAAAAAATGGCAAAAAATTTTGTAAATGAGGCGATCCGCAGGTTATTTTATTCTCGATCGCTTTTTTTTTTTTATTTTAATGTTGTCTTTTCGTTTTTCCACCTACCGTGTACTAGTTTTTTTACGTGCGTCGATCCCGAATTCATCTCCCGATTTTGTGCGTGTTAAATCGTGGAGTTCCAAGTGCTTTTTGTCCCATGTTCGTTTGTGTCAATTTGTATGTGTGTGAGTGTGTTTGTGTAAGTTTTAAATTGTTTTTTTTTTTTTCATTAATTATATGTATACAATATTTCGTAACATCTCGCAGTGGCAAAGTGGTTATATGATTGATGTAATGTCTCTTCGTTTATTTTTTTCATATTTTCTTATTTCTTTTCGTTTTTTTCTTATTATTTTTTTTTTTTGAATCTTCGAACGTCATCTTATAAAATCGGCAGTTCGGCTAATGTTTTGTATACTTATTAAGTAATTAATTAATTAATGTTTTTTTTCTTTAAATTTATTTATTTATTTTTATTTATTTTTTTTTTTCAATGTGTATGTTTTCTTTTTTCCTCCCTTGTCTTACCTCGTCCCATGCCTTCGTCGTTCTTTCGCCATTTTCTCCTTTATTTTTGTGTGTGTGTTTTTGTTTTTTTTGTTTGTTTTATTTTTGTTTTTTTTTGTTAGCTCTCGACGTAATTTCGCCGCGCGACTCTAGCCTTACGTATGAAACCTGGGTTTTACAAAAATACGGCACGCATATTTTGGCATATTTGGCACTTTTAACCTCGTCTCTAGTTTTTTCAGTGTTTTTTTTTGTTTTTTCGATTTTTTTTGCTTCTTTTTTATTCACGGACTCTTGCGCACCATTTTTCTTCTTCTTCTTCTTCCTTTTCGACTCGCCATTCTTCGTTGATACGAGGATCGCTCGTAACGCGAGTCTCGGGACTCTCGGTGTATGACGTTTTTGTATTTGTTATTTTTTTTTTTTTTTCAATTTCAAGCCTCAACGAGATCTCGACTCGTCCGGACTTTCTCGGGTGACCTTAAATCGATTACCCTCAAGGAGTGGGGCGGGGGGATTGAAGCGTATCTCCTCATCCACGACAAAATATATAAAAAAGTGTGGATTCATCGAGGCCCTGACGAAGTTTAACGTTTGAGACCTCGGTGATCGTTTTCGTCCTAAGGCAAATTATCGAGACGTCGAGCAATCGCTTTGTTTTGTCTTTCGAGTGATTTTTGTTCTCGTTGACCTTGAAACGACCTGAATATGACGCCATCTTCTTCGTCTCCGTCGCCTCTTCCGTCTTCTACGACCTCTGCGTCGCCGACGACGACGAGGACACCCGAAACAAGCTATTGACCTTGGACGATGAGCTTTGATCTGACCTCGACCTTGTCCCCAACCTCGCGAGGCCTTGTACGACCTCAAACGTCCGGACAATCTTCGACCTGACAACAACGACCTTCTGACGATCTTAATAATCGTTATACACCTCAAGGTCATTCTCGTTGTTGTCATTGACGATAATGATAATAACGCGGTTCTCGAGCCGCGCGGGATCGTCGACTATTCGTCCTCCTCCGGACCCATGTTCATCAGCATCATCTTCTTTTGGGCTATCTTACTGTAAACAATGTCTATTGGCTTTGTGTCGTCGTAAAGACTCGGAGCTCGGAGTATTATCATCCCTGTACCCACAACGCACGCTAGGGTGAATATCCATAAGAATATTCTGTCCAACACCATCGCAACGTACTTCCAATCTTCCTCCACCTGCGAACACACAAATTTTCGATCCTTTTTTTAATTATGGAAACTCAATTATTTTGAAGTCGTTGGGGTAAGGACTTTTTGAGGCTTTTCTCATGGAACTGAGAAATCTTATTTATTTCTATCAGATCGAAAGGAACATCAATCTCCTCACATTTAAACTGATCTGATTTCTTCCAGATCGGAAGTGAACTCATTTGCATAACATCCAATGGAACCTTCCGGCTTTCCAAGCCGAAGGAACCTCATTTTACGTCGATCCAAAGAAACAACGGAAAAGATATTCCAAGTATATACCAAGGTCAAGGGACAACGATAAAGGCTAAAGGACAACGCAAGATCTCCTGATAGAGTCTCTGAAGAGCAACCCAGCTGAGGATAAGTCGAATCATGACCTCTGAGGTATTCGGTATACTCTCGTTATCCGAAGATTCGTCTCTCGACCTCTGTTCTACTTGGTAGTACCATTTGAAATCGAAAACCACTCCCCGTTATCAGGCAGATGGAAGAGTATAGGGCGACTTCTGGATGTCGACTTAGCAGGGAGTCCGGAACTCCCGGGATTTTCTGGGTGATTTCGAAAGAGCCGGGAGTGGCTCGTGGATAGCTGGACCATCCAGCCAAACGGGTTATCAGATCCTGGCAAAACTCGCCCGAGACGGTTCTGAGGAGTCCTGAGGATGGGAGCGAAAAGATAGAGAAATTGAGAGAAATGGAGGGGCGAGAGTCTTCCTAGGATTTTCCAGACCGCCAGATACACTCATACAAGGACCAACCACCCTCACAGTCACTTTTACAAAGCTGGAGTTGGCAAGAGACCCAACCCTTCCTCTGCCGCAGTGCGTTCCTCGTAGATACTTTCCTCGATATAATTTATTCTCCTAACCAAACTTACCATACGAACTAACTTAGTGAACCCAACATCAGCCAACATCCAATACGTAACACTTCCTGTAAGAATGTTTTCCATCCTAATACCCACGTTTCCTACTTCCCTACCCCCTTAAGGTAACCTGGCCCAACTTACAACTGACAAATCCGGGGAAATCCCTGCCATTTGCATTTAACAACAATTCTCTAAACTCACCGTACTAAAACGAGAATCCTTCAACATTTTGCAACCCTAACAATCCTTCCTTCCTTCCTTCCTTCCTTTCAACGTCTCCCAACAGTTCGACCAGATTTACAGCGGTATTTGTACAGTCACCCGTTGATGGGCGGTGGCAAAAGACGTCAGAAACATGTAGCATTTTTTGGTATTTTTCTGAGTGTAAAATTGTAGCTTTGGGAGCTCAATGAGGGAAATCCTCACAATGAAGACTCTTGAGGATCGTGTTTTTGTCAGACGATTGTGACTAAACCCTTCAATCGATATTGATGCAGCTTCAGGCGTTTTTACTTCAACACTAAACTCCAAAACCTGAAGGAAAAAGTTTCGAATCGGACCATCGGTTGGGACGCTGGAGCCTTTATCCAATATTTCTTGAGGGCTATCTGTTGAGGGAAATATAAAAAACGCGCCGAATTTGATGCGAAATTATTCTCGGGGGTTTTCGAGGTCGCTGAGTATGCATCTGATGTGATAAATTAGAAATTCAAGACGGTAAGCTCAAAAACGAAATAATTTCACGTTAAAATGTCAGTTTAATATCCCATGAGGGACATAACAACACAGGCGTTGTAATAAATATAATCATAATGAAATCTACGTTGGCATTAAAAGGAAAAAGTTCTGTAAGATCCAAGAATGTTTTGTATGCAAGTATTCGAGTGACAGGGGTTTATCAGAAAACTTGACGGTATTGTGTTGTGGTTCAGTGTGTCTTTCAGTGCACGCCCCCTGGAGAGAAAAGTAATGCTTTCGCGAACTCGTTTACCCGAGAGCTTGCCTCGTCGATTCTTCTACTTTTTCTTGTTCTTCTTTTACTTCTTCTTCTTCTTTCTCATCTACAAGCACGAAATCGAAAAAGTATTCTCGCATTTACATTTCTACGAGAAATCTCTTTACCCGGGGATGGAAAACGAGTTTCCCATGGGACTTTGCCGCAACAGCGAGCACAGATTCAACTCAATTTTTACACGTGAATTTCACCCTAATTGAGAACTTAAGATAGCCCATCCTTACTAAACTGAAATTACACTTTCAGAATTTTTACTTCGTGGAATAAGAAGAAAAAGTGTGTTTTATGCAAAATTTATCGTTTTAATTTGTTTTAATCATTCTAACAGTTGATAATAGAGATTTTTTTGATAAATTCTACCTTTAAGGATTTGCTGTACTACTTGTTAAATTTGTCACTTTAAGGCTTTTAATTTTAAGACGACAAATTAACCTCGGAGCACAAGATTTTTTTAGATAGCTCAAGCATATAAGTTATTCATAGAAAATCCGATGAAACGAAGCTCAAGATACGTCCGGAGCGATGAAAATGTATAGACAAGCGTTTGCTATACATAGTAGATAGGTCGAGTTAACAGGTGGTATGATTTTCACCACCCCCCCCCCCCCCCCCCCCCCGCCCCCGAGTAAGCATGAAAGAGTCGACGACTGCTTTCTCGTCCAATAATCCGCATAAATTGTAGCGTAGATCGATATTACGACAGTCGGAGCACAAAACATTTGCGAGTAATGCATAAACGTAGAGTACATTTATAGTATACGAAAAATAGCTATGAAACCATGGGGTACAGTTGAATTATGAAATTCTGCGTTGAAAAGTCCTGAGGCAATTTTCTCTACGGTGCTTCGTTACCAAGATATTCAAGACTTTAGGAGACAGCCAATGAGGTACGACGATGATAAGAAGTGGGCGTGGGGAGCGAGTGCATCGGATTGGCTATTTTCTAAAGGATAGAATATCTCGACAACGGAGCATCGTAGAGAAAAGTGGCTAAGGACTATTCGCTTGAAAACAGCACGATCTACCTATGTTATAAATTAAAAATGAATCCTTCAATAAATTCTCAATATACAAGAGACAAAAGTTAGAGAAATAGAAAAAAAGTACTTACGCTCTCGAATTTATCCTTATTTTTGGCATGTTGAGCAATGAATCGTGCGTCATCGATCGTTTTCTCGATCTCCCTGACGAGTGGTTTTTCGAAGGTGGGACTAACGTCCTCGTGAACATAACCGGGGCTGGATGGTCCGAAGAGATCGTCGTCGGCGCCTGGTAAGGGTAATGCTGGCAGTGGTTCCTCGAAGCGTGGGGCAACGCTACCAGGTGCCTCGTATCGGTTATCGGTGATGACCGGAAGTCCGGGTATACCAGGAATACCCGGTATACCAGGCAAATCGGTTAACGCGTTAATCTCGTAATCACCGCAATATGGATCATACTTGTCAGTCTCTTGTACGTGAAAGACATCGGTGAGTATGGCGTCCGGTGGTTTACCATCGTGATCAGGATCATCACCGTTACCATCGTCGTCCTCGTCGTCGTCCTTGCTCGGTCTCTTGATGAGTAAATATTTCGGCAACACATTTATAAACACAGTTCTTACCCATTTAGCCATACGATGGGTTACAGGGGAACGAAAGTTCACATTGAGCACAGCAATCGTAACCACTACCGACAACGTCACCAATACCATTGTAAATAATAAATATCTACCGAGCAACGGTACTGTCAATGACGTAGGTGGTATTATCTCGGCTAATAGTAGAAAGAATACCGTTAACGAGAGCAATATCGAAATTGACAATGACACCTTTTCACCGCTGTCACTTGGCAAATAAAACACGAGGACCGAAAGAAACGATATACCCACGCACGGTATTATTAAATTTACCGTGTAGAACAAAGTCTTACGACGTAACGTTATGTCAAACATTATGTCAGGATACGGCTCCTCGCAGCATATGTAGAACTTCTCGTTTCTCTTCGCAGGCACTTTTATTATGTCCCACTCGACACTTATGTAATAATCCGTTAGGTCGATACCAACCTCGATGTCGTCCGAGTCCTCCCTTTGTTTCAGGTGCCTCAAATCGACCTGTTTTTGTTTGCAACAGAACAATCAAAATATCGAACGGTCATTAGTCCAGAAACATCCAATAAATTTACATTATTATTATAAATTTTGTTTTTATCTTAGTTTTTTTATTAAATAATCTCTAGATTTATAAATCTCTAAAAAAAAGGTTTATGCCATGTTGCCAATATCCCACGTATGTTTTCTCGTATCAGCTGATGCAAAAGAGGAGAGAAAAGCTTTTCTAGGTCAGCAACCTCCCTTTAAGAGTCCGACACAAATTTATCGAGCAGCCAGAATTTTATCGTGGCTTGACAACTTTTTTTCTTGCTATCAGTTTTTTTTCGACTTGAAAAAATCATGGAGGACCCATGGGGTCTTATCGGGATGCCTGAGGCCCTTGAACATTGCAGAGGCGACCAAAACACCAGAAGATTGTGGAAGCCAGCGTCCCGGAAAGCATTCCTTCTACCTTTGATAGGGACTCCAATCTCAACCTCGCAAAAGACCTCCTTGTATGTGTGTATAGGTGTGTGTTATATAAAGACTCGATGCTCCAGTAGATTTTGGTCTCTGAGGAGAAACCTTCCCTGGTAATGTTCGCAAATCGTGCACGACGTGCCCTAGCACTGCCTCAACTGAATCCCCCCGCTGGGATCACGCGATAACAGCTCTGTTTAGCTACATATACATATATATATATATATATATATATATATATATATATATATATATATATATATGCTTTAAATTTTCCACGTGCAACATCCACAAACGACTCCAGATAATCTTTGCGCATTTTGCCTCTGTCGATTTCTTCTGAATATCGAGCCAAGATTCATCGACCATCCTTAATATTCTTAAATATCCTTTCCATCAGCCATTGATTGTTTTTTGTAAGACCCCTTTTTGGCGAGAAAAAAATGTCTATAGTATCGCCAATGTGGGCACAGGAGCTAAGTAATAATTTTTTAAACTGAAATTTGTTAATTAATAATAGAAAAATAATAGAACGTTATAGAATTGTGGATTTTAATTTTTGATTGGAAGCATCGTATGTTTTGGAGTGTTAGATAATAATTAAAATTAATTTGATAAATAAATGAAGTTCGAATGAAGCGTCATATAAAAATTGTAAATGAATTTGGGGATAAAAAATGCATGGGGCAGCTTTGAGACATCAATTCTAGTGGAAAGCGGCCCTCCACCGGATTCATCAAAATTTCGATGAATCGTTTACCCCTCCCCTTATACTCCATTTATTCTGTTTTATTTCCTTTCCCATTTTCCGCCTTTTAATTTCCCAATGGATGTTTCCTACAATTTTTTCTTTCACCCTCGGTTCGAATATTTGTCGCATCGATGCTTAAATATCCCTGACGAGTAACCCCTACAAATACAGCGGAAAATATGATGAGCAGATCATGGACGGAGGGCACTAGGAACGAGGATATCTGAGAAGATAAAATTTCGGATGTGGAAGCAGAAAAATCGGAGGGGTTATCGCTCTGAAATAAATACGCAAAAAAAACTACCCCCTTAAATTTCGATCTCATTATCTCTTTTAATAATTCCCAAAAATGATCCCCATCTTAAAATAAGATATTGAGAAACAAAGCCCGAAAAAAAACTACCCCTAAATTTTGTCGTCGTTCAAAGGGGTAGAAAAGTTTATCAATCACCCTGATTTTCATTTCTCAATAATGACCAGTGGTGGTACAGAGAGGGAAGGAGACAAATAAAGAAAAAAACTGCAAGAATTTGGAAGGGGGCTGTTTTTTTCGTCAAAAGGGGTAGAAAAGTTTGTCAACCACCCCGAGCTTCATCCCTCAGTAATGACCAATGGTCCAGCGAGAGGGGAGGAGAGAAAGCAAGAAAAAACTGCAAGAATTCGAAAGGGGGTTGGAAAAAGTTGTCAGGGGGTGGTTTGAATGCCTCTGGTAAAAGCGAGCCGCTTCTACCGTGTTTCGGAACGATAAAAAATGCAAGCAAAATCGAAAGTTGAATTATGCATCTCCCTGGAGGCGAGGAATGGTCTGAGGGATGGAGAAGGATGAAAAGAGGAGAAGGAAGAGAAAGAGGAGAGGAGGACCGAGGGGTGGTTACCGGCGAGGACAAAGAAGTGGATAAAAGCGAAGAGTGACGTCGACATCGAGCAGTCGAGGCTAAAACGTGCCCCGCTCGCTAAGGGATGCCATGAATATTCGACCCTTCGAAAGTTTCTAGATTGTATTCCCGGCCTTTGTCTCGCTGATACCCGTGAACAGGGTTCTGGTTTGGGGGATGAGGGTAAAAACGAAAAGGGGTATTGGGGGGTGAACGAAAGAGGAGATCGAAGTAGAGCGAAGCCCTGGAAACTTTTCCAAATTCCTGGCTGTCGCTCGACGAACGAGTTATGGCTACGAGGAGGGGGTGGTTTAGGGGTGCGAGGGGGTTGAACAATAAAAATAAATAAAAATAAACATCAGGAATGGTGCTACCCGCTAGCACGCTATTTTATCCTATATAAATTTCCTGCAGTGAATCGCCCAGTCGTACACCGACCGCTCGAGACTCGACGAATTTCAAGCATAACCCAAGCCAGAAAATACTGTAAATAAATCCACGTGTTTTCCTCGTCTAATTTAAATTTTTCCTACCGGACATCGATTATTCAGCTATACTACACTAGAAGTAATACATTAAAAATCAATGGGTGACAATGAAATTGAGAACGAAACTTTGTACTACTTGAGTCAATTTTTGAGTTTGAGTCATTCATTGAGTTTGAACTTGAGTTAAAATAAAGCTAAGAAAATCATTTAAAAAATTGTTTACCACGCTTGCTTCTATCGATTTTCGACTCCCAGATTTTTTCCCCTTTTTTTCAGCGCTTCATTTTTTTGTCCACCCGTGAGAAACACTACAAGACTCTCTTTGGCTCGGTTATCTTTTGCACCGTTACGTGTCATACTCAGGATGGTTCACGAGACACTGGCCACCCGTAAAACTCACGGACAGGCGGATTTGTCTGCCAGAAGAAAATCCAACGGTGCGAAGAAGCTCTCACGACGTTGGGTACAATAAAAAAAAAATAAAAAAAAAATCGTGATAAGAGTCCGAAAAAAGAAAGCCGAAAGAAAAATAAAAACAAAAAAATACGTGGGCAGAAGAATTAAGGAGAAGAAAAGAGAATAGAGGAAAAAATAGTGGGTTCGCGTTGTCTCGGGGAGATAAATCATGACTAGGGACAATATTTTCACTCAGAAACGATCTGGTAATACCAGCAAGCCTCCCCCGCAGTACCCAACTTTTTATACGATTTACTCGATCGCCCGTAAACTCATGCCTGTATCTCCGTTTTATTTTTGTCATAAATATGTGTATATAAAAATGTACTGTAACGGTTCGAGCAAGGACGTTCAGTTAGCTTCCCAAAAAAGCATCACTTCTTCCATAAAGTTGTAGGTAAAAAACAAAAAAAATCGAAGGGGCGAAATCGAAAAAAAAAATCTTGACGGTTTCCCCTCATCCATTTGTCAAGCCGTCGATAGACTATCGCGTAATATTTGTATCGAGATACTGTCGTATATTGGAACGGGGATAGTATATGTCGTTGCGTGTGACAGGATAGATGATAAAAACGTCGAATAAAAATAACCAGAGTACGAATCTCTCCCTTGTTTTACGTTCCGTAGAAAAGAGCTTAAATCGACTTGAATTAAAACTCATTTCCAATGTGAGTCACAGCTCAGATAACAAATAACTCAATTCAACTTGAATTGACTCGTAATTTATGAATTAGATGACAATCAAGTGAACTGAAATTGATTCGTAAGTCACGACTTAAAATGCAATTAACTCAAATGAATTTGAATCGACTCGCAAGTCAAGACTTAGACAAAAATCAACTCAAATAACTTGAATTCACTCATAAGTTATAGCTTGGATAATAATTAACTCAATTAAATTTAAATTGACTCGTAAGTCACAGCTTAAATAACAGTTAATTTAATTAAATTTGAATTGACTCGTAAGTCATAACTTCGATTTCGATTAACTCAACTGAACTTGAATTGACTCGTAGTCATGACTCGGATAAAAATGAACTCAATTAAATTTGAATTGACTTGCAGGAATGTCTTTATGTTACGTAAATAAGTCATAACTCGTGTTCACTCACCGTGTAACCGTCGTAAGTCCACGAACCAAATTTCATGAAGCACGTTTGTTGGTCGAATGGAAAATACTCCACGTTTATTTCGCAAAATGATTTGTAGATGGCAGGTGGCTTCCACGACACTTTACCAGTGTGATGTAATATCGCCTTGGTCATTATTGTAACCTCGTAATTGCCGTCAGCACTGTAAAACATTAGAAAAAATCTCAAATTATTCAAAGTTAATTTTAACTCAACTTAAGTCAAAATAATTGAATTAAAGTTGCAGCGTTAAGTAAGTAGTTGAAGTAAAGAAAATTTTGAAAAATTAAAGTCCATCGCGTGTCGCGAGGAACAAGAGGGTGAAGCTTAATTTTTGGGTTGTGAGTGCGACGTTCGGCGGGGTTGTTGAGGATGCGGAGTTGACATATAATTCTGTCGACCTTCATACTGCCATAAAGCCCAGAGATTTAGTCTAGCACCGCGTGATCCTAGGGTGGGGTCGATACCAGGGATGAGCAGAACGAGAATTGGGGTGGGAGTATGAACGTTTCGTTTTCTCTGCGAGGGGTGATCTCTCGGTGGTGCAAGTCAGTGCACCACACGAATGTGCGATGCACTACTACGATTTGTACACCCACCAAACATCAAATTAGCCTCCATCACTATTATTAATATATTATCCAAGTTTTTACCAAAATTACATAAGTTATAACTTATCAGTCTGAAAATTGGTCGATAACTCATTGTTAGGTCATTGTCATGATTTTTCATGATTAAGAATGGCCCAGAAAATATTTGAGCAACAACAAATAAATAGTATTTCGTAATAACGTCACAATAGAAAATTCGATAATTATTATATAGCCGTAAGTCAAATAATAAGGTACTTTCAAATTGCCAGAAACTCGAGGAAACTTCATAATCCAAAGTTTAAGCCGATTATCGAAATATGAAACTGGGAACTTTCGAGCCGCTCGCCCCTTAACATTATACGAGAATGGAGTATTCAGACTAAATGTTTATAAATTGTGTTGCGATAATATAAGAATTATGTAGCATGTAAAACGAGACACGTTGCTCAAGTCGTTAATCCTGTCAGGACATTAATGCGCCTTATCACGAGAGCAAGTGAAACGTGATAATACACGTATGTAGCGAACTTGGCCAGTGTTGGAGATTGATCGATCCGCCATCTTGTCAAACTATATGGCGGGAGAGCAAAAGTTTATGGTATTCCATTACACTCCTGGCTAACACGATTTTGTCCGCTCGCTGTGCCGTGGCTTTCAAAATAAAATGTGATTATATTCCACGTCCTGTAAAGTTCAAAGGAGCAGGTTCAATGAAATTTCGAGAGACTATCAGCCGTTTGTTGTAACGAGATTACACTGTTTTATACTTTGTAATCCTTGAGAAAATTCATTGGTAAAATTATGGCCAGTTTGAGGCAGTTGAGGCTGATGTGAAAAACGTAGAGAATTTTCCAGTTCGTGAGGACGACCTCACTGGTGTTTCCAAGTACCATCAAAAAGGACAGAAAATAGTGCAGCTATTTATTCTTAGATGGCACTCATCCCAACGACCACGGAAGCCATTTTGTTGAGTATAACCGTGAAACTGTATCGTGTAAAACATTGCCTGGATATTTTACCCCTTAAGTCCGGGATAGCCAGGAGGTAAAGGGTTCGTAAAGGGTTGAAAGCCCGGAGGGAAAACTAAGACCCAAAAGGCTGAGAGTAGGTGAGTAACCGCAGACAAGCGATGCTGATGGAAGAGCTCAGGATTGAAGTACCATTTACCATGGATACGCACTCATAAGGGTGGTAGCTTTAACCATCCCTCAAAAGTGAAATAAACGTCCTGCCCAGAGGTGCGAAAAAGTCAAATATTATAGTTAGAAATCACTCAGCTGTCGTTGATTTAAACATCAGCTAACGGCACCATTGCTTTTGAGCTGTTGAATTTTGACCTGAATGATTCAAACTCAACTCAATTCAACGTAATAACTCAATAAACACAAAACTTGCAATTTCTTGATTCTCGTTGACTAAACTCAGCATTTACCACAGATTCTAGTCATCAATCACTGAATTTTATACTCAGTCATTAAAAATCAACATAAGTTAAAAAAAATGACTCAATAAATAAAAAAACATGAAATTTGTTAATTTTCATTGACTCAATCTACAATCTATCACAGATAGTACTTTTAATCCACTGGATTTTAGTCGGAGTCATTCTAACTCAACATGACTCAACTTTCCGTAGATTCCACTTTTGCTTCATTGTATTTTAGCTTATACCATTGGAACAGAGCTCAACTTGATATATGTACAACCCTTGCATATTGTCGACGAGTCAACATCATTACCACAAACTTTATTTTCGATAATACCCCTGTCAACAACGAGAAAAGTTAGTTCTCGGACAGGGAACAAATGACAACGCAGCCTCGTTAGTATTAACTCAACGCTGACGTTATGCTTTTTGTATTTGCATGCGGGATGGAATGGATAACTGCACGATGGTGCGAGGGGTGGGTTCGCGGGCGGAGGGCTTAAAACGAACCAACATGGATCTACATAAAGGGGTTAGAAGGGGATAAACATTGGAGGGAGATGCAGTACCGGATCTTCGTTGATTAAAGCACGTATTTGCAGCAAGATGCGTATGCATTCGAGCTTTCACTTTGACACGGAGCTTTTCAAGGGTAGTTCTCTCGGGCAAATGGAGTTGGTAGGCAAGCAAGTGGATATAGTACAAATGGTTGCTTTTTACTTATTCGACAGTGTTGTAAAAATGGTTGGGTAAAAAAAGGAGCTTTTTAGATCAGGTCATAATCGAGCAAGGTTATATTTCGATGGGAAAGCTTTTAAATCGATCACTTCTTTTCGGCCGAATAATGGCTGCCATTTTGACAGGTTACTCGCGTCTTTCACTATCCAAAATGGCCTCCAGTCAGGTGACCCTGACTCCAAGGTGAAAAAACTCGGAAAACAATGAAAGGGATTGAACGAGAGTGACAGCAATGGAAAATAGAAATGTTAGGTTTGGATTCCAATGGGAATCGCTCGGAAAGAGTACGTTCTGGGCAAACGACCGACCTGGATCAACTTTATTCGATATATGTATGACTCCGAGCTTCGACTCTACATGTTCGTTCTCAAGGGAAAATAAGTATATATCGCACTCGGGGTCATCATGAACGAAAGTGTCACATGGATACTCCAGCTTCACGTCACGATGACATTTTCAATTACGATTTCACCTCCATCTTGTTTTTGTCTCTTTTTTTACATCTTGAATCTTGGTGTATGAAGTTGGTATGTTTGAAGCAGATAACCGGAACTGCTGACAAATTGAACACTGCTCTTCCTCTTTTTCCTAAACTTTTCATGTCTCGACCATTCGCAATCCTCGAATTCCACTATCTGGTAGTCATTGCTTTTTCGCCGATTGTCGATTACTTTTATGCTGTTCGGAGAAAAAATTGAATAAGGAAATTGAATTTTTAGGTTTTTTGTTAGTCAATCATTTTTAGAGATATTGAAAAATTGTAAAAAATGTATATTATAATTATTAATTGTAAAAGTATAACAGATACTTGTCAAATAAAATAATTAGGTGAGCATGTGGAGAGAAATTTGTCACAAAAACTAGGGGATCGGTGGCCGGAGATGTAATTTCTGGCACTACACTCATATATTTATTGGTTGGTAAATAAATTCTGATTTCGTTGAATTGATAGATTCATCCGGGAAATGAAGAGTGCATTATTGATAAAGGAGGTTCATCCAAAGAATCTTTAGGTCCACGGATCAATGAGAGTCCGTGGCGTGGCTTGATTGATGACGCAGACCTTTTTTGTTCCAGGGAACGTTGATTAAATATATGAGACAGTAGTTCATGGGGGTGTTGCAAAAGAAAAAGGAAGAAAAGACAAGAATTATTTCTCCCAACGGTATGAATTTAATTTGTTGAGGATTGACGAGGATTCGGACAATCAAATAATAAATCGATATCAAGAGTTCGATAAATATTCGTTAATCCAAATGTCAGCAAACAAATAGGCATAACTCACGTGGTTTCAACCCTCAAAATGGGCTCTACACGAGTGGTTTCTGTTATCTTGTTTGCCAACACTAGATTTATGCATTCGAACTGTGGAAAGTTTGCCCAGGCTCAACCTCATTTGACAGGATTCATTTCAACAACCAATGGGGTTAATAAAACATCCTCTAACAAATATAGCCGCAACGTTTCCTAGTTTCAACATCAAAATACATCCTATCCAAGTCGTTATTACAAGAATGATTTTGCACAGTCACGTAACTTTGATTCTGTGGGGATATGCTACTGAGCTAACTGCTGAATTTATGTATTATAACCTCAGGGGGTTATCGTACCCCATGGCGAATTAATCGGGCAGAACTCATAACCGGAAGTCCCTATTAACAATATCATACCGGGCACGTTACATGCTTTGATTTACTCAAATTACTGTTTTATTCGCTCAGATTTCATTCGGTGTTAAATTTATTTGAGACGATTCATCAATCCCTTTATTCACGACAATAAATCATCATTTTTTTATAACATTTGGCTATCAAATTGGTTTAGAATAGATAGGAAATTCATTGAATTCATCACAAATAGGTGCCAAATTTATTTTAGAACATTTGATTGTTCACTTTGAATAAATAATTAAGGGCATTTAAGTATCAATCTAATTTAAATCATTGTCTGTTTTTATTTCTTTTGAATTGACTAGTTTATTTTCTACTTCATTTGTTACGTTAATAAAAAAACAATGAACTATTATTTCCTTTTAGAACATTCGACTATCAATTTAATTGCAGACCATTGTCAATCGACATAATCCCAATCTTCTATATTCATCGACATTCAAACTCACCCTTATAATCGTATGAAATTTGTGATAATACACAATTGGCCTGGGATAGGTACTCGGGAAAGTACTCCTTATTCTCATTCGTGAGTTCAAAATATTCAACGTAGCCGAAGTTTCCATGTTCCTTCAATTATCGCGACTCGAGAGTCTCATTCGAGAAGCGCAACCGACGGAAAACCGCGAAATGTGCTGAAATCCCGATAGTTTGAGAACTCGTTAATCGCCGCTTTAATCTCCTTGAAATTTATCCCCGTCGTAACATTTATAACTTATTAGAACGTGAAATTACCAACAGCCCGAGTGGTCCAGATAAATTTTCAATGCTGATGCAGCTTATCGTAGTAAATATTAAAATACAAAAAAAGTCTCGCATTGAAATAAAAAAAAACCACACTGAAAAGAAAATTCTTTAAAAACTGTGTAATTTTATGGAAATTCATATAAACCAAATACGAGCTAATTTTAATTGAAAACTTTTAAAAATTCAATGAAGCTGACCGAGCAGTCAAAATCATCGTATATTTCTCAAGAATTTTTTGTTTCTTTCTTTTTTCGTTGCTTTATTTCCCTCAGGGGATCATTGTGACACAGGGCTTTCCACTCTGTTTGGCAGTCGGTGAGGTAAGCTTCACCATTCGTTCTTTTCAATACACAATTCTCTTTTTATTCTCTCTTTCTCTTTTTCTCTCTCGCTCCCTCGTTCGCTTTTGTTTCCATATTGTTTCTTGAGGTTTAAGTGCTCGAAAGAACGTCAGTGGGGGGTGAAAATTGAAGAACGATACTATACCTTCGGACCTTGGATGTCTTGAAGTGTTTTTTCGATTTTTTTTTTCATTCAACATTTTTTTTTGTTTTTACCAAAGGGGTTGTTTTCTTAGAGTACAGTTTAAGGACAATGGGAGTTGAGAATCGAGATTGGAGGGTAGAAGAATGAGATTTTCTGAAAATCGTACTGTTCACTCAAAAAATCGAATTATTCGTCAACCCTCCAAGGGTCAAGAGTCCTCAAGGGTTGTTTTTCTCCTCTTTTGACAATTTCTTGACAATTACTCTGTACTCGAGAGGGTTGAAAGAAGACAATATCCCGGAAATCCTCTAAGAGGATTTATTACCCTTTTCATATAACGACGATTAAGGTGACCTCTTTGTTTCTTGATAAAAAAAAAGATAAATAAAGTTCTTCGAACCTCCTGAAATACTCCTGAGACTTCGATACTAAAGCTTCTTTTGAGCCTCCTGAGAGAATCCCTGATCGTGTTACCACAAACGATTCGATTCTTCACTTCGAAAATAAATTGAGGTCAGAAATAGTAAAGCCCTTGATAAAGTTAAAACTTGTAATTTTTAATAAACTCAAATAAAAGAAATTTGAATTTACGACGAGATAAATTTATTGAAAATTCATGAGAACGTAAAGTTTGGAAATTTATTCAGTTTCTGATAATGAAAATGAACATTTTTTGTTTAACTGCATTTACAGCAAATTAGACTCGAGAAAAGCGTTATAATTTCAATAAATACAATTTTAATAATTGGAATTTACATTTTTTTTGCTTATATTTCTTTACTACGAGTACGAGCAGTAAAAATTTTTTTTTTATAATAAAGATAGGTAGAAATGTCGAGTTACGTTAATGGAAAAATTTAGTTCATGATACGAGGCTTAATTGAAAATTTACTTTGGCTCAGTACTCAATTTAATTCAATTTTTTTATGACAACGATGTTTTTTTTTATTCTACCTCAATTTTTTTTCTTGTTTTATCTCTCTCTCTCTCTCTCTCTCTTGCTCTTTATACAGAGAGAAGAGAGGAAGAGGTCAACGACGAGATAATCGCAAAGCAGGGCATACGAGGTGTTCTCGGATACGACCTCTGGATGCATACGTTTGTTTGCTTTACTTTTTCTCGTGTTTAAACGACATGAAAGAAAAATTAAGTGTATACAAAAAAACCCCCAGCTTTTTATCTTATTTTTATATCAGTGAGGACGAAATTTCCTCTTTCAACGTTAACCAATAACATTTTTATGCTTTACCTTCAAAAATTCACTACATTATGCTGGAGTAAAAATTAAAAAAAAAATTTTTTTTATTTTTTTTTTTTTATTGGGGTTTGTAACGAATTTCCCCTGCACTGTTACTTTCACGGCCCAGGGCCCTTCCCTTTTTAGCTCTCCACCCCTTTCCAAGTATCCCCCCCTTTGCGGTTTCAGCCGACTTATCCTCGATTATATCGCATTTGCCGAGGGCGAAGGGAAACTGCAGAAAACCTTGCCGATATAGCCGATACTTGACTAATCTCCTCAGGTGGCAATGCGAGCACGCTCGAGCATGGCCGCTAGAGGCGCTCAGGCAGGCACCTCCTCAGCTGTGATGCAATAAGCCAGCCAGTGCACGGCTAGAGGGCCATCACGGAAGGCCACCGCAGCCGTAAATCGACCGCTCATACATCGCAGAGAGATGTTTTGGTCATGGATTTATGAAGGTGGAATCCGAACCACCAGGGATTGCAGCAGAAACACTTGAAAAAAATTCAAAATTTTCATTGGTGTTTTGGCCGGGATTCGAACCCGGGACCCACGGCATGCGAGCCCGAGCCTTTATCCACAGGACCAACCGCTCTCACTTAAAAAATGAATGATTTATTAATGAAATTATAAAAAATTAAGAGGTGTTGAAAAACATTTTTACTTACGAATTCGATCGTATCTTATTTTCGCGAAAATTTTACAGGCTTGAATGAAGAAGGAAAAAATAATAAATAAATAATTTATTAGACGAGACGCAGAGGGAATAATTGAATTATCGATGG
Organism: Rhimphoctona megacephalus; assembly: GCA_963989365.1. Taxonomy (NCBI): domain Eukaryota; kingdom Metazoa; phylum Arthropoda; class Insecta; order Hymenoptera; family Ichneumonidae; genus Rhimphoctona; species Rhimphoctona megacephalus. The sequence continues at coordinate 15,967,864 of OZ022424.1, forward strand.
GATGGTTACATTTGTGGTGTTGGGGGAACAAAATTTGTTGGCGGTTTATAGTTGAGTTACCGGTTTGAATTCGTAACTTTTGGTAACTCTGTAAGCACGGGCAACGTGTTATAATGGAAGTAGTAACAGAGGTGCACACGAGCCAGAGGCGAACAAAACGCATTTTGCAGATTGTGGAAGAGGAAGTTGTGCAACGAGAGCAGAATTCATTGGTGCAGAAGTGACTCTCGGAGCGGTGTGAGAGTTTTGCGGTCTACGACGTAACGTAATTTTCCAACGCGCCAAATGCGATCGATTGTGTCACAAAATAATATAAATAAGTCCCGGAATTAGCAATAATCATTTTTTAAAACGTTCAAATATTTATCAAGCTATTTTTCAATAACGATAAACTTATTATTATTTTATTATTATTATTATTATTATTTTCGTTGCTTAAAATAACCAATAAATATTTTATTCTATCCATCAATTTTTCACAGTTAAAACTGTGAACAGTTATCTGGATAAAAAAATCGTCTGACCTAAATCGACGGAAACTACTGAACAAGTGGAAAAAGCAACGAAATTAAAAAACCGTCCATAACCGAGAAAAATAAATAAAAAATGTTTCACCATAAATAAGGGCTCCAAAAATTTCCAAAATCATATCAAGTTCAACGAACAAATGATCGTTATTAAAAAAACGAATTATTTATTACGTATGAATATTTTTTTGCTACTGAATCCAAATGATTCTTGCAGCTTGAAAATTTGTCACCGAAGAAAGGTCAAAATATCGATTGAAGGGTGAGTATATTTCGACATATAGACTGACTCAGTTGACCTTGGAAACTAGAGAGAGGGAGGAATAAACAAGAATGAGTTGCGAGTATAAAAAGGGGGAAGAGCAAAAGTAACTTATCACGTATTTCCTCGGAAAACAAACCATCAAACACGTTGAACTTCATCCCATCAAATGACGTCATGAGGCAAGAACGACCCTTCTGTGGCCAAGTTTCCTGTATTCAATTGGAGGGGAAAACAACTAACTTTGTCGATATTGGCCTTCTGTTAACTTCATACTAGATACTTCATTATAACCTATATTGATGCGGTGTAAGAACATTGAGGATATAAACTTGGCGATCAAATTGCTCGCTGCCATTTTTTATGTCTATTCCTATGAGACTATTTTGCCAAAAACGTCGATTTCAACCCCTGGACTAGACAAAACAAAAACCCCAATGTTATTCAATTAGGATGGACAAGAATATCGACCAAGGTCCCCAATGATATCCTTGAGGATCTCTGGATGACCTTAAATAGCGATGAAAGGTTAAATCAAAACTTGCAAGCCCTAGAGTTACACACACCTCCAGTCAAAAGACCATTCATCACGTAGTTTTGGAAATGAAAGGCCACGGATTTCCAATATTGCGAGAGAACCAAGAGCATCAATGTGTAAGCTCCAAAGAGAGTGAGAGAGTTGAATTTCTAGGAGTCATGGAACGATTAAGAACATTTAATACCAGGAAAAGGGGAGGAGAGGCGAGGTTTCGCCCCGAGAACCAATTAAATGGAGTTCAGGACTCTTGACTTTGACGCCTCATAATGAGAATATTTGGAACGTGGTATAAATCGATCGATTCGCCGCCATTTTGCAGCAGGCTTAGATTCTGAGAAGGCCTTAATCACAAATTAAACTGTCAAGTTTGATATTGGAGAGGTTAGTAGATTCGAGGGATTGAAGATGACCTTTTGATTCGAAGGGAACTTGTAAGCCTGACTTGGTGTGCTGCATTTTCGTTTATAACTTAGAAGATGAATTTTTTTTTATGTTTCCTCCAGGGGTAAAGCTCCGTTCCAGAAATTGATTGGTAGAGCGTTACTTAAACTACGTTGTTGGTTGCCTCGGTACACCGGGTATGCTGCAACAGCAGCAGCAGCAGCAGCAGCAGCAGCAGCACTACTGGCAGCAGGTGCAGTAATCCGGTGATAATGGAGTAACGAGATTCCCCAGCACGTACACGTTTTCCCGCATATTTTAACTTTGCATTTTGCCTGTGGTGAAACCCTTCCCATCCCCTAGTCTAGGGGATGAAGGGTGGAAAGAAGAGTGGAAAGCAGAGTGGAAGAGAGGGGGGCAAAAAGAGGATGGGAATAAGATGAAAGATACTACAGAATACAGAGGGAAGTTTAGGAAGAGACGAGGCGGCTCCGAAACCCTCTTGGGGTTGGTGGGTTGCCCAAGAGGGTTGGTGGCTGGCCAGGAGGGTTGGAAGCTGCCCAGGAGAGTTTGGGGTTGCCCAGGAGGGTTGGAGATACCTCAGGAATGAGTCGGAGCTTACCAGGAGGGTTGGGGGTTTCCTAGAAGGGTTGGGGTGGCACAGGAGGGTTGAAAGTTCCTCAGCAGTGGGTTGGGCGTTACCGGGAGTTCTGCAGAGGCTCAGAAAAGTCTGTATTGTACGTTGTCACGGAGCAAGAATGAGGAAGACGGGAAGTAACACCCCCCGACCCTGGTTCAGCCAAAAAGAAGCCGGAAATGGTTTACCCTTAGATGAGGTCACTGCGCCTGACGTTCCTTTGCTGTATGACTCACCGCACCATGTCCCAACTAAATTGTTTGCACTTCCTGTTGGAATACGATAAGCAGCAACCCATAACCCACCCCCATCCCTCTCGCTTTCTCCCTGTGTGTGCCACTAGGTAAAACAGACAAAAAAAGAAAAGAAGTTGAACGAGAAGAATGAATCTTTGAATAAAGAAAACTTCCTTGAGTTGACTCCTTGTCTTGTCATTCCACCAGCTCCGGAAAAGTCTCCGTAGTTCGGGTCGCTTCGAACTCTTTTGACTCTCGGAGTATCTGGGAATTGCGCGTAGAGAAATGTTTCAAGCTCTGTGAAAACCGAGACCCACGCGTTCCTCTATACACCCCCAATTTTTTCCATCCCCTTTCCCCCGTTTCTCTTCCCTCGCTGCACATTGATTGTACACAGTAAGGATATATACATATGTATACATAAAACGCGTACCAACACGCTGCCCCGAGAATCGCTCTTGTAGAAGCGAAGTTTGCTCGATGAGAGTGCTCGATATCCCACGCGCAGGCGCTTCTCACTTCTCGTACTTGTGTCCCTCACATACACAAAGATAAATTGTTGCTTGATATTTTATTTCCCCTCAGAGTACATCTTGAGATAACTAAAAATGTTTCCTTGGGTCTGTCCCTACTTTTATCCCATTGTGTTTTAATCTAAACTGCTGAGAAGTCTGAGATACGCTTAAATACATTCAAAGAGGCTATTTCGAGTTATTCGCAACAATTTGAAAGCTGGATATGCTAAAAAGCGTTTGGTTTTAGTCCAAATAATCCAAAACTTGAAAAAAAGTGGTAGTTCCATAAATATCCGCTAGATGGCTTCGAGCGAGTTTTTTCTCACTCCCGCTAAGACGGTACCGATACTACAAAGAGGTTTAGACTCAAAATATGTAAAATGGTGGCTGAACGTTGTTTCTTACATTCCAACGATACTTCTCACTTCCGTAATACATTTTTATGACCAATTCTCCGTGTATAAGCCTTTAAGTATGTTAGAAACGTGTACCGCATTGGCTGGCACTTGCCAAAAATTCAATTGTAAATAGAATAAATACGATATGCCCTCGGCGGATTATTTGCATCAGGATGTTCTGGTACTGCACTCAGGAGAAAAAAATTTGCATCGCAAAATCGTTGAAGAAAACGAAGAATTATTATAGTTATTCGGATTTCAAGGATACTCCATTGGGCGAGCGTGAAAATACGTGCGAGAAGTTTCGCAAGAGGCTCTTTTACAAGCACAACGAATGGAGGGAAAAAAAACGGAGTACATGCCATATATATCCTCGAGTCTCGCATACAGATCTCGCTCTTACTATGGAAGAAAATTCCTTTTGTGTATTCTTCGAGACGGGCATTTTCACAGAGTCTATCAGGTTACCAAAATTCGATTGTCAATGTGACGATGCACGAAGGGTATTATGCCAAGGCTCTTTGCTGAATCGTCGAGAGGAGATAAAAGAAAAAGGCGAGGGACGAAATAAAGTCCTCTACTCTTCTGCTTATTTTATTTCTTCTTTGCCTTATTACATCTTTCCTGCCTCGCCCATATGCTTCCGGAAGTGAGAGATAAATGTTACAGAATTTTTAGGAGGAATGTTCTTTATGGACGCTACGAAAGGGTTGTCGAATTGTCGCATCTGGATTTTTCAGACACGAAAATTCCTTCCAATTTCACAGTCTCCTCCCGAGCCCAGCTGGCTTCACCGCCTGCTAATAAATTTTTATCTCGAAACCTTCGATTTCAAACTTTGTACGACCCGTCCCAAAAAAAAATCCAGGGTACTAAAACTTAAAAAAAAAATCTAAAGGGGCTTTTCCACGAAAAATTGTTGCCGTTTAGAGTCGCATCTTAAACAAAGACATTTAACTAAAATTTAGGAATACCACATTGACTTACTTGTTATAAAGAACTATGTCAGGCAGCCATATGTGTTCGGAGGGTACGTGAAGCGTTTCCACCCCTCCGTACTCTTCAGGATTCCATTTGAGCTTGTAATCGTTCCACTCCTGGAAAAAAACAACGCACAAATGCTCGATGAATAATTTTTTTCAACGAAATAAATGATTAACAAAAATAATAAAGTTGATTAATTGAGAAAGGAGGTAGGATAATAAGCCTCGATGTATAAAAAGGAATGAAAAGAGTAATCAAATTTCGATTAATAATTCCAAACTAATTTTCTCTGATCAGACTACGATTAAATGTCTGATAAACTCATTAAGCAAACTTTTTAATCATTGTACACAGTACACGATGAGAATCGCGTGTATCCAATTTACGAAAGTTAATTGACGTTTGTGAAGAAAATTGTGAGAAATAAGGTCTCGGGCAGAGAGTGTGGGTGGTTGAGGGATGGAAAAAGGAAGAATAGCGAGGGGTTATGAAACGAGACACTTTATAAGAGTGTTAACGATCAAACAACACGATCTCGCCATTATCCCTCGTCTTTTTCTTTATTAATTTTTGCCTTAATTCTTTTCAATCAAACCCCGTCGATCTCGTGGCAATATTTTCCACCCCAGTAGCATATTATCGTTTCCTTTGTCCTTTATTCTTTGACTTTGGCTGGCTTAAAGTGGCAATATAAGTTGGGTATTCGAGGCAGGGATAGTAGAAACAGCCCCGATGGATTCTTGGCTTTTTCTCTTTTATTCGTGAATCCTTTATCCATTGGCTTCACTCCCACAAATCCTTGCGATAATTACCCTTTTGAAGTTTCATCCTCTCCCCTCTTTTTCGGCGAGATAAGAGCACAAAGGAATGCAAGAAAAGAATTGATATCGCGAATATAGCAAATCTCAGTTCTTTAATAGCCATTTTTCGAGGTATCGTGTGAAAAGAGCTTGAGGTCAAATTCAAAATAAAAAGTTAATCGATTTTTTATACATTTTTTTTAAGTTTTAAGTCTCTAAACGATCGAGAATTGTTTCTTCGTTTTCTCAATTCTCTTAATTTACCATTTTTAGTACAGATCATTCTTCACTATCTTTTTCCAGTTCCCTCCTCTCGCCGCTCTCGTTTTTGGTGCAAAGTAGACCGGAGAATACTTGAATGCGAGTTGAAAATAGTTTCGTAGCAATGAACACACGTGACAGGAAATTTGGAGGCTGCACGCGAGCACGTAGCCGTTTTCACGTTTCAAATTTCCCTCGCACGAAGGGTCGAAGTAGCGAAGAAAATGTAGAGAGGAGGGAGGGAACGTGAGATCATATAAGCAAGAACACGCAAAATGGAAATATGAGAAGTAAAAACGAGAAACGCCTGGAACACGAAACCGGAGCAGTAAGTGGTTTTGTTTTCGCTATCCATCGCTCCTTTCGCCCAATTATCTTTAACTACCAGCTCGGAATTTTCCTCCTAATGACATAATCCGGGAATGAACCGAAACTCGAAATTCCGCGTACATTTTCACGCGTCACTCCAAATTTATTACTGCAGTGGTTCGAATTGCAAAATAAAAATAAAAAAAAGATAAAAAAAAAATAGGCTTATTATTTTTCCACGAAACAGAGGGTGGAAAATATTTTTCCACTTTGTATTGGATGAAAAACTTTTTTTTTAGCTCGACGAATAATTTGTGTATCTTGGAAAAAATATAGTAAACAGCCAAAGTGATGTTATCGCGAACAAAAAATATTCAAACCTCGAGGATAAATATCGAGTGGATGGAAAAAATTTTTCACAGGAAAAATCGTTCTCTCTGATGAAGATTTATCTTCGAGAGAAAAAAAAAAGAAAAAAAAACAAACAAAAAATAGTCGAGTGTTTATTAGAGACGAGCTTTTTCGTCGCGAAATAAAAATCAGTATTTTCTCTCATGCCAGCTTCTCGTCTTAGAGGAATGAGGCAAAAAAAAAAACTACCCCAAACCCCTCCGAAGGAAGCGTTTATTGTAGCCACGAATGAAGATTTGTGCCTACACTTACTCTTTTTCTACCCTTAATATATATCTTTAAAAAATATATCTATAAATATATGTTCATGTAGAAATATATATATATATAGTGAAAAATCTACGCGATAGCACAGCACAAAATTCATGTTTATCGTCACAAGCACACACAAAATTTGGCGAAAAGTCACGATGTTCTCTCTATTTTCGAGAAAAACACACGGTTCAAGTGAGACGCATAAGCCTCATAATTCACGATCAACCCTCGTCCACCAGGGATGAAAATAAGTCGGTCTCGTTCTTCCAAAACGAAAATTTACCCCTTTGCCACTTTAAACACTAAGACACTCCAAATTTACTCATTTTATTTTATTTTTCATTACCCAGTTTCCCATTTCATAATAAAAATAATGAATTTACAAGCATTTTAATTCAGTAACGCATGAAAAAAAAAATTCTTGGGCATCAATTAAAATAAAAATAATTTTTTTTAAAACAGTAGAAATTTTCTACTTTTTTTCCAGTCACATTTATTTTCTCATTTTTCCCAGTTCTGAAGTGAAAAAAAAATCAAGAGCATGCAGTATTGATTTTCAATGAAATCGATTTAATTTTTTGCAAGTAGAAAAAGATTTATGTAGTCAGACTTTTTTTCGTTTCAATAATTTTTTCCACCGTTCAAAGTGAATTCTCCATGAAGTTTAGTTAATTTTTCATTAATTCAGGTTCAATAACACGGAGTATCGAACGTGTCGAGACAATGAAAGGAACGATAAGCAACGTGTAATAAATTACTTCGCAAAGCTTTTATCTCGCAAACCGGATTTGCCACGGTGTACAACCCCACCACCCTCTATCAACCACGGATCGGATACAGACCCCTCTTCCGTGCTCCAACCCCCTCACCCTTGCACTTTTAGTATCCTACGCTCGTGTATGAGCAGCAATATCACGTTCTCTCGCCCGGAGTACGACGAAATACTCGCCCATCCTCGAATCTAATTCGCTAACTGTAAAACCACATGAACGTGCACGTATAAACACATGGGATACTTTACGTAAACCCTGCATTTTTAATTTCCAGTGTTTCGTAAAATTTTTAATGAATTGATATCTAAAAAAAAAAAAAATAATAATTGAGGTAAAAAAAATAGTACTTTGACGTAATAACATTGTTTTTTGATATTTTGAAAATAAATGCGATTTGAAATGAATTTTGTAATATTTTTCATCTAATTATCAAGTTTTTAAATATTTTTGTCGATTTTTTTGAAAACAAAGACATTTTGAATCGATTAAAATATTTTTTAAAAGAATTTTAGCATTTATTTTCAACTGGTTTTTTAAAATAGTATATTTTTTGTGAAATTCCTTATAGATTAAAAAGAAGTGATTGGAAAAATGATACTGTCCCACAGGTATGAAACGAAACGAGCCATGAATCATCCATGGTGAAATGGAGCTATGTAGGAGACAGGGTTCGGGGTAGGCGTTTGTATACGACGGGCTTTCCCTCATTTCGAGGCATTCGATTCATACGTAAATTAAATTCCTCGTCGGCACAGTTTCGACATACTCGTATCTCTCGTTTGCCCGTGGTTTATACATATATATACGTAGCAATCCTATTGCTACGAACTATAATCATCGTGCTCTCTCTCCCCCACCCCCTTAATTCGTTCGTTTGTTTCTCCCGTTTGTTCTCTTTTGACAATCGATTATGAGTCGAAGCCTGTCAACGAATTCACAAGCTGACTCCTATTTATTGATTTTTCAAATATATTTATTTTGCAGTTTTCCCTAAAGGGCATTATCATTCCTCAATGACGTACGAATATAAATTCCTGTTGGAAAGTTTTGGTTAGATGGAAACATTATTCAAATAATTTCAAATACCAAAAAAAGCAAAAATTATTTTGTTTTTTCGCATTATTTAATCGTTAAGTTATTTGCAAAGCTCAAAATGTTCATATAATTTGTTTGATTATGTTGAAAATGAAATACGAGTGAAAAATTAAAAAAAAAAAAAAATCAAAAAAACTGAAGCACATTTCTCGCAGTGCTCCATTTTATCACAGACTTTTTCGCTCTTTTTAACTACCAGTAAAAGTTTAGTGAAGCTCCAATATGTATCGCAGTGTGAATACACCAAATCTCTACCCGGTTAAAATTCAACTTTGAGTTCTCAAAGCGGTATTCACTCGTTAAAAAAAAAATGCGTATTTTAATTGGTTGGTGGTCGCATCAGTTAGTTATGCTATTGAAAGGAGAAAAAAAACATCCTCTGATATTTAAGCCAAGCTTTTCATTTGTGGGCTGAAACGAAATTTCGAACTTGACTCATTAGACCAATGAAGATTTAGCTCGATCGATGCTGAGAACTGTGAGTTAAAATAAACTGAATAAAAATTTTTATCGTAATTTGATTAATTTAACAACCTTAATCCGAGCAAATTTAAAGAAATAACAAATGTGTATAATTATCATTAAACAATTAATAACAATAAATTGAATGAATTTGTATAATTGTATCATTTGAATTAATGAAATTAATGAAACTTAATTAAAATAATTAAAATTAATTAATGTACAATAATAGCTGGAACAATTATCCTCTAAAATGAAACAGCAATGCTAAATACACAATAATTATCATCGTGAAGAAAATTTAACCGAGGCACGAAAGGGATTTGGGGGGTGGGGGGTTGGTTATAAAGTTTCCTTGGGTTATTGCCAGCCCTGCCAAACAGACTTCGTGCTCAGCCTCTCTAAATACTTTGCTTTGCCGTGGCAAGCACTGAATTCCACGAAGTCCACAAGAACCACCTTAATCTAGCAAAGACAATGCCTATCCAGCGCCAGACTACTATTTTACAATTAAAATATTCTTCTCATCTCGTTTCTTCGCTCTTTAATTTTTTTCCCCTTCCCACCTCTTTTCCTCGGTCTTTCATGTCCCGTTTTTCTGCTCTCTTCCTCTTTTCTCTTCATCATTATTTGTGCCTCACTACTGACACCAAACTGACCACTTTAAACTCACGAAGCCTCCGGACTCACCCTCGTAAAGGGAAATGTCACATTCCAGTTTTATACAAAGAAAAATCTCACCTAAAATTACATTCCTTTTGGTCGAGAGTAAAATTATGTTTCCACAGTTGAAAGCCAGTTTCAACAACAACAGAAATGTCCACTTAATTTAGATCTTTTTTCCACGATAAAAAAATGATTTATCAATAGTAATGCCGCGTCTGGCCATCACGGAGTTTTCTACTTGCCCGAATAAATTCATTTCTTCATTAAATTAATTGTTCCTTGCTGGAGGAAAGAATTTTAATATTTTTTCTATTATTCAACATAAAAAATGTGAACGTTCTATTCAGAATTAAAGATAAATAACATTTTTTTTTGACTTACCTGCTCCACCCAAACGTTCGTCGTCATGATCTGATTTTTCAGATTCTGAAATAAAGAAGCAGACAAAAAATGCGATTTAATTCTCTTTCAAAGTGTTTAAGTAAAAAACGTAAAAAGTAAGTGAAAATAATTTTCACATATAACTAATAAAAATAGAAACGATTAGAAAAGGCTTGGTGAAACAATAAAAGTTTGAGAAAAAGTTTATCGAGATAATCGGAAGAGGAGCGAGGAATTGAAAGTGGAAAGAACCATACGGGTACTTAAATACAGAACAGTATCCGCGAGTATCTCATAAAGTGAACGAATTCAGTAAAAAAATAGCTGGATAAAGGGTCTGCAAAGAAAAAGGGGAGAAAAAAAAAATAATCCTCGAGAGAGAAAAAAGGGAAAAAGGGAAAAAAAGAAAGGATTATTCTCCACCGTGCATGAATATCCGATGCATCAGTAACGACTGTGCAAACACCCGAGAGTAGCGAGTGAGTGAATGGAAGGGTGTGAGGGTTCCTATTACTCGAGGGTATCCGAAAGCTCTGTTTTTATTCGCTTTTGATATATGCAGAAACGTAAAAATATGTCTGTATAAAACAGGCGTACATATATACTTAAGTACATAAAATTTGTATGGCCTGGACGTAGAAAATTAAGAGGGTTTTTACTTGAGCCAACAGAAAATTTAAACTCGAATGCCAATTCTACCCCTATTTCTTTTTATTATTGATTAGTTATTGATCAAAATACATCGAAAAAAGCTATTTGAAGGGATATAAAAAATCTAAAATTATTCGAAATTTAGGGCTTTCACAGAACTAGCCGCAATATATTTTCTACTGCAAACTAAGACTCTTAAGGCATTACATACGTCCAGAATTTTCAAAAAATCGATTTTTTTTTTACAGATTATTATTCTCTATAGTTTTAGGCGTATTTCTGTGTAAGTCGATTGTACAAATTCCCCATAGATCGAAAGTTATTATAGAAAACGTGACTGCCCAACGAGAGTCTGATGCGCGCACTTGAAACTTTAAATGCATTTTTCTCAAAACTACTTTTTCTGGCACGGTCTGCATGATAACTCATACAGTTTTTAATATTTTTTGATGCTTTTTTTTTTAAATATTCGAAATTGTTTTCTCTATAGTCTGTCGGGCCGGATTTTTGATGTTGTGATTAAAAAATTTTATAAACATAATTAAAGTGTGACATTTATGACACAAAATTCACACTTTTTTTTAAACTGCCATAAATTGCCAAAGTTTTTCGAATTTCAAAAATCCGGCTCGACAGACTATAACTACAACTTTATTTTACAATAATTTTTTTACGTTTTGCTGATCCATCAGCATTTCAAGGAGAAATGATGCAGACCGTGGAGCAACTTTTTTTTCATAGTGCTTCGGGAAACGTGATTTTTTATGTTGTAATTTTTGAAAAAAAAAAAAATGAAATAAATTTTTTTATAAAGTTTAAATACTAATAAACAATGTGTAAAAATTATTTTTATTAATTTCTATTGCTATCTCTTCTAAAAATAGTTTTTCTTTTAGCGCGTTTTAGGCGCTGCTGGACGTATGTAAGGCGTTAACGGTGCTCACTGGATTCGTATTCTATTCCCTTTTGAAGTGGCGTTCGATTTTTTTAATTATCGTCTTTTTTCGATTTTTGGTGAATTTTTATGTTTTACGATCGATTTTTGCAAATTTTTCCATACTTATCGGGATAAATAAAAAAATTATTTTCTTTGTTTTTTATGAGTTTCTTAGGGTTTCCATACACAAATTTGAGTCGGAAAAAGAATCATCAGCGATTTCGGTGTTTTTGGATCAAAATACATCGGAACAAACTACATAAAAAAAAATTTTTAATTATAAAATTTTCACAATTTTGGATACTTCAAAAAAATGGTTGTAACTTATTTATTTATTTAGAATTGAGTCTCCACCGAGTGCTCGTTCGATTCGTATTCGAATCCTCTTAAAAGTAGTGCTCCATTCTATCATCTCTCTTTTGTTTTCGATTTTTAGTGAATTTCAATAAGTGACGATCGATTTTCACAATATTTTCCTTTGGTAAAAAGTCTGTAAAATAATCCGAAATTCTTAAAATCAGTGTACAGATGCTTATAAAGTACGAGAATTGAAAAAGCTGGCAAGAAGGAACTTGTTGGACGTGTCTATAAATACTTTGAGTTTTCAAACTCCATGTATGTGTATTTGACTCGTTTCTCATCCCGACTAACTTCGTTCGTCGACAGGCAACGGCTAACAAAGTTTACCACTCGTATCAAGCTGGCTCACGAGCGTCGGCCGCCACCGATTTACTTCATAGTCCATATAGAGCTAAGAAAACGAGTGGGAAGAGAGTGCAAGAGAGAGAGAGAAAGAGAGAGAGAAGGATAGTTGGTTCACGTTGACAGGAGCACCTGACGTAACTTCACGTACAAATGGCTTTCAAGTACTAACGTATTTTTCGAAGTGAAAACGAGATGAAATATAAAAGCTCACTTATCCTCAAAGAATAAGACGTAAAAACCTGCTCGTTGCTTAAAGTAGTTGAGGAAATGACTTATTTTTCTACCGGGAGTAAAAATGTTGAAACGAGATGAAGACGATGTCAAAAAAAACGTGAAAATTATTCAATTTTTATATCCATTTTTGTCCCTTATATTTCATAACTAGAAAAAATTTTAATATTTAGCGTCAAATTTTCGAGAGTCAAAACTTAGCTGGATATCAAATCGGACTTAATTTTGAGTCAGGCATTTGAGTGAAAACTCAATTAGAAATCGATATTAATTTAAATTTATTTGATTCAAGTACCAAACTTTAAAAGAACTCACGTTGAATTTAAGTTTGATGTAAGTTCATTTTGGAGTGAGTGTGAAATGGTTGGACAACTCGAAATGGAAGGCTATCGATGAAAACGATCTTTACCCTAGAATGGTGGTTGATTTCAATATCGTTAACACGTTTCTTGTCATTCACAGGTGTCACTGGGTAGTTAACGTGGCAACTGTATTCTGCTGGGGTCTCACCCAGTCTGGTCTTGTATTTCTGTTGCTGGGTTCCTGGTGGAATATAGCCGGCTGGAAAAGCTGTCTCGTATAACTGTACAACTGGCAAACTCCCGTTGTACCACTTGGTGTCATATAGCTATGTCGTTGAATAGTCCTGACACTTGCTTGATACAACACAGACAGATTCACCGAGAGTCTAGCTACAGTCAGCTTTTCATCGAAACTAAACCGTGGGGCGATACTGCTAGATGAAAATACAGGATTGCCCAAAAGTCAACTTTTACTATGGAGGATCGTTAGATTATGAAATTCTGGATCAAATATTCCCGAGGCATTTTTTTCTGCGATGCCCCGTTATCGAGATATTTAATAATTTAAATGATAGCCAATCACGAGGAGTGGGCGTGGTCAACGTGGCGTGTCATTGTTTCTTTTTTCCCGAAAGATGAATAGGTTGTGGAATTCCAAGTCGAAAAGTTCTGATTCATTTTTTTATACGATACACCGTTACTGAGATATTTAATAATTAAGATAATAGTCAATCAGGAGTAGTGGGCGTGACCAGCGCAGCGCTTTATTGGCTATCATTCGCTTTCTTTCACATCTGGTCAATGGAGCATTGTAGAGAAAAATGCCTGAGGACTTTTCGCTACGGAATTTCGTCATCTTCCTATTGTGTAAATATTGAACGTGGATTTAGGATCTTTGGTATATATGTTCATGTGTTGAATCAGGTAGAATTGAACACACGATTTAGAGGCACCTACCACACCATCGCAGCCTACGTGAAGGGAATTTCGCACTGTAACCCAACCCTTGTCATTGGCCCTTAGAGTAAGCGATCAATTTCCACTTCCCTGTGCATCGTTACGCTTCCGACTTAAGCCTATGGCTGAGGAAGCTCCAATAGGCTTTGTTTCGATCCACAGAAGTGTTAAAGGGTTAAAAGCCAACCTTCTCCACTAACCCATGATTCTCTGATATGGGAACTAGTGGGATTCGCTCGCTTCGCATCTCTAATTCGGAACTAACGCTTCAAACGAATGCCTAATCAGCTCGTTATCAAACTGAGGGCAACATTTGCCAAAGGATCCCCAAAATCTTCCCGTTTGCGTAGCTTCACACATGTATGTTTCCAATCGGCTATCACGTAAAGTTTGCTTTCCTGAATTATTGGCATTGCTTCGATTAATTGTACTTTACACGGAAATTGTGCTACGACAAATACTCGTGTATCGCTATAAACGATAGTGGCAAACAAATTTAACTGGATAGTGAAGGACTCTTTAATAAGCTTCTTGAGAGGCTTGTTTCCTTATTGCAGTGGTAAGTCCACAAGAACCTAGAATCTGAATTCGAGTGGCATAATTTTAAATTGGTTATCGATACTCAAGAAGCCTCGAAGGTACGTCGTTATTTTTGTAGGTTATATCAAAATCCTAAGTACTCTTGAATCGTATAATTGACTTGTTATCGAAACGTAAGCCAAATGTAAATGCCTATTTTATCCAGGCAATAATTCATTTTAACTATATCATTCTATTCATCATCAGCCATCACAGAGATCAATTTCATTCGAGGACACGACTTCAGCCCTCACCAGTTGGTTAAACGTTACTAAACCATTTCAGGGTCCACAATAAGGTCGTTGAAAAATGGTGTTTCCCATTCTTCGTCATCTTATTTACAAAGGAAGGAGGAGACGAATTGTGAGTTAGAGTTCCGTCACGAAGTGTGCTGGTTGCATGATAAGACGCTAACCCCTCAAGGTTGCTCGTCTTTTCATACACATAGCAGGGAGAAGGTTGTCTGCTTGTTATCCGGGGAGCGTCGTGACGCCATCCAGAGCGAACGACGTCGTATCCTTTTTCCCCGACCCAACCCCCACCCCCACGTTTACGTATGTAAGAAACCTAATGCTATGGAAATTGGATGTTGGCAGAACACAGAGGGCTGAATCGGTCCAGTGGGGAGGGGGGGGGGGGGGGGGATATGAAGGAGAAGGTTGGTGGTTATGGAAAGAGGTATCGCATGGTGAAGTATCCGTGAAAGTAGTGAGGCTGATAATGCGCCCAGAAAATATGGAAGGGGTGGGTTTTGTGTTGATGTAGATTATTTAGGTACAAGAAAACTCCTTCCCTATATTCAGCCCCTACTAAAAGACTTGATTCATCGTCATCAACGTTTTATCAGCTTGAGGCTACGCTTCATAAATGCAGAACAAAAGGCTTTCCAACTAACGGCCAACCAATTTTGATAGTCCCTATCATTGAGGGTGGAGATTAAGGTCGTCCTATGCGCCTGAGGTTATTGAAGGGGAACTGTTATTCGTCAATGTCCACTGAGGTTAAATTGCGAGTTTTAAAAAATTGTGGTTGGAAGATCAACTTTCTTGAATGGTGGTCCAAATAGACCAAAGTCCAGATCACTTCGGATCTAGTTCATGTCAGTCCAGACTCAATAAATATTCTAGAATCCTACGACAGGCTATATCGAATAGTTTCGTGTGAAGAGCAGGGTGCATACTTGATGCAGACTTATGTCCAAGATGCCAGAATCCACCGAGAGGAGAGAATTCTCATCGAAACTCAAGATAGCCGAGTGATCCTGACACCTTGTCGAAATTTAACACGTCATCGAAGATCTTACGTGCTTTGAATCGAGCAATGTCCTGGGGTCCCCTTGTAGAGTTGATGGGCTGAGGAACTTTGCGGATATTGCTACGTCTTTTGAGAAAAGAAACTCCTCTGGAAGGCTTTGTCAGATGAAAGATATGAACTCTGTTTTTTTTTTTTTCGACGTTGAGAGGAATGTCAAATTAGGCTCAAAGTTCTTTAGACTTTGAACAAAAGGATTGATCATCCCCATCGGACAATCATCTTGAGTGAATGTCCTCTGAATATCGACAACACAAAAGCTCCTTCATTCTTCTTCGAATTACTCGGCGACATGAATGGCGATGTTAGCAATCTCCAGAGGTCTCCTTGGAACGTGCAGAATTTCCGGGGTTCGAGTAACCGCCGAGGCTAGTGGAACCCAATCCTGAGCGGAACAGGATGGAAGGTTCCTTTAACTTTCAGCCTTTGGATCTCTCGTGGTCCGTGTTCATCGGCAGTGACTCTCTCGCTCCTCTCTTGCGTGTTTGGAATCTTCCAGTTCCAACTCGTCATCCCCTTATCCAGGAACAGCCTCACTTTTCAGCGACCACTTTAGGTGTTTTGAGTTCAATGCACAGTCTTAGATCTGCTGGATTTTTGGAATCTATTCTCGATGAAGCTTTGGGTCCTTTCGTTTACGCCAAGTCTCCAGATGCGTGTCGAAAGGCTTTGACAATTACTCATGATGATTTCCTTTGATGAATCTGTCCTTAACTGTTCCCTTTCATCCCTACAAGCTTGACCTTGAATACTAACCTCGTTCCAAGCCAAACTTTAGTACGTCTGACTCAAATCGATCCTATGACGAGTTTTGAAGCTCTTAAAGCCTATTGAGGGTGCGAGTGAAGGCGAGAAAGCGAGGTAAAGGCTTTGCTCGTAACGTTGGCAAACTCCTCATTGTCCTTCGTCACAGGAAACATGTTTACAGGCTGAGGTGAGATGAATTAAGGGCGTGTGCACAGGGTTAAACACATCAGGTGGTTGTTTGAGAATTGTGGCGTGAAATTTTTCACAAATCTTTCAACAAACTTCAACCACTTTTAAGCTACCAAAAAGTCTTCGGTCTCTTTTTTGTCTCGTTTTAAGCCCTCAAGCTTATTCCAGTCTGCCGTACACTCATTTTTTTCCTTCTACATTCTTCATTCTTCTTATTCCATTTTCTAATCTCCTACCATTTTTCAGTCTAATCCACGTCAGTGTATGGGGGCAAAGGCTCTCATGATTAAGAGAAGTGAATGTGGAATGTGACTGGGATCGATTTCGCTTCGAATTAGAGTGAACCAGCCCGGATGGGTTCACTCTCGTCTCGGATGGGCTTTGATCACACATGGGCGTTTACTACGCCTGAGGATCTACAGATCGAACGTTGGTCGTTGGCGAAACCAGAGACTTCGTAGCATCGACCAAGCCTTGCTTTCAATCCTCATCCCTCTTCATTCTCACTGCCAGCAGGTTTTATCTTCCCTTTTTTTCTTCACCAGAAACTCTTTTTCTTTCACGTCGATGGAAAATGGTCCAACTACCATACGTGACCACTAACCTAACAGCCAATACTGCTCAAACTCTTTTTTCCTTCGTTTTTTTCTATCTCAACCGTTTTCTTCTTTTTCTCTCTCTCTCCAGGTCGTTTCAATTGCTGCGGTTGTACCAAGCCCCATCGTTTGGACTGAAAGCCCACAACAACCCTTTTCTCATCCCTTATTCCGGCATTCACTCTCTGGACTTTTATCTACTGAATGTGCTCAGAAAAAAATTCACCTCAGTTCTCCATTTTGTGGCTAACCTCAGCACACTTTTCACCCTCCGTTTCAAGCAATGACAGATTCTTCATACCATTATATTTTTTTTTGTCTAAAAGAAATAAAAATTGAAGAGAAAAAATCTGTTTCGAAGCCACTATTATATGCATGATTGCAGAATATCTACTTCTCTTGGATATTGTCGAAAATGAATTTAAGCGTGTACTCGAGCGTAATAAGAACCGAGACCATGAAGAGATAGGACAAAGTGCCTCGAGCAATTAATCCTAATGCGAGCAATTATTCCAGCCAGAGCAGTCGTTCAGAAATCGGTTAGAAACCCCTCGAGCTGTCCACGTCTACGTCTTCACCTTAGACTTCGTTTACGTCATAGACGAGAGTCCCGGAACTTACTATACCATCCTGAACAATTTATTCACTCCAATGAGAGGGAGTTAAGTTTATACAGGGTGTCCGAAATTTAATAATAGAATCTGTATTGTAAATTATCTCAATTTTAAAAACTTTTGTACTTTTGTTTTATTCAAGTTTAATATCAATGGTTTTAAATAAACAGCAAGACTCTACAAATCCTTCTAATTGTGTTTTGTATCAAAAATAGAAAATTGGTCCTCTTTTGATAAAGAACAACAATTGAATTCTGATGAAAATGATTCGAGGGGAAATGACTTCAAGAGGAGGGGAGAAAAGAGGAATATAAATTCGAGTCAATCGTGTCTATCTCCAATTCTCTCGCCCTCTCGATTCGAAGATCAAAGGGAAGTAAAACGTGGCAAGTGGAAAAGTTTTAATTGCGTCAGACGTCATCTCGCAGCCTCGAGTTCCTTTCGCCCCTTTTTTCATCTCACCTTGACAATTCTTTTTTTATCGTTCTTTCTGATTCCTCCATTCTCTCGAGAACTCTAATTTTCCTCGTCTATTTATCCACCTTTGCTAATTATCATTTTCGCCAAGTAGTATGACCAGAATTTTTTTTATTGGCATTTTGAGCGATCATTTCTTTTGCTTACAATTTTTTTTCCCTTTTCAATTTTTTTGCAAAATAATATTGTTTTTTTACGATGAGCAATACAGAACTCTCATAAATTCCCATTAAAAATACTTTTATACGACTCAAAAGCATTCAAGAGGTTCTTATAGAAAAGTGATTGGTAAAAAAATCATTTTATTTTTCTACCTTATAATTGGAGACCATCGATCGATTCTGACCAATACACGGACAAATATAATTGGGAAATTCGGGCTATTTAAATATCGCGAAACCTCAGTCGAGCGATGAGTCGTGAATTCAATCTGCGAACCAATCACATTCTATTTCGGTCCTCGATTTGGATTTGCCCTCATTTCTCGATCGCTTCGAATATTCAGTATGTTTTTTTTTTTTTATTGGTTGGGCGTTGGGCAGTGAGATTATTTAGTTATGAATAATAAAAATCGATGCTTATACTTGAGTTTTTTAATTTCAATCACTGATAAACTAATAAATAATGTTTAAATAGTTAGTGGAATATTTTTTAACGATGCTTAAAAATTTTGCAGTTCTAAAGAGACAAAATATTATTTCATTACCATAAATTTAGCCCTTTTTTACTACCCGCCAATCTGAGCATCCTCAGAATTGCATTAACATCCAAATTCATGAATATTTAAACCGCACTTATAGATGCGATTGTAAAAGCAACGATTTACAAATTCGTCTAAAAGACAGTGTAATTCTTTCCTTTATATAATTTACGGAGCGTGAGAGATTATAAAATCGTTTGACGTTCGCAATTACGAGATTCACACTAGAGTGCTATTGAGCTCGAAAAAAAGTGTCTGAGTTTTTTTTTTTATTCTTGGAGTAAATAAACTTTGAATTTTAAATCAAACAAGTACTTCATTTTCTTCCTTTTTGTAATCAGATTTTATTTCTTCATTAAATTTTTTTTCAAGCTTTTGTGTATTAAAAAGATTATATATAAAACATAATAACGTGATCGTAAACCTAATTGTTGACTCCCATTTTATAAAAAATTGGATTGAGTTTTATTGTAAAGCAGTGGAGAAAAAAGTGTCAAGTGAGACAAGGGGATGCGAATTATTACGAGAGGCGTTGGTTTAGGTTTGGTAAAGCTCCGGGGTATCCTGGACTATTTTTAAAAATTCATTAGCAAATGAATAAGCCGTTTTCTTCCTTCTCACCCTACATTCCATTTTCTTTCTCTTCTTTCTCCTGGCCTCCATTCTTCTTCATCTTTTTCTCTGTTTCATGGCCGGAGAGAATTTGCTTTAGCTTTCTTTTCTCCGGTAGAGCTTTTCGAGCTGCAGCCACTCGGCTTTACGAGCGGGAGTTTCTATCTCGTTTGTCATAGGGATCAGTAGCGCCCTCTGGCAACGCTTCTAGTATTCCCTCGCATGAAAACGTCACGAGTAACCTAACCTGCACGACCTGAAACTGGGCGAAGTTACTGGGGAGTTTCCCCTACGGAAATTTCATCGAGCTGAATCCTAATTTAACTTGATCTAATTTATTTCAAACTCAATTGAATTTACCAGGTACCAAGAAGATTTTGAGGATTATGAAAAAATAAGTTTAAAGGATGCATATCGATATTGGGACTTAAGAAGAATTTGAGATTTTTTTATCGCCTTAAATAGAATCAGCAAGAAAAATCTCAATCATTATGATTCATCAAGTTCAAAATCCAACCTTCTGATGTTTATTTTCATCCAAATTGTAATGACCATAGTCCTTTGTTATCCAGGATCATTGAACTAATCTATCAAATTAATCCTTTAACCATCATAGTCTTTAACTCTTAACGGTCACTGGGGGTCACCCCAGTATGTGACTGTAATGATATTCTACTGAAGTATGACCGTTGAGGGTTAAAAGGTGGAAAGAATTACTAAGAACGACCATTGTCCAACCAACGAGCCAAAAGAACAACAGCAACACGTGTAACCAATGATATGGTCGGGGGTAGTTTTATTTTTCAACCCCATCTGGTTTGTGGGCGAGTTGGTGGAGTTGTCCACGTCTACAAGCTTCCAGGTCGACTCGGTCAATTCCCCCATCCCTTACTTCTCCTACTCAACCGGCAACTTTGGGGTTTCGGGACGGCAAAGTTTTGCCCTCATGGTTGGCCATCTCGTATGTAGTGTGTGCTTCGTCCATTCCCTTTCAAACTGTTCAAGCGTTAACAGGCTGAAGTATAACGCGATCAGCAGTCGAGCTAGTGATGCACGAACAACTCACCAATTCTCCTGGTTTTGGTCAGGCTAATGCACTGACAAAAAGAAACATGAGCGGGGTAAAACGCCTGAAGGAGTTGCAAACGTTTGGGAGAAAGGAACGAGTTTGTTGAGTGGTTTGTCAAATAAGTGATGTGAGTTTTAGAGGATCAAGAGTAAATTGACAAACGTTGGAATTAAACTATTCGTCTGCCTTATTATTGAATCCTGGCTGAACATCGTAATTTTGAGTAGAACCCCTTATTTTTTTTCTATCGTGAGGGTTTCGACAAAAGTAGTAGCCATGATCCAACCCGATGACATACATGACTCGGACGTGGGAAGCTTTTGCAGCACTATCATCTTGCCTGGTCTAAGATCAGAGTTTCAACTATTGAACCATCATTTTCCTTAGAAAGGGTGGACGAGAGGGAGTACAGTCTCTATTTTGTAAGAAGATATATGGAATAGCAGGTTTAACTACTGCAAACTCCTGGCTAGTCGTTTGCGCTAGGTTGGAACATTGACTCGAAGGTAGTTGAAGCGTTCGACAAGGGCTGGAGTTTGTTCATGGATGGATAAAGGCCAACAACAAGGACTGCCGGAGTGAGTCTCTCCCTATCTTTCGCTCGGGGCAAACTCCCCTGGACCCTTTCGCACTTTATACGCCCTCCGTCTTCCATACTTTACGCTCTTTCTTCCTCTCTTCAATCGGGAAGTTAGTTAACTTCATCCTGTTGGTGAGATCGTGAGTACCCATGTGCCTTGACCTATGAAGGCCGAGGGAATGACCCACCAACGACGAAACTTCGATAGTACGCACCTGCTACCCAGAGCACCATCGAGGGTGGGCAAATGCCACCCTTCCTCATCGTCCTGGTCCAGTACCTCGTATGTGGCATGTAACACGCCACTATAGCTTGCTATTAGCTTATGCAACATGTGCTTTAGGGACGCCGAAAAAAAAAAACAACAAAAAAATAATTATCACGCCCCACGGTCTTCCACGAGAAGTCATCAATCATTCAACGTCAGAGTGGGTATTATGTCATCCGGAGTGTATGAAACAAGAGCCGGATATGTTGACTCCCCTAATAGGCTTCTTGATGGAAATGGTCAATCGAGCAAGTGCCCTAAAACCTTTCGGAGAAGTGTTCATGTGGAGTTACATTAGCTTGTTGACTAATGTCCTCCAGGCATTCGAATGAACATCAAGCCTAACCTGATCAGGTCATAACATTGTCCACGCATGAATAGCCATTTTTTTCAACTTCCACGCTATAAAGGGTCTTAGAAAATGAACAGTTTTCCACCATTACGCCTGATAGTCTTTAAGTTTTGACCTCATCTCGCTGTGGTTACCAGAAGGCCAAGTCAATCTCACATCCTGGTGAAGTTAACGGGAATTGAAAACCAAACTCGTAAGCGTTGGTCCGTAAGAGCTTCAACGGAACTTAATTATCCGAACGGTAGATACAGGCTACAGGAAACGATTATTCGGCGAAGCTACTCAATTCTCTCTATACCCTTCGCTTGATTCTATTAAGACCGATAGATAACAGAACCTCCCTCCCATCCACAGTCTCGTCTACTGACCTAACTGGACCAGTTCAGGAATGCCTTCTGTACCAAAGGTCTTCGATTTGTGGTCTATTCATCTCTGTTCTCTCGTATTTTCCGCAGGAAAAAGAATCATTTGGAAAGGTTCTTTTTAAGATCAAATTGTTGATTCAATTTGAAATTCCTCTTCGAATTGAGTCTACATTTGAGTTGGACTTGAGTCAATACTTAAATCGTTAATAACTCAAAAACTAATGATGCAAATCTTTCACCCATGTCATCTCGGGCATAAGAACATTTTCAGAGGACAAGAAGAAAATTGGAAACGGGATGCCTGGTGGTACGTTCCAAGAAAGTTGATTAATCCTTCTGCCACTATAGACGCTGGTAATAAACGCTATCCGAAAACTGAGACGTTTTAACAGCGAGAGGCGATATTTCGTACGTGAAAAAAGATTGAAACGATGAAACTGGAGCTTAACGAGCAAAAATTTTCCTCGTTATCTGTACCGCAGCTACGGGGTACCCAAAGTGCAGAAAGTATTTTTATATATAATAGCAGAACTGTATGAAGTATCCGACAGTTACGGGTAATTCAAGATGGGATACGATTTGATATCGCCCAGTGTCTTAAGCATCACATAATCCTCTCGGGTTTTCTCATTCGTGGAAATTTTGCTCATGAACGAATGAAAGAAAATAACAACTTGCAACAATTCAATTCGAAACTTAAGTTCATCTTTAAATCTTTAATTTAAATTAAAGATTCGAATTAAATTGTAGCCTAATTCGGAATCAAAAATCAGAGTCAAATCAATCAAAAGAAAATTAGAAAAGAGAGGTCACGTGCGAAATGTTCAGCTAAAAATAAGACAATCATACGCAATTTAATTTTCCAAGAGTAACTGAAGAAAATAAATTGACCCACTTTTTGGGTCAACAATCCGTTGTTAATTAAAAAGTCCTAAAAG
The DNA here is from genome assembly GCA_963989365.1 of Rhimphoctona megacephalus. Classification (NCBI taxonomy): domain Eukaryota; kingdom Metazoa; phylum Arthropoda; class Insecta; order Hymenoptera; family Ichneumonidae; genus Rhimphoctona; species Rhimphoctona megacephalus. Next base: position 15,990,935 of record OZ022424.1, read on the forward strand.
GTCCGAATCAATAACATCGTCAAATTGAAATTCAAGCTTATACCATGAAGTACGTTAATCGTGTATCGCACTATACGTAATGAGATCTCAGTCGTTGAATGAGATAAAGCTCGTTTGTAAAAAAGAAGAAAAAAGAAAAAAAATGGAGAACAGAGAAAGAGAGGGAAAAAAACTCGGACGAGATTTAGGTCGTTTAACCCATTAACGTTGTGAACGATCGCGAGCAGTTTCGCACGCTCTGTCGTCTGTCAATAAAGTTGTCTGTCGCGCTGCTTGGTGGCGCTGTATTCTCTAACGTTCTTTGTTCCGTCGCCACGTAGTTTTTTTCTACCTCCTTTTTTCTTTTTCCTTTTTTTTTTATTCACGTGGACGGACCGAGTCGAGAGCTAGGTACGAAGATTAAATCGATACCTGACGAGAAACTGCTTTCCCCCTACTGACCGAGAATCGTTCTTCTAACCGTATGAACTTTAATGCTTGCTTCTCGTCAAAAAAAAAAAAAAAAAAGAAAAAAATTAGCATCGATGCAGAAATAAAGAAAAAGTGGCGGAATGCTTTGTTTCAACTTGAAAGCACTTTTTTGTACTAAAGAATGATGATGTTGCGGATTGCATAAAAATAAAGTGGAATTTGATCGTCTTAGTTTTTTTTACTCACGACATCGATGAGCTGTGACAGTCGCAGTCCCATTTTGACGGTAAGGCGATCGCTGTTATTGCCAACTGGTCGAATAAGCCGATTGTAGTTGGATAAAAGATCGTCGTAGAGACGCTTCGCGTCCGGATTGGCTGAGGCACCCGGAAGTATCGTGACGAAACAGGAAAAGGCCACCGCCATCGCCAACAATCCGCCCAATCTGGACCACCATCGCCACCAGCCTTTCCCACCGTCGTCCGTCCAAGCATCCCTGACCATCGTACGCCGTGTCCACCCCTGAAACAATAAAAATACAATGTTTCGTTAGTGTAAGAAAAATAAAACAAAAAAACTGAAAGTTTCAAAAAAAAGATGTTTTCTACACTATTTACCGGTCGAATGGTGAGAGCTGGGTTAGTTAAGGTTCGGATGACCTTCACTAAAGGTCAAAGCAAAGATGCATGGAGTACGAACCATTTAGGTTCAAATTAACCACAAGCAATAATCAACTGCTGATATGAGATTTTTCAATCTCCACTGGTTTAGGGCTGGATTTTTTGTTAAATTAACAAACATAAATGGATTATGTCTTCCTGAAACATTGTCCCTGAAAGAGCTCCGAGTTCCAAGGACAATAGAGTTAAAAATGAACCGTTGGTCTTGAAATCAACGGTAGGGCACGATTTATCGTTCGGTCAACATTGCAATTTGAAAATTAGCGTGTTCCATTCTAGACAATTGGTTGGATAGCTTTGTGGGACAGATTCAATGAGATTTCAGGTTGTCGGCGCTTGAATAAATCGCGGTGTTGCGCTGTCATCCATTTCTGGAGTAGGTTGAATAGTTCCGGATCACGACGACCGAGCTATGCGCGGGGATTGGTTGGAAACATGAGTTTACACGAGCACAAAGTAGCACATGTGTCGGTCGTACTGGTTCATTCTATAAGTACTAGCCTAGCCACTTGTCCAACCCATCGAGCGAGTCCGGTCACCCTCAATTGTGGTTGGCAAAGTATCGCTCTGTGTACAGGTTACCTGGAGGAGGAGAGGGTTAGGAATGTAGATATCCAACGACACACGTTCATTCAACAACTCTTGTCCAACATTCTCTCCAAGATAATCGCGTTATTCTGGATTCTCTGGCAAACATCTACCAGAATGCCGCATTCTAGTTCCGAGCAACTGGGTTCAAAGCTTTTCCCACCTAACCCTAAGATTTAGGTCAGGCTTGACTAAAGGTTGCATGGGACTAACCTTGAGTTTCAATTGGACTGGTCTAAGGTTTATATTGGATTCAGCCAAGGTTTTTCCCAGACTATGTTAAGGTTTCTATTGGACTAACATTAGCTTTGGATCATACAAACCTCATGTTTGAATTGGATTAACGTAACGTTCGAAGTAAATTTTGGTCCAAAAATAATTCAAACTCAAACTGGGCCCTGCGGAATGTCTGAAAAAAATGATAGCAGGCTTTACTCGGTAGCCTTTTTCCCGAATCACGTAACGTTAATTTTTCCAACCCTCCGAGTGGTTATGAGGGTAAGACGAAGTAGCTGGTCTCGTGTTGTATACGTGGGCGCACCTTTTCCCTAACCCTTCTTATATTCGTGTCACGTTGACGTACTCCTCTCCCGCGTAAAGTGGTTGAGTACGTGAGCGCGAATTTTACTGTATTTCAAGGCTTTGAGGTGGCGAGTTAGTAGAGTAAGAGAAAGAAAAGAAAAACTGAAGAGAGTGGAAAAAAAATGAGAGAACACGTGAGCAGCAGTTGGAGGATTGAGGAGCAGGCAAGAAAATGGCTGACGATGGTTTCGACCGTGGGAGCTTTTCTTTCTTTCCTGCCAAAAAGATTTTCGGCCAAGGAAGAAGATTCATCTCCTCTTTTTCACTACATTGCTATATTTTCCCTTCATCCTTTCTTTCTTCTTCTCACCCTCCTCCTCCGCCTCAACCATCACACGTTTTTATAGTTTTTTGTCTGTGTGTGTGTGTTTTTTCGCTCTTTCTTTTTTTCTTTCTATTCTTTTCACCCCAAACTCTTTTCTCGTCCTCGATACGTTCCAGGCACTCTCTTCTGGCAAACGTCCAAGTCTTTCGGAGTCACGCTTCACAGAACTGAGGTCCAAGGTGATCGGGAATGAAGAGCACCTCGAACCAACCTTCGAAATCCCCATTTACGTATATTTGGCTCGTTCCCTATCATACTTCCCTTCCCACCCTCTTTTTTGTGCCTTGGTGCAAAGCTTCTTCTACCTTGATTCTAACCCAATAGAAATTCATAGGCCTCTGATCTTTGTCTATTGGGCTCAAAACCCAGCTTCAACTTTATCAAACAACTCGCGATTCTCAATAAAGAGCTTACTTTGTTTACGAATTCAACTCAACGAAAGTAGAGCTCAAACTTAAGCAACCCAATGTCTGAAGGTTGAAATTAAGTTGGTTAGCTTCGGATGAACCCTCAATAAAGACATAAACCGACTTTTTAATGGTAGAATTCTACTCTGCTTGGCTCCAACCCACTAACAAGAGAAAAAAACCCGGCTTGCCAACTCATCGCTCAAAGCTCTTTGGTTGCTTTTGAGGAAAGTAAACGTAAAGCCGAAAAGTCATGAAGAGACCAAACGACTTCGTTAACAATTTTATATCTCCTTCTTTCCACATCTGAGAATCATGTGGAGAAAAGAAGACAAATGGTCTTCAGGAGTTTATAACCGTCTGCTATAATTGCTACGGTTCCTGTATTTCGCAGTAAAAAAAAAAGAAGAAAAAAATTAAGTTCACTGCTGTCTCTCTTTTTTTTCTCGTTTTCGCTGTTCCACGTCTTAAGAAGCTTAACCAAGAATAAACCCCTTTTGTGTTTGTTCAACTGGCTCCAGCCCTTTTCCGAGACTCCCATATTTCTATAGCGTTCAGACTTTTTCCTTGAATTATGGCTCTTTTCAACGCTATCTCATTTTTTTTTCATTCTCTTTTTTTGTGCCATCCTATTTACTTGCCATCCCACTTGCTTGTTACACCGTTTTCTTTTGTCTTCATTCTACGTAGTAGAGTATTTTTGAATTGTCGATCGTGCAATTAAAATTTACACCATCAGTTTATTTTCCTTCAAGCCCCATGTTTGCTCCTCTATTTTTATTCTCTTATAATTAATGAGTCCATTTATTCACCCCTCGATTTTTCCCAAAATGAAAAAGCCTAAAAATACTGGAAAAAAAATAAGCCTTAAGGGAGTTAATTAATTAACGTGAAGCACTTTTCACGGGAGGCCAATTAATCAGAAGCAATGAAACTCTTCGGGGCTTTCCCGAGCATGTGCAAAACTGGAGGTAATAATAACGACATCTCGCATCGATCAATCCGGAGCACGCGTCTTCCTGTCGTGTTCGAAACCGCTTCTCCCCCTCCTCTCGTCCTTTGGGAAACCACACACCAACTTTTCCACCCAGAAATCCATTTCCAATGTTGCTTGTACACCATCACCCACTTGCCCATTCATTTAGACAGTCCGTCATGCGATCCAACACCGGCCAGAAACAATTACGACACGCGTTGTTAATTTGGTCCACGAACGACCCTCACCTTCATTCTTCCAGAGAAAAGTGACGAAAAATTTGCTCAGCAGGTTCACTTAACCTTTCAGACTCAAAAAATGATCATCGAAAGTAGTTGAACTAAAAATAACTCAACAGTGGAGTTGAAACATGAAATTGAGTTAAAAATAACTCGACAGTGGAGTTAAAGGATGTGTTTGGGTTTGAAATAACTCAGAAGTTGAGTTTAAACATGTATTTGAATTAAAAATAACTCGGAAGTTGAGTTAAAATAGTATTTGAGTTTAAAATGATTTGGAAGTTGTGTTAAAACATACGAAATACATGCCGTGTAAAAAAAATACGTGCCTCAAGTAGCAGCGATGCAAATTCGCCAAAGATGAAGAAATAGAAGGGAAGATAGTTGAGTCAGGTCCCGAAGGACGTGTCTTGTGGCTCATTCGCCATGAGATCGTAGCTGCAAACGGCCAATACGATCGGTAGATCGAAAGCTCACACATGCGTCTACGATGACGTAAATTTATCATGGGAGATAGGGAAACGAGGAAGGGTGTCCAAACGTATCCGATTGAACATCGGACTATGTACGGAATTTCCGGACAAAACGATACGGAGGAATTCCCCAAGGCGAAGTTTTCATTCGAGAACAGTAATGCTGGAACACTGCAAGTGTTCGACTCGATAATTCAATAGGGGTATACTGTAGGATGAAACTGGAAACAACTAGGGAACGATATACAGGATATTCCAAAAGATCGACTTGGAGCCTGGGGAATGAATAGATCGTAAGACTCCGAGATGAAAAGTCCTTAGCCATTTTTTTCTACGATGCGCCGTTGACGATATTAAAGAATTTAAGTGACAGCCAATAGGGCGCGGGAACAAGAACATATGGGCGGGGCGAGCGCGCCTACCGGATTGGCTGTCTTCTTAACTATCGAATATCTCGACAATGGAGCATCGTAGATAAAAATGGTCGAGGACTTTTCTCTTCAGAATTACGCAATCTAAATATCCTGAGAATCTTAAGGTGGGTTTTTGAGTTTTCCTGTATATATTAGTGAGTGAACCCTGAGCATTCAAATGTAGAGATGCACAACCTGTACATCTCTGCATTTGAACCACCTGTGCAGCACATGTGGGTTGGGAGAATACCAGAAGCAAACGAGAGCAAGTATATTCCCCTTTCGATCGTCCTTGGTGGCAGATAAACCATGTGATCTATGCAGACCTACCCCTAAAGCCATTCGATTCGAGGAGCAGAGAAATATAGAGCGGGAAATGAAAGAGGTGAAAACGACCAGGGGAATAAAGAGCGGGGACTGGGTAAACAGTAGACGGAGAGACCTCTGGGGCTCAAGTGATGAAGGAGAGACAGAGAAATGGTGAATTGGAGAGAGAAGTAGACTTTCTGGTATGAGAGGAAGACAATTCCTGATCCATATGGATAAACTAATTGTACGACTGACTAGGGCTGGTTCCATAACGACACGTCAAGGTTTGCAAGAACTCTATCACACCCGGGAATGTCTTGCCAATATAACGGAACGATATGTATGTCATATCCGTAGCTTGTTTACAAAAGCCTTTACCCTCTTCCCTTTTCTACATCAAATCCATTCGTGATTAATTCTTATTGAGACGACTCCGACTACTCTGCAATGCTAATTCTGACGATGATTTAATTGATGGATCTTTCTTACCAATAATATTATTCTCCAAGTTATGCCATCAAATATTTCAAAGTGAATCTCGTCTCAGTTGATTCACTGATTTTAAATAAATTCCATTTCAAAGCCTTAACTACTCAGCACATTATTATTTTTTTTAAATATGCTTTTTTTAATCATTCAATAGACTTTATTGATTCGTGGAAAATACTATTTATTCCACCTACTCTACTTACTGACACACAAAAAATGTATGAAATGATTATGTGTGATTAATGAATTAACAGTTGCTTATAAAATATTTAACCCTATATACAATCAACGCTTTCGATGATCGAATTGGCCTAAAATTTTGGTGTTTGTTGTTGTTTTTTTCTTGCTATATTGTCGATACTAAAATATTCAAGTGATTTATCGTCGAGTCACGGAGCTTACTCTCTTTATCGGGGAAATGAGTTGAAAAATAAATGATGAAAATGTTTTTCGTGGCACGGCGAAGACAAAGGCCTCGGGAGATAATTCGATATCAGAAAATCGACGTTGTAATACCGCGTGTTCTGCTCTACAGGGAATTGGACGGTAAAGATACATCGCTTGTTTAAGCTGCCTCGGTACACTCGCAACGATCGATTTGATTTTTATCAACCATTATATTTTTTATTTTTATTCCTGTTTTCTCTTTAGTCACTAAAAACATTTTTGCAGCGTTTAATCCCCTACTGAAGAGGTAAATATTCTTTTCCCAATATCTGACAAAGTCAGCGTAAAATTACTATTGCCGTTATAAAAATCCGTTATTTGTACGTATATAATTTAAAAAAAATGAATATATTAATAATTAAAATATTAAATCATTATTTTTTTAATTAAAAAGTAAAATTAAGTATTCGATAAGTTGAAAAAAATATTTTTTAACATTCTAGTGATTGATTTACGATGAAAAAAATGTCCAAGAGTTTCTTGGTACCACTAAATTTACCATAATACAATTTCGACGAAATTTATGAGAATTCTCGTCGTCGAAATATTACGTTTCAAAATCCTTTAAGGAATGATAAGATATAGAATGTATAATCGAATTAAATATTATCGTTTCCTTATTTTTCGAGGAATCCACATACACGCAGGTACATGTATATAAAAATATACACTGATAGAGTTGAAAGAAATGTCTGGGCTCACGAACCTCGAAAGTGCTCGCAGGCGGGACTGCGAGTGAAACCAAGCGTAACTGTATATCCTTGAAAACTATGCAATTTTTCATTCGTCCATTCCAGAAAAAAGCCTGGCAGCTTGGAAAAGAAACGTGAGAGCATGGAAGAAAGTACGAAATGTCAAGAGAAGGAAACCTCAAATCTTATTACTACTGTAGCACACGAGACCTTTACAAGTTTTTCACCATCGAAGACTCGACTCCTTTAAATGCTTAACGAGCAAAATAATTTAAAAAAAACTTATTTCACATGATAATAATAATTCCTAATAAATAAATATTTATTTCTCCTATGAAAATTGCGCTCTGAAGTACTTCAATTATTTTTCACTGACCCTAAACGGAGTATAACTGCTTGACAATTTTTTTAACCCACCAGAAGAGTCCGTAGCTGCTTTAAAAAAAATTTCCCTCAATCAAGCACTCGAAAACTTGTAGAGAAATTTTTTTGAATCCTGATGGTTGGAAATAAAGGTCTTAAAAAAATATTGTATAAATTTAACCCTGAAAAAAGGTAATAAAAAGTGAAAACGAAGCCTGTCAGGGTATACGGCAAACATATGCAAATCAGAAGAAGAGAAGGAGAGAGAAAGGGATAAATCACAAAGTCAGAGGAACCCTGGCGGGAAAGAGAGAGACAGGGGTCGAGGGGGATGCACATGAAAGCAGGGTATACACTCTTCTGGTCTGCAGTCGAGAGCAACGTCCTCTGGTCGACCTCGCAAACGAGAGAGTCCCGTGTCGACGTGAACAGCTCACATATATACACATAAAAATGCACACGTGAGTATAGTTTGGCTGGGTTTCGAGTGAAACTCGGTAGGCAATGGAGAATGAGAGAGAGAGAGAGAGAGAGAGAGAGAGAGAGAGAGAGAGAGAGAGAGAGAGAGAGGAGAATAAAGATTCTCGAAACGATGTCATATCTCATTTCCAGTGTATATGTGCTCTGGCAAACGAGAAAGAAAGGACAGAGAAAACGAGAGAGAGAGAGAGAGAGAGAGAGAGATTTGCTAACCCATCCTCGCTCTTCCCTCGTCCGGAAGCGCATCGACGTCCATTTACTTCTTCAAAGACGTCTGCCCCACGCACGCATGTTGTGCTGGCAATGCATTCAGACGCTGCGGACCCACAAACATGTGCACAGTTATGCATACTTTGTAATAAAAAAAAAGAAGCAAAAAGAAAAAATTGAAGAGAAAGAAGAAGCAAAAAAAGGGAAAAGACTAGACAGTGCATAGGCAGACATTTTTCTGGAAATCGATACGCGAATTCGTAGAATTTCTACTGCAATGCGGAATGGTTCGGATAAAGATACGAGGAGCAAATAACCGACGATGAGAATCAGGTGGTTGGAATCGTGATCTATCTTCGTGTAAGGTTACTTCGATGTTTTTGTTTCTTATAGTATTACCGTGGGGATAAAACTGCTGTTACTATTACTTTGGTTATTACTTTTCTATTACCGAATAGAATCACAAATATTATTATTATTATTTTATTATTAATTTACTAGGAATGTAGAATTACTGTTATGTACTATTACTATTTTGGTTCTATCACTGTACCATTACCTCCACGTTTCCTTGAATGGATATTTCTCTCTTAAATGGAAAATATGCTGCGACCATTCGATGCCAGACTCAGTTATTAGAGTCCTAAAATACTTGGAAGCTGAATAGGTGGGTATAACAGCCTAGAAAGGGGATTTGTTCACGACAGTACGAAAATAATGGAGTTAGCGCGGTTATTGGGCTTTTACGTACCGATGATCCAGTAACGGTTCAGCGCCCGGAAGTTTTTGTTTACGTCGAGAAAACACTGCTAACGAGGTATGGAGAGAGACAATCGAAGGGACAAACAGCGTTTATTTCAATGCCTCCTGGTGCTACGACTGTTTAGAAATGAAATTCGTGGATTTATGTATCCATGAGAGTAGAAATGATCTCTCGTCCAGGCTGTGAACCGAAACCAACTTTTTTTTCATCAACAACCGTATAGAAAAGCTTTAATGCAATTATTTCCAGTTTCACAACTTTTCCCAGTAACTAGTGCATGGGACGAGAAGGAAAGAGAGAGAGAGAGAGAGAGAGAGAGAGAGAGAGAGAGAGAGAGAGAGAGAGAGAGCGAGAGAGGGAGAAAGAGATAGTAATCAAAACTCGTGGTTCACTGTATACTGGCACGTGTGAACGTCCAAACAGGCGTGGCAACACTGACATAAAATCGCAGTGTTTGCACGAAAAAGCTGTTTGTATTCAAGGTGTAAGCAAAACGAATTTTTTGTTGTTGTTATTGTTTTCTTTGTTCTCCGCGGATATACAGTTCGGAGAGGTTACGTATGCGTGTTTGGTTTTGCGAACTATGTAGTGAAAATCGGAAGCTTTTGGTGTGCGGAAATAATATGGAACAATCGTAACCGAAATTGATATCTGTGTTCAGGAATTTATGGAACAAAGAAATCAGCGTTTCCATACGTCACAGATACGACCACCCGTTCCATTTTTTTGTTCGAAGTAACAAAGAAAGAGGTGGAAAGTGAGTGGAATAAAAGTCAGCACACGATGTACATTGTTACAGGTCTGTGTTTTATGCGTCACGTACTGAGAAACAACGACATTAGTGCGGGCGAAAATTGCTCGAGTGAAGCGCGAGTAAGGTCGACCCATGTTCGAGGTTTTCTTTATTACGTGATCCGAGCAACCATAATAAAAGGAAAACAAACGAAGAAAACAATCTCAAATGTATTCCGCACCTGGCATAGCAATTAGCAGGTGCGTTACCGCTGTTTTACTGCAGTTTGAGTAAGCCGCAGGTCAAAATGAGGTTGAAATAACCATGAAGGTCAAAAGAAAACGTTGTGAAGGCTGAAAAATTGTTTTCAAAGTTTCCTGCACCCTTTTTATTTACACCGAAGTCACAAAAAGCTGGCAAAGGTCGTGAGAACAACTTTCATGACATCGAAGGTCGAATGAGGTCATCAAGGTCGACCAAGTACGAAATTTAGTCTGCCATCGTAATCAGAGAGCTCAAAAAACCTTTTTCAAAGTTTCCTGCGCTCTTTTACTTTACACCAAAGTTACAAAAAGCTGGCAAAGGTCGTAAGGTCAACTGTCACGGCATCAAAAATCAAATGAGGGCATTAAGCTCGAGTAAGCATCAAATTTATTCCATCCTCCAAATCAGGGCAATTAAAACATGTAAACAAATGTCTATAATTCCCTGATGGATACGAAGAGGAGAAAAGAAAAGTGGAACAAAATTCAGCATCCGATCGAATGGTTTATAAGGGTTGAAGGGGTGTGGGTCGGAGAATAAGGTACATCGAGACGAGGTATCGCTGGGAAGGATCCATAAAGCAAATTGTTCGCTGGAAATTAGCGCCAGTGAGCCGGAAGTGAGAGCATCGAGAATGGGTTACAGCAATTGGTAGAGATCGAAGGGGATGAGGAGAAAAGCAGGGGTAGTTCGAAGAAGGGTGGGGAGGTCTCTGGCGCGCCAACCCGTGGAATCGATCCATCGAAAAACCACTTTAGGCTCCCCCAACACACCATTTCCCATTCGAATACTTACCAGGGCAAGCTTTTTTTCAATGCCTGCCACTGTAGCATCCAAGGGGTTGGAGTTTAGGGATTGAGGGGCTGCACTACTACCCTTCCGAAACTCCAATCACCGGAAAAGCTTCTCTGTCTGAAACGTCGAGATACGAAAGTGAAAGAAAACAAAAATAAACGAAAAACAGAAAGGAAATACAGGGGAAAAAAATCGTGTACATGTGTACGAGAGAAAAAAGCATCAAGACTGGGCTTTAATTCCTCTTGGGATAATCAAACTATATGAAAACACAATTTACTTGCGAATGTTGTAAACCGATGGTTTAAAAAAAATGTGATTTTTTTTTGCAATCAGTGTCATTGACTTCTCTCCATTGAATTTCATTCGCGGAGGTAATCAGTGCTTCTCCTTCATATTCGCTACTTTTCAATTACTCTAATTATACTCATCGCGCTGTCGAATTCAGCTAATTGGGGATAATATGATTTTAGATACGCGTAAACATTTTTTCATTCATTCCTCCTTTGGAGGAAAACTTTTTAACAGTGTTCCTTCTTTCAACAATTTCACATTGTGTCACTAATAAAAAATAAATAATTAAAATAATAAATTACATAAAAATTAATTAATCTCTTCGAACGATAAATAATATATCCTTAAAAATTTGAGGAATTCATGGCAATAATTTAATAAACTACTCGGGAATCGAACTTTCAATTTGGCGCAGCTGCGTTGAATATTTAACGAGAATTCCTCGGTTTTTCCGATAGACAGTAAGAGGAATCGATAAATAGAGGGATAAAAAAAAAGAAATTTCATAACGACGCGTTTGAAGCATCCGAGTTATTAACACTTGTTCGATCCAATTTATTACATGGTGGATCACAAAGGGAAAAAAATTATTAATCGAGTAATTAATATCACCGCAGTGAAAAAGAAAAATGAAAAATATAAATTTTGTAATTAATGACACAATACTTAAATTTAGCAACAAATTTTAAGTATCATTCGTCATTTTTATTAACGCTGGACTCATTAATAAAAAGTGTACGATTTATCTTGTGTCACGAGCACAAAGTTTCCATTATAAAAATTGAAAGGGCGGAGGGGGGAGGATGAAATCTGGTTCTGATTGGGTGGTCGTATAGTCAAGAGTACAGTGGAGTATCTTGGTTTGACAATCGAGCGAATAATTTTAACGAAGTTCCCGGTGGCACTCGATATATCGACAAGAGTCACTCTTTGCGTGGGTTAGCCTAGTGCGAGGTTTATTTCCCGAGTGGAAAATATACGTTACCGCGATATCCGTGATGGACGGGTGGGAAAAGGGGAAGGTTTAAAGGAAAGGGGTTGGTGGAAGCTTGTAGAGTGGAATGAATGACGTGCTATAGAACATTTGCGGAAGCTCAAGCGTTCGACTAATTACCCGGAATAAACATTTCGTGGATAATGATAAAGTAAGGCCAGAAAATAGGTGGTCCAACCGATTCGCTCACTTGAATATGCGTGTGACGGACATAAACTCATTGTACGTGACCTACGACCTCTCCCTCCGGTGGTTTGAGCTCCTGGGGCGTTGCCAAACACGTACAACTCGTGTACATGTATAAACTCTGGCGAAATTCGTCCCTATACAGTGTGTAACAAAAGTTGAGACACTTAAATCGAGGGAGTAGATAGATAGTGAAATTCTGAAGAGAAAAGTCCTCAGTCATTTTTCTCTACGATGCTCCGGCGTCGAGATATTCAATCATTTGGAAGACAGCCAATCCGGTGGGTGCGCTACCCACGCCCACGGTTTCCTAACGTCGCGTCGCATTGGCTGACGCCTAAATTCTTTAATATCTCGTCAACGACTTGTCGTAGAGAAAAATGACTAGGGACTTTTCACCTCGGGAACTCATGATCAAGATCGTGGCAGCGGCTTAACGCCAAGTATTAAAAAAAAAAAAAAAAAGCCAGCGCGAGCCCTGAAGCACTCATGTATATCCATTTATACCCCACGTTTTAGGTCGATCTTTTGGAATATCCTGGTCGTTCGTAGTTTCTTACTTTAATAGGAAACAACAGTGGAGAAACCACGGTCTCAACGCTGTAGCGCCGCGCGTAGGCTCAAATGCGCGCTCGCTACGCCCACTTCTCTCCCGTCAACCCGCATTTGCCATAACACTAATTTTCTAATATCTTGACAACGGTTGCTCGTAGAAAAAAAATGACAAGATACTTTCCGCTTTGAAATCATGCCTATTAATTTTAACAACAAATTTTGCGACACTCTGTACACGCGTACACATTTGCGTACATCCTTTACTATAAACGACAAATTATTTCGAGTAGCGACGAATTCGTGAGCAGCCAACCTACCGGAAGAACGCGCACCGATGCTAATTCGATCAATAATTTCAGACGGCTGAACGGCAATTCGTTCTGTTGACTGTCGGCCATGAAAAGTCCTGGAAATGGTTATTGCACGTTCCACTTCCGATATAAATAACGGGGATGTTTCGTGGGTTGGGTTGGGACTTGATTGAGCTTCAAATTGCGAGCCAAATTTTAGTCTTATTTCGTATTTGTTTAAAAACTGAATTTCAATGTAATTTTGCTTTTAAAAATCTGTAAAAAAATAGCAGCACACTAAGTATCGAAGAAAAATCACCCCAATATTTATTTGTTATTTTCGATATATTCAACAGGTTATTTCATGATACACTCATGATTCTATGAATATAAATGCGGCTCTATTAATTTATGAGTAAGAACCGTGAACCAAGTGGAATTATATTGTCCCAAGCGTTGGAAAGAAAAAAAAACAATTAAGGGATGTTCATGGCGTCAGGGAGACGTACACGATATTGTTCTCAATTTGTAGCCGTTTCCGGCAGACGAGTCGAGAGTGACGTGGTGAGAAGAGGAAAAAGATACGTTGCTTATCGCCATGAATAGGAACTGAAGGGAAAAAACGTATACAAGTGGGGAGGAAAATAAATGAGAAAAGAAGCAGCAAAGGGCGGACGGGAAGCAAAAAAAAAATATTTTCTCATCCCTCCGAGGTCACTTAGAGGTTATTTACTGGGTCAGAAATTTTCCTTCGTCCAAGAATATTGTCTTTCGTTCGAAAGCAGCAAAAGAAACGAATAAATAATTATCTCAGTTGTTTAAAATGTATGGAAAAATCGATTTAAGTAGAAAGTGCCACATGCTGAACCGCCACACTTGAGATAAACACTGGTACGTTCTAGATTCATATATGATTAACATGCAGTCATATTTTCCAGTATTGTTAGACTGTCTAGACACTTTGACAGAAATCCCTTAATTATTTACGTTATTTAAAAATTTACAGAGCCGTCAAGTAAATTTTTATCTTCGCAAATCCAAGCATCCTTCAAGGACTCTACGTCAAGCTTCAGATTGTGAGCTAATTATAACGTGTTAAAGATTTTCAGCTCTTTATTTTTTTTCCACGAAAAAAAGCTTTTATTGCCAGGGAAAAAATGGCATGTTACCCTTGGAATTTATTTTTTACTTTTAATAATCCAAGGGCTGGATGTAAAATATTAGACTCTAGATTCTAGATTTATAATAAAATTGAAATAATCTCATCTTCGATAGCTTCCCATTTTTAATATTGTTTATTTTTCGAAAAAAAGCTTTATTACGACGGAAACAAATGGTCCATTTTGCTACCCCTGGATTAGTGGCAGGGTTGAAACAAGAGGAACTAGATCATGGTTGATCCGTCACGAGAACTCCACCGTACAAGCAGTGATTGCAGTAATAATGCTACGACAGTACGTGAGGGTTGAAAAGGGACGGAAGGGGGTGGAAAGGACAAAGGTAGAGGATTTCTCGTCGAAATAGCAGTAGAGTAGAATGCGGATATTTCGCTAATCTGCAACATCAATATTAGCGCTAAGCCTTAGACACCGAGAGCTTGATTGACCGGGCACATGGTCCCCTAACATACCCTCACAGAAACCACCCTCGTTAGTACTCACTTCGACGTATTACTGTATTCCGAAGAGTACAGAAACTGCCAACACATTTTATGAAAAAATTCAGTGCAAATGTACCATCCCTTAATCCAGAAAAAAAAATGTATCGATTCCGAGGGTTTAAAGAAACAAGATTTACACTAAAACCGTTGACTTTTACCATTATCGATTAATTTTTTAATGATCGACACTTCTTTTTTTGTCAGAACTAGCTTTTTAGTGAATAAATAGTGAGGTCGTAAGTCATAGAAGAATCACGAAGAGGGATGCTCCCTCGTAAAACGTTTTTTTTCCTAGGGGTTGATTTTTAGGGGTCATAACGTTCGGACCTTTGGTGAGCTTGGCTAGCCCTGGAAAATGGACCGTAATGCGAGATAAGGGATAGTTACACGCGCGCACAAACACATATACGTGAAATTCGTTTTTTTTTTTCATCCCTTCATCCCTCTCTTGGCTCAGGCAGTTTGCGGATGAACGAAAATGCGGGGGAACAAAAAATAACGAGGTCAGCACATTTTCGAATCTGATCCAGACGACTCGGGACATGTACTATCAACTTCTCATATCAGTTTAGGAAAAGCATACAGCGAATAAAAAAATGCCAATTTATTGTTAATCGAATTTTCAAAAAGAGAAAAAGAATTAATAGATTTTTTTTCATCCCATTTGACAAGTTGATTTTTTATTAACTTCTTCTTCTTCTTATTCTTATTTTCCCAAATAAATAAGAGTTTATTACAAAAACTTTTGTCAAATATAAAAATGTCGAAAAAAAAAAACAAAGAATGAGTGAGGATGGTGAAAAGCATGGTTGAAGATATCCGGTGGGGGTTGTAATTATGTGTCTGTCTCAGTATTCAAGTCACCCCCAAAAGATTGCCCCGGACCAAAGCCCATTCGTTTTTTTTTCTTACCCAAGAATATAATAGGAAAAGGCGCCAGATTTTTTTCCTTTTTGTAACGATCCTTTGTCTCGTGGGGTATGTTTGCATTTTTTTTTTTTCGAGTAAGCATCACAAAAGTTCCCAGGGGATAGCTTAGCCCAATCCTTTGTCCACTTTTTCCATCTCTATTTTCTTTTTTCCTTCGTCCCTTTTTTCTTACGTAAGCCTTTTTCGGTGTTTTCCAGGTCCATCTCAAACCTCATCAACCCTCTAGCATAAATTCAAACGCCCATAATTCACTAATTAATTTTCTATCACGAAATTATTCGAGACGAGCATACGCCGTGGAAGAAACAAATTCGGCACGTTATTAAGGGTAGTTTGATGAAATAGGGGTTGAAAATATAAAGCAGGGTGTATTTATGGTATCGAAGCAAAATAAAACTTTCAAATATGCTAAAAAAAAAAATGTTGAGGTCAGAAAAAATAAATACTGCCCGAAAAATGAATGAAAAAAAGGCAGAAGGTCAAAACCAACCGAATGAGGTCGACCTTGTTAGCAAACAATTTTTCCATCGATTAACAGTCGTCTCGTTATTTCGCAGGGACACAAAGGTGACATTAATTTTTCACGCAAGCCTCAAAGTGTATTCCACGGCTTAAGGCACTCCGGAATAATGAGGTCAAGTGTTTGTTTGGTATGAATATATCTGTGCTTGGCAAGATAATGATGTAATATGAGTAGTGAAGGTGACACGAGGGAGGGCAAAGTTACTGGTCTCGTCGGGGCTCGCCTCGTAAGATGACAAGAGCTCATATACTCAAACACACACGAGAACCAAGGGACGAGAAGGGAGAGGGGTGTGGATAACGCATTGCCATTGCTCGTTAAGACGACACCGAAATTCTGATCCTCCGGAGATTGTGGTTCCTTTGACGAGGGAAAACCAACGGAACAGGACAGCAATAATTTGACGGGAAACAATTTCCTGCTACCAGCAATGATCCTAGTCACTTATGACTCCTTATGATCCTTGTCACTTATGACTCGAGGACTCGTGTTTATGGCGACCAGCCTCTTCAAAGACGAAAATCCACCTCCACGATTAACCTTAATTTTTGTTTTCGTATAAACCTCAGAACGAAATCTATTACGTATCTGTTACGTTTTTATATTGTTAATAAGTGTGTCTACGCTTCAAATATTTAGGGTAGAAAATTTCTGAACAACGTGAACGAAGGCCAAACTTTGAGATGTTTTTTTCCCCTTCATATTCACTTATACAGTCAGTAGGTCGAAAAAGCTCTCTTTCTAACTTCCTACCTCGAAGGCTAGAAAGCTGGAAAAGTCTTGGAAGAGAGAGGACAAGGTTTCATCCCTCTTTTCCAACTGGTTCGCTGCCTCTTCCGATTAAATCAGCTATATATATACATAGATTTAATGTATGTATGTGTATGTATATATTCTTTGGTAGAGCTTTCTCATTTTTCGCTTTTTTCTCTTTCTGCTCTTGAGAATGGTACGCTTGGCTCGGCAAGCCCATTCGAACGTAATTTAGAATGCTTTTAGTCGCGACCAGGCTCGGGCATAGGAGTGTGGAAGGCCTCTCACATCTCCGAGGCATTTTAGCCGCATGCTCGCCACACTCAGCAGCAATAGGGGAAAGAAGAAAATGTAGGCTCACGAACAAGTATCCAGACCCATTGAGCTTTCGTAGCTTGTAGATATGTGTACATGTATGCTCGAAGAAGAACCCTGGAGGTTATAGTCACGCATAGTTTTACAAAAATCCCGAGCTTTTTTGTCGTTGAAAAATCGGCCAAGCTCACGAAAGCTTCAAAGTCGAGGAGTTCAACAATTTTATAACATTTTTCGTTGCTTCTTCATTCGTCAAATGCTAATCGATCAAAGAATTCCTAAGATATTATTTTTACGTGAGAATTCAGTCTCGATCTCAAACTTTAATGATTTTACAGGTCATCGAAGGTCATGGGAATTTTTTAACCCGAATTTAACCCCGAGTTTGTGCAAAGTTGTACTAAAACTCGCTCAGTCTGTCCTGGAGGTTTCGCAGCGTTGTGGGGTGGGGTCCTTTATTTTCCGTGACCTCATAAGACCACCGGAATTATGAGGAAGGAATTCCGGGAAGGGGCCAAGGGGAATCAAGAGTTAAAAACTTATTTTTACGAGCGGGCGAGGGTGTGAACAACTCAAACTCATTTATTCATTATGAAACGAGTACGAGGATGTCTGACAACGAAAGAGAAATGAGTCAGAGTCTACTATTTGGTCCGAGATGCACCACCAACATCCCAACTTGAACCAAGATTCCCAATCCGGCTGTTGCTCAATTTTGTTACCGGGGAAATCCGCTATCAGCACCTGGACATAAATCGACCTAAGGAGCTCCAGGTTCACGGCTTAATAAAAGTCTGAGCCACTCGTGGCAGGATGTGAAATAGTGATTTGTTGGATGGCTGACTTGTTTGATGGTTTACCTTAGCAGAACTAGTCTAGAATCCATTCGTTGAGATATCGAACTTGGTTAACTCGAAATCACACTGTGAGGTCTTAAAAGAGATCTCCGGTTGACGTTAATGACCTTAATACACACAATGAAGTTTCCAATTGAGTCTATTGGCATTAGTGAGGACAATAAGGTCTCCAATTGAGTTGAATTTGCTTAAAGACCTCAAAAAAAGATGAGACTTCAATGACAACGTCCCTTCAGGAAAAAGCAAGAATGCCAGCCACTTTGAAACTGTCCTTTGTACCTTAGAATAATCTGCCGTCAATCTTCCAACTATCCCAAATTGGCTACCAGCATTTTCTATCAGATTACGTCGAGTTCAAAGTCCCTGCCATGCAGTTCCATCAACTCGACGAAATCCTAACTGCAAAAGACACATCCTAGTTGGTCCCGGATGTTTAAACCAGTTCTTGATGTAATCCCGTGCAAAAGACTATTAGAGCACATCTTCAAGGAGCTTTATTGTCAAGGCAAACTTGTCGGCAGGTCTCTGTCAGGAGATCATTCTTGGTAGTAGTGTGATGCAATTAAAAAGTTTGCCATCGTAAACAAGTACGGTAGGTTGTCGTCGTATCCGTTCCCAGGGTCGTCGAAGTAGCCTGGATTTATGTGGGCTAGTATTATGGGAAGAGCGAAAATAAGAATAGGGGCTGTAAAAGAAAATGTTGCAGAAAAAGAAAATAAACGTCGGAATAGGGTGGCGAGACACCGAGAATCAATTGATACAGATCGTGGAGGGAGTTTGTCTAAAATGAAGAGTTAATTATGTACAACCGAAGCCTTATTCCACCATCTCACATCCTGACCCATGAATCTATCTTGGAACTATCGCTGGGCAGGGATGCAGCTGATAGCTTCAATTCCAACTGCGTGTGCAACTGTTGGGTTGCCAACCCTGCCACAGTATCGTATAAGCTTGGGAGGGAAATAGCTGTCCAACGTACCAGATATTTACGAGCCTGGAGTGTTGCACCAAGCGCAATAACTCCGTTCCGTACAACGCTTGCTACGCCCCTCTCCCACTCTTCTCATCCCTGAACGCCCCTCCGTCTCTATCTCAGATGCCTCAAAACTACTCTCCGCTTGCTCCCACGAAAGTTCCTATGCCAACCCCACCCAACGACCCAACTCTGGCCAGCCGAAGAGCCCGGCGGCTGCAGGGAATCCGCCTCGAGAACCTTTCAACCCTCAAGTTCCTCATCAAAAGGATATTGAGGTAGGAAAGCCGCACAAGGTTGGTAAATTGCAAGGGTGTTACTGCTTCAGCAAAATGCTAACACTTACCGTTAATAATAGACCTATCAGGTCGTTTTAAGGTGATTCAGTAATGGGAACAATTATAGATAGCCTTGAAATCATCCCTTCAAGTCTAGAAATTAGGGAAACGATGGTATTCAAGTTGTCCAAGAATCAGAGCTGGAGGAATTCTTCAGAAATTGAAGAATCGAAGAATCATATAAATTCTATTCTGCTTCAAGCCCCTGTGTACTTTAACCGAGCAAATCTTTCCCAGAAAGATGATCCATATTGGCAATAAGCTTCCAACTCCTTGGAAGGAGGAGTTTCAAGTTGTGGCAGCTATTTGTTATCCTTCAAACCAATCCATAGGTATACGTGAGTTGCAGTCAAGAAGTTGTTACCACCAGAGTGATGGATCTAGTTTCGAAGCGAGAAGTTTCAACAGACCTACTCCACCAGCCTCTTCTACCAAGCAGATCTTATCCCATCAGTAGATTTGGCGTGTTTGACATATATCGAGACCTTGGATGATTGGAATATCGAAGGGCAATTCAGCCTCCTCTCTCGCGAGCTCTCTCTCTCTCTCTCGGGTTATGTGCAGACCACTATGTCTTCAAACAACAGATGTTCAACTGGACCGCGTTGTATCGAAATGATTGAGGGCCTCAACCAGATCAAATGATTATATTCGATACTCTAAAGCCCTATGGCTTTACCCAAATACAATATCATGTCCTAAATCTTACATCGAGTATTATCTTCGTAATTAGAGAGACTGTTTCGTTCGATAGTTCCAGTATGAATGTTGATACATCTTCAAGAGGAGAATAGGATAATCAGCTGGGGCTCATCATACATTTAGATTATTCCCTGCCCTTCTTAATCCCAGAAAATATTGCAAAAGCATTTTCTATTCATCATCCAATTCTACATTGATCCTATTAAAGAAATTCACAATTAGCCCGTTAGCCGCAAATCTCTCAAGTCTTTACCGGGCTAATTAGAATTGATGAGGTTATTCAGGTATGACTAATGTTGACCTCAACTACTGAAATATCCTGCGAAGCGTTCGAGCTTTAAAAAGATTCTAATACGGATTTCAACACGAGAAATTTTTTCCTCCATCTCCAGTAAATATCAGCTTTACCACCCGTATAAAAATCACTTCTAATTAACAATTTCAACCCTTAAAATATTACAAACGTTTTTTTTCACTTTTTCTTTCCTTTAGGCTGTTAAAATTGGATTGAGCTTGTCAAAATCGTTCAGCATCATAAATCTATTTTCAATAAGACTGCTGTGGGATAATGGAAGTTCATGACAGTCATTGGAACACATTGTAGGGGTTCGAAGAGTGCAATGCTCCATATATAGCTCATAATGTTATGCATCATGTACCTTACCAATATATATATACATATATTTCATTTACTAGTGGACGAAGACAAGGAGAGCAATGGAGCAGCACCAGAGAGAAGCATTGAGGGGGTTGACGTTATCGATGAATAATACACGATTGATTGGTTTCTGCAGCAGACGACGTGGCGTCTATACATCATCCGAATATGCACTTTAATGATGGAATTAATTCGTATTCGATGCGCTACTGAATTTCCCAGCTGGGCTCGAGCCCACCCTTCCACGTAATATAATGTATCACCTTTTCGATATTGGACCAAATTGACTGATTTCCACTGTTCCCATGACCTTTTCAAAATCAAATTAATAGATTCGATTTTTCGAATCTTTTCACCAGAAAAATCATCACTGGTGACACAAGACTGGAATAATTGTTGAAAAAAACGGCTTAGGGGATGAGAAATAACGCGATTGAAAAATTAACAGCAAAAAGTAATTTATCAAATCGTTAAAAGACCACGTGAACACAATTTTTTCTTTCAATTGAGTCCACATTCAACCATCACTAAACAGGCGAAAAAAAAATAAAAGGAATAAAAAAAAGGCTCGAACTCTTTGCACGTGAAGAGTAAATAAATGCGAGTACTGTAAATGAAATAAAAATTTTATATGCATTCATACCATTTCACGTATCATGTGATAATAATATAAAAAAGTGAGCTTGTTGTTCAGGAAAAATTAACAAAACTTCACGCTCTCTTATCCACCTACGTGTCCATAATAAACACGCTCGTATATATTTATACAGACATAGACACACAAGACATATATTTATATATATGCACAGCCTAGTTTTCTCGAGTACGTGCAATACGTGCGCAAGCAATTAAAAAAATATGAATATGGATTTTTTAGATGCATACTTGAGCCATGCGTGCTGCTCGTCGAGGCTCGTTCAAGTTCCAGAAGCTTCGCAAACAAAACGATTTCAAGAGGCCTGCATCAAATTAGCACGCGATTGTACTCTTTTGGGAATCATCCAAATTGATTTTTCAAAAGACGATTAATCATGTTAGATATTTCATCAAATTAGCCAAGATTTATTTCAAATTAATAAAAAAAAAAAAATTGCTTCAATATTTTTAGGAGGTATAATAAATTCTAAATGATCATTTTATGTAATTATTCTTTTTTAATTGATGTTTTTGTTGTTACCGTTAATATGACTCATTAAATGAAATTTTCAGGTGCTGTATTCAAGCTAATTTATTACTTAGTATCATTGTTTACAACTCCATTATTCAATCCATATTTCATCCCTTTCTAGTTCGTGTTCGGCTACTCCCCCAAATGGATCATTATATCGCCCCACAATTTTGGAGAACCACTTAATTGCTGAATAATTACGTTTAATAGGCATCGTACTATGAAATCCATTGTATAGTTGTCACTTCCGTTGAATCACCCTGCGCTATAGCCCCCTCGTAAACCTCGGAATATCCGGACATACATCAGTCAAAATTCTCGTGCGTTTCTAACGCCCGAGACGAGTTGTCGTGCTTTCAAAGTTCTCCAAGCAGTTTGAAATCGTAGTTGTACATTCTATAATATTTGGTATCCATGATGAAGGTATATCAAGACGATTTCAAAAACCGTATGGATCCTCAACCGAAAAAACAGCTCTTAGAGCAAAGAATTAATTTTTTGAAGAGTTGAAGTTCGCTCTATTTCAATTTGCCATAACTCAGTTCGTATGAGACGGATTGTGAGATGTCGGGAGTGTTTGGGAACGCTCGTGAGTAGGTTTAGAGAATGGGAATCAATTCGTCTCGATATCTTATTTTTTTAAGTCTTGAGAGCAGTTTGAACTGGATGAAAAGAATTTTTGAATCGTGAACGATCATAAAAATGGACAATGTTGTAATTACATGTGGAATATAAAATTATGCGGTACTCTAATTAAAATCTTCATTTCTTCCTCGATGTGAAAACGCACAATGAATTCAATTTCAATTTATTTTTATGATCACACTCGGGCTCCGTTGATTGTGCAATTATTTGATCGTTCGATATGGAATTCATACTCGGTCACATAATTTCGAGCATTCTAGTCAAATAGCCCATACATATGTATACGGACCACCATAACGTTGATAACGAGCTTAATTTCGGTTGACCGCTCGCTGTGTCTTTACCACATGTGTAACCGCGATATACGAAGTATATTCAAACATGCCTGTACACTATTGTCATGGAAACATTAAGTGTCATACGCAGAACAATCTCAAATGAATAATTATAAAAAATAATTAACTAACTCTATGAGAATTATAAAACTATTAAAATTTTGAGAAACTAAAATTTAACAATCGTATCGAAGTTAGCAAACAATTACATCGACTCACAATAATTTTCCTAATTAAAAAAGCCAAATTTTAGGGTAGTTCGCCTGGTGACCACCAGATGGCGATTGCGTCACTGCTCTCGCGCATACGAAGCTGAATGTTCGGACGTATAAATAGGAACATGTCTATACATTCATAAAAAAGCTTCTGATGAACGTTACAATGTTTTACGAAGGCTTAAAGCTCGTAAGTAAGGAGGAAATCTTTTTAAGGGCATAATTCTAATTTTTTGTTGCAGATGGATGTAAAATCGTTGTTTGTAAAAATCAGTGCAAAAAATCGACCTATTTGCCGGTTTTCTGTACAAAATGGAATGAAAATAGAATTGCAAATGCGAACGATACGAAAAAGACTACGATAAAAGCTGCGCGTTTCATGCAATGTTTTTCCCATTCTAACTATGGTCTTTCCACGCCTGGCTCGACATCCATTCCGGTTTTGCAACGCAGTGAATGAAAAATCGATCGGTAACCTTCCAGAATATTCTTCCGTTCCACTCTCAGACAATGGAAGAACCTGACGGTATATGAGTGAAAAAAGCTTACATTTTCACAGCTCTAGAAATCGTTGCCTCACACACACACACACACACACACACACACATCTCCAAGTCTTAGCATCCCCATAAACTGTGACACATTATCATCCCCCGGATAAATCCACGAGAAAACAAAGGAAGTAACTCGAAGCAAACGTAATGAATGATGAAAAAGAGAGGATCTTTTGTTTACAAAAAAAATCAAGAGGGGGAGAGAGAGAGAGAGAGAGAGAGAGAGAGAGAGAGAGAGAGAGAGGAGAGAGAGAGAGAGAGAGAGAGAGAGAGGAGAGAGAGGGGGGGAAGCGAAAGAAAAAAGGGAAAACGTAGAAAAACGAATAGCGATGAATTTACCATCGTTCTGGGCATCCCAGCTAAAGCTCTCGTTCTTTCGCTCCATCCCTCTCTCTCTCTCGAGCTAAATTATTGGAGGTTCTAGGGTGCACGACACACTAAAGCCTCGACTTTACCCCAGCCCTCCCCCCCTCCTCCCAAGAGCTTTACCTCATGCCCCTTGCCACTCTTTTATCCTTTTCTCTCATGTTGTCACAAAAAGAGAAAGAAGATGAAGAAGAAGCGGAAAGCGCAAGTCCGCAGGAAACTACCCCTGGGCGTTTGCACCCCTATTTCTTCTGGAACCCCATTCCTCCCTCACCCCGCACAAGAAACCCCTCCTTCAGTCCCTTCATCGTGGCTTTTCCATAACGTACAACCCATTCAGAGTCACACTATCCCCTTCATCCCTGCCCAACCCTTCTGTCCCATGGCTAACTTCTATGGAAGCCACGTTATTGCGTGCTTCGCTAATTAGCATCATTTATTAATCAACGCGCGATACAACCACGACGTGGATGCATCCGGTCCCCATTACGATCTTTCATCCTCTCCTAGTCCCCGGTTTCCATGCTATGGTTAATGTCCTCCTATTTTCGTGTTCCATCCTCAAAACAACCCCGCCCTTATGAAAAACTCACTCCTCGGAGCTTCACCCTCGCTAGTGGACCGAATGAATATTTCAGACTCACTCGAGGGTGGAAAGAGGTGATAAGGGGGTGGAAAAAAACGGAGGTGCAACAAAGTTGACACGAAACAGCGAGAAAGATCGTTGGAGTGGTGGAATCCAAGGGGTTCCTTCGCTACCAAGAAGTCTACCTCGGCCTCCCAGGGTTGACAGAGAGAACGAACAAAAGAAAAAAGGATTCGGACAAAAGAAGTAGTTACAACGCCCCCGGCAGGGAACACAGAGTATGTTTTTTTTACTCGTCTCTTTGTCTCGCTTTTTTGCTTCACCGTTACGAGTCGTGACCGAGTTATAATCGAGTCGTTAATTAATGGGTTAAGCGCGCGAAATACGCATCCACCCCTCACGTTTTTCTTCCCTTGATGCTTTTGTTAATGACTTCTGGTGCCTTATTGTCATTTAACTTAAATTTTATTGACTTTGATAAGAATTTATACACACGAAATTTGCTTTCATCTTTATAGATCTGCTGACAAATAAAGCTGACCTTGACACAAGCTTTGGGTGCTTTGAGCAATATTCAGTTGAATTAACGTTTAACCCTAATCACTCACACCTCTGAATCACCTCACTAACCTAATCCTTCTTATGGGGTCTTTCAGACCCCAGAGTGAGTGATTAGGGTTAACGGATGTTTTTCTCTTGATTCTCTAACGTAGAAAAGTTTAACGATACGATTTTTTTTCTCGATGTTTTAACATTCGTTATGTAATACTTCGAAGACAGAAATTTCTGGCGCTTTGAAGATTTTTAGCCGTTGGAGAGAGCAAGGGGATGGAAAAAAATATGGTGAAAAATTGGGGATAAGGCGAAGAAGCTAATGGCGGTCAATATCTCATGGAATTAATCGCATATAGATATTTATACGGTTATAAGACGTGAACGATTTATGAGGGTTGGAATAAAAAATGGGTGAGGGGTGAGAAAATGTGAACGAAGAAGAAAATAGAGCGTCATGGAACGCTTGGCTTAGCGGTTGAGTGGAACGTCAATGCCTCTATCGTCAATCTCGCGAAGGGGTCAATTCCACCCTTAAAAACATCCCCCATAGCGTTCATTTTGCGATACAGGTGTGTGCGCGTCCAGCCGCGAATCATTGCTCGGAATACACACGAGTGATTCTCACTGAACCTTTCCAACCAAGTGCGAGCTAGTCAGCGAGTTATTTTTCATTATTATTTTTTTTCCATCCCCCGTGACCTCACGCTGGGGTTCGTTCAACTTGTCTTTTTTGCATAATGTTGTTTTTTTTCATCCCTCTCGCAACGGGGGTTATATCTGAAGGAAAAATTGTTGGCCAACGTCCAACAATGTCCCATGGTACTCGGCTTCACTGACCAAAAGGACGCGCAAAGTTTCTCCTCGATGTTAGTCAAGATGGCGCAAAAACGCGGTCGAGGGAAAATCACATTTTCCAACCCCCGTGCCCCAAAAACTCGGACTAAAGCTCGACCGGTGTGCAAAATTTTTTTTCCCTGTTTTCCTTCTCCTTCTGCTCACCATCGTTCGCAATTATCATTTTTTTTTCTCCCATTCGCCCAGAGTAATTGCCGAGTCTCTGTGACTTTGAGGGTGAAAAAATATTTTTTGCGCAAATAAAGAGAGTCGGTTTTTTTCGAAGGTGAACCGTGCGCGAGTATAATGCAAAATTTTACTTCATTTATTTGTTTTGGAATTTATTTTATAATAAGAAATAATGTGTCTGACTATTGCTGACCTTTTCTACTGATTCCGGAATATTTTATTCCTTATTCTACACGATGGATTATCATTAAAGACTAGGAGCGATAAAAGTAGACTTTGTTCTCGCTAGATTTTCAATTAAGCAGCCCTACGGATATAACCACCCTCAACCCTTGATTTTTCTACCGTCAAAATGGTTCTTTTTTTTTTTAATTGTTCAATGTATCGTCCGGAATTTCGGACCGAGGACCGCCAGAGTTGCGGGAAAATTCATAATATGGAGAATATCGTGATAGTTCGCTCGGATACCCCCGAAACCGGAAGTGTCAACGCTGGTGGAGGGTTATCGTAGTTCAGCCGGTCGTCTGTATAATTTTATTTCATTGCATTTAAAAGGGGTTGCAAATTTTAATTATTCAAAAAGCAATTCTGTCTTCCCGATGAATAATAAATTGTTACCTACATGAAACATATTTTTTTATTATTTCAACCCTCTAAACAACAAACATTGAAAAGCAAAAAAATAATAAAAATAGTCAACTAATTAAAATTAATTTCGATCGAAAATTATCAACAAATTAGTTCAAACCTGAAAACACTGATTTTTTTTTTTTATTTCAACGCTCCATTTTATGAACGATGATTTAATTAATGTTGAGCGTGAAAAAATTTCATGGGACGAAAGTGGGCCAAGTGAAAAAAAAGGGTGCAGGGTAAAATGGATACTAAAGTACGACCCACCCTAATTTCTTAGTTATGACGGATTCCGACCTGCTTCAACTTTCCATGTTCAAATATAGATATACACGCGTACATAAACGATCGATAATTTCGCGCGACTGAAAAAGGGAGTACGAATTCATCCTCGACACTTTTTCTCCTTTTTCTACGATCCGGAGCTTGATAAAGTTTTCACGAATTTTAAATCTTTCTTAAAGTGCTGGAAAAATCGAATTAAATATTTTCATTTCCAAAGTGCAATGTGATTTTTTTCACGGAGGATAAAAAAAAATACGTCGATAAATGTATAAAATTTCGTTTTCGAGTAAAATTAATGATAAAGTATTAAAAAAAAAGAGCAGCATTTAAACGAAAAAAAAATAATAAAATGGACAAAAAGAGTAAGAAAAGAATAGTTTTAACTTTCGTCGAATATCTTTGCCTCTTTTCCATCGCATTTTCATTCCATCCAAGCACTGGAAAAAGAAGAGGGATAAAAAAAAGGGAAAAAAAAATAAAAACAAGGGATGGAAGGGATGTGGTGTGCTTGCTCGATTCGCCCATGTTGCAAGGCATTTTTCATAAGCAGAAAGTTGCTGGAGTAGAACAACTTTCATGTTGTCAGGGAGTTTGTGTATGTAAATGTGTGTGCGTGTGTATGTATGCGAGAATTTTTCTCAAGCCCTCGTCTCTAACCACCCCACGTTACTTTAATGGTAGAGGGTGCAATTCGACCGACTTTCCGCTGCATTTACGTGTCATCATCGTACACCATTTTGTTTACACGTATATTCCGTTATTTTTTTTCGTTACACCAAACTTCGCGTATGAAAACCGAGTAAAAGGGAATTTTTTAATTTATAATTTTAGAAGATTGAAAAAAGCTCACTTGACGATCCACAAGCCTTATTTTTGAATTTTCCAAAAATCATTAATAAATAAAAAATATTTTTATCATTGAATTATTTTAAAATAAAATAATTCTAGTTTCATATAAAAAATTGATAGAATTCAAATTTTTTCAAACGAGAGCAAACAAGATGTAATTTCTCGTGGAAAAATACGAGAATTTATGTTAAAATTCCAGCGATTCAACAAACATGCGAAAAATCGATAAAACGAAAATTGAATAATTTTTCGCCAGCTCACGTTCTTGAGAACGGAGTATGAATAATTTTTCGTCGAATCATCGAGACTGTCTGTGATTTTTGTAAAAGAAAAGAAAAGAGAAAACAAGCAGAGAACATCCCCCATAAAATTTTTGCATGATAACAGATTACAGGGAAAAACAGTGATTTCCATTTTACGAGAACGAAAAACTTATTCGCTTTCCATCAACGTCACTCGAATACGTAAACACGAGAGAAAAAATAAATAAATAAATAAAGTACAGGACTGTCAAAGGCGAAACGCGCGAGCGGAAAACTTTGTAAATAGAAAGATAGAAAAAGAAATAAGAGAAAAGTTTATCTTCTCTGGAATCGCAGAGAAAACCCCTCGTTCTTCAAAAGAAGTACCATTAAAAAATGGCCCGCAGCAATTTTCGACTTTTCAAAAAAAAAAAAAAAAAGAAAAAAAACATGCCTAATGCTCTTTTTACATGGCAAGTACTTGGAACTCGAAGAAACAGCGAGAATGATAAAAGACAACAAAAGAAACGACGTAACGTTGTGTAAAGAAGGAAAAAGGTCAAAATAGACGACCATAGTCATTCGCATCCAATTTTCCATACAAATTTGACTTTTATGACTCTAACGAGGTAAACCCTTAAATACGACACTTAATTCTCCTTAATTGAGTTTTTATTTTTATTATTATTGATTTGGGAGTAATTTTCGAGGGTTGAAAGGGTTGGAGAGGAAAAATCCGTGAACATCAATGGAGTTAATTGGATTGAAAGGTTAAAAGTCGTGAAAATGAATGGACTTAAATGATTAAAGGATAAAATACCATGAGAATTAATGACAAACAACAAATAAATTATGAAGTAGTGAACGAAAGATATAAACAAGATGTTAAAAACTCACGTTGCGTTGCCGGCGGGTGGGCACATTGCCCAAGGGCGTCGATGAGAGAGAAGAACGAAGTGGACCGAGCTACCGGACTCCGCGTGTGCTTGGATTGGAGAACGATGCTCCTGTCGTCGAGGATCGACTAGTGTTGCTTCTCGACGAACGGCAGAAGAATAACGACGTAAAATATTGAGCCTCGAAAAATTCGTAGTAATAAAAACGACGATGATCGTAAAGGCTCTTACGTCCGAGTGTCAAACTAACCATCTGTTTATCGCGGCACACGAAGCCGTCCAAGTGTCGCACCAACATTGCCTGCGATTTAATCCCGCAGCCGAGATTCCCGGCGTTTGGGAGGAAAAGACACTTCCGGGTAAGTCAGGTCGACTTTTTTGTCCTGAAACTGTCAATGACCTTGAATGACCTTTTGACAGTTTAAACGCCAACGGATCAGTCTTAAGGTTAGTTGTCCTGGACGAACGGGAGTCACGTGACTTTGGGATTAACCTCAAAGAGAGGAAGAGAGACAAAGAGGGAAGAGGAAGAGGTGATAATGTTGCGGCGGCAGGACTTGTTGTCTTCCGCTACCAACGGAGTAGCCGCGAGGAATTCCTGCACTTATTAACGGACGACCCTGATTCCCTCGATAAAAATGCGATTAATAGTTCAACAACGTTCCCCCACTTGCGCTTATCGTTCGTAGCAACACCAGCCAAGAAAACTTTGGTTAATCCTTCCTTAAACAATTCCGTGGTTACTTTCGGGAGGCTCGTTGCACCATAAGTAACACTTATGACTTCCGGCTTAACGACGCATCCCACTCTCTTCCGCTTCGTCAGCTGATTGAACAAACTGTGACTCACCGGTGGATTGGTCGTCCACGCGGCCATCATAGGCCTCCCAACCACCTGGTTCCTATTTATCCTTGAAGCCGTTTCCTGCACCTGCGCGACTCTCCTCACATTCCTCGTTATCCTCGACTCAACTCCCAATCTTCTGATGGCAATTATGCGATTAATATGATTGTTTATCGTCTTTCCACTGCGGTGGTTAGCTTCAGTCACTTCTACTAACATCATCCCTTAGCCCAGATCACCCAAGACGTTGGAGATCTTACGTTGATCTCGACCTGGCCCACCGAAGTGTCTCCAACCATCCGAACCATCCGAAAATCCCGGTGAAGACAACCAAGAACAAAACTTCACTTCGCGTTTCTCGGACCACCCTCTTAAGAGACCGAGAGCCACTTAACCCAGTCTTTCCCACGGCTTCCGGAAGACCTTCAAGCGTCACGAGAGCATCAACGTTCTCTACCTCATGATTCAACGAGGTGAAAAAAGCTGCCTTCATCCAACTGTCGCATCTTCGAAGACACCTGAACCCCTTTAGGTCTTCCTAATACTTGGATTATTAAGGGTTAATAACCCTGAATCGTTCGACCCTCGTCCAACACCGGAAATCGTTGTTCCCACTGATACAACTGATTCCACAGCCCCAACTAACCCGGACCAACCGCACAATTTCACCCGCGTCAACGGCATTTAACTTCGTAAAAAGTAACCGGGGATTCCCGACATGAGGAACACTGAAATAGTCACTAAAAATACGACTCCGTAGGTTATCAACAATGCCGGGTTAGTCCGATCAGGGTTGGACCATGGATCCACCGGGATGGCTTCATGATTTAAGAGTCTGGAATTGGTTAGCAACCTGCAGGCTGCTTTTCCTCCTGTGTTTCTTGCTGCGCCACATGTAAAGATGGTATTTAGCCGGTCGGCAGGTTAGCTAATTAATCAAAAGTCTTCCTCAAGCCATTAACCCGGATCAATTTACTTCCGGATTAGTAACGACGAGTAAAATTGTACGGATAAGATGGATCTAAATGGATGATGATGATGATGTCGAAAAAGAGCTGCCCGCCCGGCTTCGATGTGTATCATGAGCCACCCTTCGGCGGCAAGGGCGGGGGAGTTGACACCCTGTCACCACACACTACCACAGAGACACTCTCCAACCCCGATGGTATATCACGGTTTATGAACACACAGGCACACACGTACACGCACATACACACGCACGCACACACACACACAAAGGAATGTAGAGAAGTGGTTCTAGCCTAGGGTGCGCACGAAGCCTGCAACACCACAACCAGCAGGAGCTCGTTCTTTCATACCATCCACTTCCATTAATCCGGAAATGGATGATCCGGCGTTAATCCACGCGTTTGTTGTCCAACCGGAAGGCCTCCTTCCAATCTGTACCACTTCCGTGTTCGGCCTTATTGTTGTATCGAGCTTAATCCCTAACATATCATCAATAACATAACACGTTTGTATGAATGATGACTTGATGGTTCGTATTGATGGAGAAAAGCCCCGCCGTGTGGACACGCACTTAAAACCGTTCCGTAGTGGCACAAAATAGGGTTGGAACAGTGAACGGGCACTCCCCGGACATAGCTCGACAAAACCGGCCGCGCACCGAAAGTCCTACCGTGCCGCCCTTCTTAGTACTGACGCTGCCCGTTTTGGGGCTGTTGTGCCGCGCCGCGGAGCCGCCAACGCCGCTCCTAACGCCGCCAACGCCGCTTCGCCCCCCTCCTTCTCCTCTTTCACTACCGCCACCAACTATCCTCCTCTTTTCCTCCACTATCCTCCCTCCCTTTCATACACACACCCCCACCAACATGGAAATCTACCCCTCTGGGTTCTCAACGGCTTCTGCTAACGCCATCGCAACCCACCGTTACTATCACCCCCTGCTGTAGCTTTAGTCTGCTCCACGAAACCCTTCCCAACCGGCGTTTTCCTCCGCGTCGTTGACGCCGTCGCCACCGGCGCTGCTGATGCCATCCCATCCCTTCCATCCTCCATATTTTTCACCCTCACGCTCACCGTTTCAATCTTCACTCTCTCTCTCTCTCTCTCTCTCTCTCTCTCATTCTTTCTCCTCATTCCTCTTTCTCTTTTTCGTACACTCTCTTCATCCCTCCAACGCTTTCATCCATGTCCTTCTCACCAAATGTATATGTATTAGAAGGCTATTTCCCCGCTGCATCCTCCACGTCCCGGGGAGCCAATACCAAGCCATGTGGAAGAGCCCCGCGATGCTAGACGTTCGGCGATGAGTCGCGAATCCCTCCGAAGTCGACCGAAAGCGTCTGGGCGCGCATCCACCCTTCCGCCCCGGCATTCCTCACCTCGCCCAACCCTACAACCCTCCACCACCCTCCACATCCCTTCTCTCATCCCCCTTACCTCCCTCACAACTTCCCTCCACTAACACCCCTTTGTATAGTGATGCTCCGACATCGTGGCTGTTCACCCTTCTCAACCACCCGGATTCACTACGTTCAGATGACGACCCTTACGCGACAGTCTACCCTTTTGATCCTCCTAACGCTAGTTCATACTCCTCCAGATCCATGTTTACATTTTTTTTTCTTTCAATCTTGCAGCTTTTTGTCCTACAGACTTTTTTTAAGTCTTCTGGATTTTTGACTTTCTATCAATTTTTTTTAGAGGCTTCTCAGTGTTTGGATTCTTGTAATATTTTCTTTCGATCTTTTAGACTTTTTTTAGAAAATTTTTGACATTACTTTCGATTTTGTTTATCTTCATGGTTAAGAACATTAAAGTGAATTTTCTTCTGAATAACTGTAACAAGTGGGGCTTCTCACGGAAGATGATAATGTAATTAAATACACTTCGATCTTGCGAGAAACTTTCTTGCTCGTCTGGGAAAATAGAATTTGCGAAGAGACAGAGAGAGAAAGAGAGAGAGAGAGAGAGAGAGAGAGAGAGAGAGAGAGAGAGAACCAATGACACCGACGGATATGATATCGTCCAGGGTAATAATAAGTATATGTAGTCATCGTGGTGGAGAAGAAAGGACAAGGACCTCGAGGTACATATATATTTATATACATAGATAGAATCGAGCTTGGGTCGAACAACTTTACACCATTACGCACACGCCGCGTTATCGACTGATTAATCGTACCGACGACGACCCTTTCCACCCTCCCCCGCCCCCAACCCCCTTGAAAAACTTGAATCTATTGAATCGTGGATAATTTGCTCGCTTTCGCTACTGTAAATCATTTTTCTCAACGTTACCAGAAATATAGAAAAAGATTGAACGTCCACAAGTCCCCAAAAAAAATTAAACCCTAGTTTTTCCGTTTAAAGCTTCTTGAAGCATTATTAATGTACAAGTTTTGAATGATTAATCATTTTGATTAGTTATAAAAGTCATTTATCAATTTAACAGCGAAAAATTCGAAAAAAAATATATTTTTTTGAATTATTATTATTTTTTTTTAATGTTTTTAAATAGTTAGAGTTTTTTTAATTTTAAACAACGAGTGGAACACAGTTTTTCCGAATTTCCCCGATGTTCTCGTTTCGCCACATAAGGGTGATTGAATTTCGAGGCAAATATGTGTGTCTAACGGATATCGGAGATCGCAAACATAACCTCAAATTCTCTCTCGTCTGTGTAAACCAATATCCACGAAATTCCACAAAGTATGTCACGGTATTGCATGAAATATTTTAGCAGTTATACTATCGTGGCGATTGTACTATTTCAACAGTTACGTATGGTGGACCGATACGATGTTTCGCCGTATACGAAATTCAAATTCCCCGCCAATTCTCAATCCGGGGATTCCCCAATTTCGAAGTACCAAATAAGTCAAAAGTACAAAGAAAACAATCAAATTATTTCCCAGGCTTTATATTTTTTTCCTAAATAATTACACAAGATTATAATCGATTATATTTCATTAATCATTTTAATTATTAATTAATTGATAATTATCAAATCGAAAGCAGAAAAAACAATTTTTTTCACCAAAATGGTGTTTCGAAAAATTGACGATGCGTCGAAGTTTCTTTCGACGTAAATCCAATTTCAACGCGATTGTATAACAGTTAGTGT
Source organism: Rhimphoctona megacephalus (assembly GCA_963989365.1). Lineage (NCBI taxonomy): Eukaryota > Metazoa > Arthropoda > Insecta > Hymenoptera > Ichneumonidae > Rhimphoctona > Rhimphoctona megacephalus. The sequence goes on from OZ022424.1 coordinate 16,024,887, forward strand.
CCCCAATAAAATAAGAAATATGCGTTCGTTGATAAAATCGTTATTGGAACGTTTACGCGTTCGAATTTCGTTTCCAGCACTTCAGAAAATATTTCAACGATATTGTATCACGATGGCCACCGGCCAAAAATCGACTTTATCCGAGGGGTTGGGTGGATCGCAGGGGCGGCACGAGGAGAGGCGGGGGGGGGGGGGGTGATTAACGACAATGGGGATTCAAAAGAATACTTCGACACCGAATCGACTCGATTCTTATGACTTTTTCATGATATTTCATTTTTTTGAAAGATTATCTGCACTAACATTAAAATCCTCGTAATGTTTCACCCCTAACAGTATTTTTTTAAATATGTGTAAATAAAAAAATGGAAAAGAAAACATCGATTAAAAAACGTAGTATACATTTTTTTATTCAACCAATAAATAAACAAATTATTACGCCAGTATTGAAGTAAACAAATTGAAAAATGGTGTCACTAAAAAAATTCGTTTTGTTTTAATAAATAAACTTTAGAAAATCGTACCTCACTCAGGATAAAAAAAAAAGTCTTTACGAACTGCGACGATTTTCTTTTTCACACATGGAGCTTCATGATCAACAAAAAACGTATCGTTTTGAACGTTTTTTTTCTTCTCTCTCTCTCTCTCTCTCTCTCTCTCTTTCTCTCTCTCTCTCTCTCTCTCTCTCTCTCTCTCTCTCTCTCGCTCCCTAGCTGAAAATGCCAAAAGGGAAAGCTCGGGCTGTGGCAACAAAAGCACGAGAAGTCAAGGCAGGATAAGAAGTGCCACAAGCGGTTTTTATGACGGTTGAATGGAAATGCATAGCCCGTAAAAGAGGTTTCAAGAGCGAATCTCAAGACAGCGGAACAAGTCGGTTACATCCCCCTTTTTCCACCCCCTCTCTATTTCTTCAATAGGTTCAAATGTTTCTATATTTAAAAAATATATATATATGTAAAAAATACGACTAGTTCCATTTTATTTAAGGTCTCAAAAAAAGCCCCAGGCACGGTAATATATTTTTTCATTTATTTCCAGATTTGACCTTAATTATAAACAAGAGAAAAGGAAATTTCGATAAATGTTGAGTCACCAGTAATAATTTTGATCAAACTTAAAAATCCAAAAAGACTGCCTAAAATTGTTTCACACATCGAAAATAGTCTGACAATTGGATTAAGGACAGGGTAAGGTTTGAAAAGTGAAAAAAGGCACATTTTCATGATTTTTTTGCGCCGATATGAGTAATATTGTTTTATTCATTTTATATATATTATAGTATAACTTCTGAAGGACATTAGAAAAAATTTTCAATAAAAAATATTGATAAATATGCCCGTGACAGCGAATCTCCGGAGGCGCCTTGACAAAAAGTTGTTTTGTGGTGAACATGATAACTCGTTACCGGATCATTTGAAACAAAAAAATCGATATGCGTTTTAAAGGTGATATGTTTCCCCAGGTAATCAGGGGGAGTTTTTCGTTTTTTTTCTTTTTTGCAGCATTTGGAAGTGAAAGACGCGATTTTAGCTAAAAAAATCTCGGTGAATTTGTTATTAAAAAATAGAAAAAAATAATAATAAAAAAAACTCGCCCTGATTACCTGTTGATTTATGTGTAGAAATAGTGTTTAAATTTTCAAAAGGATCGGTTAAGTAGATTTTGAGTTCTAATGTTCACAAACTTCAAAAAATGACGTTTTCGGGAAAATCGATTTAAAGTTTTTTATACTCGAATAAAAGGTATGAAGGCCGGTCGTTTGAAACGCTGTAGCTCCGTTAATTTTGCTCTGATTGACTTCAAATTTTTACACAATACTCTCGACATATTGTACATTCAGAAAAAAAATTTAAAAAAATGCAAAAAAAACAAGTTTAAAAACCTTACCCTGCCGTTAACAAGCGAAGAGGGCTAAACAATTGAGATTGATTAATTTTATATTTATTTCTAACCAAAAAAGCATGAGTCAGAGTTGAAAAAAAATGTTATTTTATTTCGAGCTTGATTAATATAGTGAAAAAATGTTTATCGTGTTTTGGAAGAAGTAAAAATACATTAAGTCGTATTGACGTCGTTTGACTTTTACAAGGGTAAGTGAAAAGAGAAAAGCGTTGGAAGGGAACGGATTTGTATTATAACCTTCAGGCATATATATTATTCTCGATTTTGCTGCATTGCGACCTCAGCCATTCTCACACTGAGTCAGCTTTTGTCTTTGCAAATCTATCCGGCTATCCCTGCACCCCGGCCCACTCCTATCCTCCACTTTCATCCCCTAACTCTCCATCACATGTCTTCTCTTAAAGCAACACGTGAAACTTTCGAATGAATGGATAGAATACAGATTTTCTTATTGCCAGAGTATACAACACATCAAAAACTTTAAACAATCGCTGCAGGAATAAAGGAACTAGATTTGTATTGTTTTTGGGATATTGGGGTCGAACAGTGACAGCTCTCGTCTATAGAATACTTCATACAAACTTGAAAGAGAGTTTGTATCGATTTTTGATAGACATGATTCGAAAATATAACAAAAAAATATCATTGTTTGAAACTTTTACCTTTTTTTCTTCAAATCTACTAACATGTACAAAGTTGGTACCTCGAGTCTCAATATCTCATAGTTAAAGTTTCTAATACATCGAACAAATGAGATGCTGATGATTGGAAATTAGCATTCCAATGTAATGAATCCAAAAAATCAAACATAAATCCAGTGGCTCCCGAATAGTTGTATAAAGGCCTAATTGGTTCATGTTGGCGATATGGCCCCAGTTCCGGGCATTTTTCGAGCTCTACCTCATAGTTCGGAGACTCTTCTATGTAAAATTGCAAAGTTCACATCTCCTGAATTTTCTAAAATAATTTTTATCAACGATTTTTGACTCCCAAATCATGAGGAGCGATTTTCGATTCTCTACCATGTGATGCTGGCGTTATGGCCCGAGTTTTGGGCATTTTTCGAGCTCTACCTTGTGGTTCTGAGACTCTTCTATGTAAAATTGCAAAATTCACGTCTCCTGAATTTTCTAAAATAATTTCTATCAACGATTTTTGACTCCCAAATCATGAGGAGCGATTTTCGATTCTCTACCATGTGATGCTGGCGTTATGGCCCGAGTTTTGGGCATTTTTCGAGCTCTACCTTGTAGTTCTGAGACTCTTCTATGTAAAATTGTGAAGTTCTCGTCTCCTGAATTTTCTAAAATAATTTTTATCAACGATTTTTGACTCCCAAATCATAAGGAGCGATTTTCGATTCACTACCATGTGATGCTGGCGTTATGGCCCGAATTTTGGGCATTTTTCGAGCTCTACCTTGTAGTTCTGAGACTCTTCTATGTAAAATTGCAAAGTTCTCGTCTCCTGAATTTTCTAAAATAATTTTTATCAACGATTTTTGACTCCCAAATCATGAGGAGCGATTTTCGATTCTCTACCATGTGATGCTGGCGTTATGGCCCGAGTTTTGGGCATTTTTCGAGCTCTACCTTGTAGTTCTGAGACTCTTCTATGTAAAATTGCAAAGTTCTCGTCTCCTGAATTTTCTAAAATAATTTTTATCAACGATTTTTGACTCCCAAATCATGAGGAGCGATTTTCGATTCTCTACCATGTGATGCTGGCGTTATGGCCCGAGTTTTGGGCATTTTTCGAGCTCTACCTTGTAGTTCTGAGACTCTTCTATGTAAAATTGCAAAGTTCTCGTCTCCTGAATTTTCTAAAATAATTTTTATCAACGATTTTTGACTCCCAAATCATGAGGAGCGATTTTTGATTCTCTACCATGTGATGCTGGCGTTATGGCCCGCGTTTTCGGCATTTTTCGAGCTCTACCTTGTAGTTCTGAGACTCTTCTATGTAAAATTGCAAAGTTCTCGTCTCCTGAATTTTCTAAAATAATTTTTATCAACGATTTTTGACTCCCAAATCATGAGGAGCGATTTTTGATTCTCTACCATGTGATGCTGGCGTTATGGCCCGAGTTTTGGGCATTTTTCGAGCTCTACCTTGTAGTTCTGAGACTCTTCTATGTAAAATTGCAAAGTTTACGTCTCCTGAATTTTCTAAAATAATTTTTATCAACGATTTTTGGCTCCCAAATCATGAGGAGCGATTTTCGATTCTCTACCATGTGATGCTGGCGTTATGGCCCAAGTTTTGGGCATTTTTCGAGCTCTACCTTGTAGTTCTGAGACTCTTCTATGTAAAATTGCAAAGTTCTCGTCTCCTGAATTTTCTAAAATAATTTTTATCAACGATTTTTGACTCCCAAATCATGAGGAGCGATTTTCGATTCTCTACCATGTGATGCTAGCGTTATGGCCCGAGTTTTGGACATTTTTCAAGCTCTACCTTGTAGTTCTGAGACTCTTCTATGTAAAATTGCAAAGTTCACGTCTCCTGAATTTTCTAAAATAATTTTTATCAACGATTTTTGGCTCCCAAATCATGAGGAGCGATTTTCGATTCTCTACCATGTGATGCTGGCGTTATGGCCCAAGTTTGGGCATTTTTCGAGCTCTACCTTGTAGTTCTGAGACTCTTCTATGTAAAATTGCAAAGTTCTCGTCTCCTGAATTTTCTAAAATAATTTTTATCAACGATTTTTGATTCCCAAATCATGAGGAGCGATTTTTGATTCTCTACCATGTGATGTTGGCGTTATGGCCCGAGTTTTGAGCATTTTTCGAGCTGTACCTTGTAGTTCTGAGACTCTTCTATGTAAAATTGCAAAGTTCTCGTCTCCTGAATTTTCTAAAATAATTTTTATCAACGATTTTTGACTCCCAAATCATGAGGAGCGATTTTCGATTCTCTACCATGTGGTACTGGCGCTATGGCCCGAGTTTTGGGTATTTTTTGAGTTCTACGTTACAATTCTGATACTCCTCTATGCAAAACCGCGGAGTTCCCGCCTCCCGGATGTTTCCAATCATTTTTACCATTCATTTTCGATATTCAAACTATTTTTTTTGTCATTGTTTTTACATTAACATACGCTGCGATCAAGATAAAAAAATTTTCGCCAAATTTCCCGTACGCGAGATGGAAAAACGAAGAGAATTATCTTTTATATTTTTTTATATTTCAGTTTTTAAGGAAATTAGAGCATCTTGAAACTTGACTCCTCTCCGGAAGACCCCTCCTAAAAAAAATTTTCGTAGCGGCTTATTTCGATGCATTTTCATCCAAAAACACCGAAATCACGGCTCATTTTTTTTTCACACGAACATTTTGGAACTCCAACTTTCGTCTATGTTCATAGAAAAGCTTATGAAAAAACAAAAAACTTATACAGAATGTTTTATCCCGATAACTAAAATATCGAAAAAATGGCACCTTTCGAATGTTTTCAATAAAAATGCGAAAAATCTGTGTGGATTATAATAGAATGAAAAAGCAACGAGTTAATAACCAAGTTTTCGAAACCTCGGTTTTTTGGAAAAGCTTCCAACTTGCCGGTGTCATCAGTGATACTTGTTACTAGTTTTTTTTGCCCCAGTATTTCTCAATGAATGAGAAGGAAGAAGAAGGAACAAAAAAAGCATCAACGAGCATATACATCCGGATGAAAACGAAGGGAAAGTTACTTTACGGTTATGTACTCTTCTCTGGCACTCTCAGACTTGAAGACATCAGAGTGAAAGATACGAGAGCCCTTTTTCCTTCCTCGTCTGTCACGGGGAACAAAAAATAAATGTATATATAGATATAATTTAGGAGAGGAAAAGATTTGGCGCTAGATGTGATGTGCCAGAGAAGAAGGAACGAGAGATAAGAAATCAAGTAGGAGAGATACAGAAACGAGGAGGAACGTATAAGAAAGATCAATCTCGCGTCCAACTTCGAAATTAGGTCGGTAAGGGGGTCAAAAAGAGGGTGAGCTAAGCTCCAAATGAGAAACTTCAGCACGTATTTTATTACTATATTTGTATGTATATACTTATTAGAAGAAAAGTGTTTTTCCCTTTGAAAATAACAGTCCGGAGCTGTTATGTTGACCGATCGATTACAGATGGAGAGATCTTAATTAACAATATTAATTAAAAAAGTTTACTAACATTTTATTGAGTGGGTCGGCTCTGAAAGACTTTGGGAACATAAGAAGATCATTTTATTCCGTTCTTTCATTTCTGAAACAGAATTAAGAATGTTATTTTGGTTTTAGGCCAAATTTGAATTTGAATTTCCCGCCAAAAGTATCGAACAATCGAAGGAGCGTTAAGACCGAAGTTGGCTTCAAGTTCCTAAATTTTTCGCGATGTTTTTCCGTGCAAAATCCATTAAGCTATTGTATTTTCCGAAGTCCCCGATAACTTCGGACTCATTGGAAAGTCGAAAATTTGTTCGAATTAAAAACACTATTGAATTTTGTTTCTATCAACGTCGCGAAACCCATTTCACTGCGATAGCTTTTGACCGCAAAGTCCATAAAATAGTTTATCTTCTCTTTTATATATTTTTTTTTTTCGATCCATAACATTCTATATTTTAGTTTCCACTCTACTCTCAATCATATCCTACATATAGTCATCGTGTTTGCTATCGATACTTTTATACAGTTTTCACTGGCGCTTTTTCTTCTCTTGCCAATGGGAAAACATTGTTTGCCCTGAGGCTGCGTACGAGAAAACCGTGGGAACAGTTGAAGCTCGCTTAATACCCAAAATTCTGGATTTTCGAATGAGCAAAAACATTTTTTACTAATAATCAACGTTTTTGATAATTATTCATGTGAAATGCCTCACCGGCCATCTTACACTGAGAAAAGAAATTTGTTGATTCAAGAAAATTTTTGTTGAATCAGCAAATTGTGGGGAACAAAATGAAATTCGTTAACTCAACAAAAATTTGGTTAATTCAAACACTTAATTTGCTGGCTCAAATAAATATTGCTCATTACGATGAAAATATTGTTGAATCAACAAAATTTTCTGTTGAATCAACAAATTTCATTTTGGTCGACACAATTTGTTGATTCAACAAAAAATTTGTTGAAACAACAAATTTCTTTTCTCAGTGTAGGATGAAAGCAGCCTTTGAATCAGTCACAAGGATAAAGAAGGACTAAAAAAGAGGAAATAGGGGTTCATCGTATTGACGAAAAAAAAAACTAGTGACGTTGCAAAAATAGGGGATGAATTGAGGAAAGTACGAATAATGATTAATAGAGTTTCCACTGTATCGCCATCAACAAAATATCGTGTCTCTTCGAATCGTTTAGCGTGAGAAGCTTGCATATATCCACTGTCGATGTCCTTCACCCTTGAAGCTGGCGACGACTTCTGCCTTGTTGACGCTCCACTTTTATCCCAACCCTACCACCATCCGAGCAAGCCTGCTCCCCAATGCCGTAGTAAACGGGCTTCAACCTCAATTCCCCTTCCCATAAGACAACCGGATAAAAATGTATCGTAGAAGAGCATACACAATCTGAGAGGCCACTTCTCGGAGTACTCGAGCTATCGCCAAACTCGTAAAAGTAAGATAGAGACACTCAGGCTTGCTCGTTTGTATCGACAAAGTTGTTGTCTGTCGAGGTCAAACGAAAAGAGGAAGGAATGCGAGTGTTTTAGTACTTAGATAACAAGAGCAGGTGAATATGACTCCAGACCCTATCCAACCCAGATGGCAGCCCATTACATCTTGTTTAACAGGTACGACCGAGCTGTCCGGTATGTCAATAGTTCTTGAGGGTCATTTAAATCCTCATGAGGATGTTCGACCTTCAAAGCGATGGCTGCAATGATTTATGAACTTGGGAACTTCTTCTGAAGGGGTAAAAGGTAACTGGAGCGAACTGCTGATTGAAAGTTCTCGATGATTGAGGTTGCTGGAACTGCTGTGATGACAGGAGGATCGTTAACGGGTTATACGCAGTTGCAAGGCCAAAAAAAGTCGTTTTTTTACGAATTTTTTCCTAAAAGGGATTTTATTTGACAAATACAAGAAGTAACAATAAATGTAGTGGCAGCTTTTAACTTTATATCGGCATTTTTTATTTTCAAAAACATTGATTTACACTGCTCCTGTAGACGATCTCCTGGAGGTCCTCCAAAAAAGGTGTCTGGTGGTGAGCACGATATCTCCGGTTTGGATTATCTAAGATAAAAAAAAAACCAAAAAGATTCTATTAGTGGATAGATAAATCTGGGTATTGATCGAAGGAATAGTCGAAATTTTGATATTTGACAAAATGGCAGCTCGAAAAAGAAAAAATTCCAATTTTCGACCAAATTTTTTTCGTTGAATTGTTTAAAAAAAAATAGAAATAATTATCGGAAATCTTATTCCTTCGATCAAAACCTAGATTTATCTATCCACTATTAGAATCTTTTTGGTTTTTTTTATTTTAGATAATCCAAACCGGAGATAACGTGTTCACCGCCAGACACCTTTTTTTGGAGGACTTCCAGGAGATCGCCTACAGGAGTAGTGTAAATCAATATTTTTGAAAATAAAAAAATGCCGATATAAAGTTAAAAGCTACCACTACATTTATTGATACTTCTTGTATTTGTAAAATCAAATTCCTTTTCAGAAAAAATTCGTAATAAAAGACTTTTTTTGGCCTTGCAACTGCGTATAACCCATTAACGACATTGTTCCCCATCGATGATGATATTGATGACATTAGCAATGCTCCTATAGAGGATGGAAAGCCTGGGGGGAGTAGTTCCAAATTCTGGGTCTTTCGGGAAGGACCCTTGACCGGAAATCAGTGTTTCCCTCAGGACATTCCTGGCCTGATGCACTTTGGGGAATCCCAAATGAAGCAACCACGCAGAAGTCCCGGTGAATAATCACTGCACAACTGACTGGGTGTCCAAATAGAGAGAGGGGGATATAGCGAAAGGAATTTAAGGGTGGGTGATGAGGAAGTAAAGGACCTGGTAGGTTAGCTCATGAAGCAAAGTATGCAGATTCGGAAAAGCACCGCGGTGGAAAGGGACTCCCTCGAATCGAGAAATGGTAAAGTAGACACACGATAATTTATGGAGTGCGAACTCTCGTTTAAACTCGTGGAATCGCGACCATTAACGTTTGTCCCGGGTTTTCGAAACTTGCAAATGGCCGACTATTTCGCGGGAGTCATCAACAACCAACTATAATGGGATTCTGGCTTATCTCTGCCAACCGTGGACTTTATTCGTTGCCTCTTTGCCTGCACCCCATCTCTTTCCACCAACTGCTTTATCCCCCTGAAGACATCGCAGCACATAACCTTTAAGAGAGAGCATGGAAGTGGCCTCAATATAAAAAATACCGACTAGAGGCTTGAACATGCCCGATTAATGGTTGACAAATTATCAGATTTCATTCAAACGTACGATTGGAGGTCATTGAGGTCACTGAGAACATTGAGCTCATTTTAAAGTCAAACACAATCATCCAGGGTCTAAAAACTTGAATTCAACGCATGATTGTTTTGTCATATGTCAACTTGATTACGATAGAAGGTCATTGAGGTCATCAAGGTCATTTTAAGGTCGAACAAAGGAATTAGTGGATGGGAAATTCTCGAATTGAATCATTGGCTTGTTGTTTGTGAACAAAAATTCGTATCAATGGGTTTTTGAGGTCACTGATTTCGATTCCAGTGTCCATTTTTGTAATATTCGACAATCCAACCCGCCAAACTAATCCTACACAATGGAAATTGAGAATCTCTAGGTTATGGACCCTCGGGGGCAGTTATTCATTGGAGCAACGCTCTTTTCAGTCAGACCGGAAGTGCAAAAGTGAAAATACTCGGGAAACGTACAGCTCGACCGAAAAGACCATTTGGTGGGGTGAAAAAAAGAGACGGAGGGTGAACAGGAGAATGAGAAGGTTTATACACAGTCTGAGCACCCGAAATAATTCATCGCCACGAATTCACCAAAGGTTTCTGGAAATTTCAGTGCCTTTTTACTTCTTGCCATCCCCCTCACACCGGAAACGAATCTGAATCGTCTACGAAAAATTTCAAGGAATATTCTATCTACGAGATTCACCAACTTATTTCCTCAATTCTCCGTTGAAGAAAAGACTTTCTTACAGGTATTTTTATGCCAAATTCAACCTTTCGTACTTAACGAAATTTCTTTGCATTTCATTGTTATTAAAAATCTCCCTAATTTTTTGTTAATCCACTCATTTTTAAATAAATTTTCTTATTTGAAGAATAAATTATTTTTGAATACTCAATTCTTTTCGTACACAAACAATTTTTTTTTTTTTTTAATCGCAAACGATTTTCGGGTACTTTTTACAAGAAAGAACGAATATACCAACACGTGCGTACATTTATTGTGGCAGTGTCGGTGTCTGGGGCCGGAAAACGAAGTCATCGCAACGCCCCAGCGGAATATCCAACCAAATGCAATTTCCTTGAATACGAAAAATCACGACTCTCGATACAGTGCAAAATATTCTTTGCCCGACACACAGCTATGAGCATTGCACATTCTTTTTTCGTTTTTTTTGCTTTTCACCTTGCTTTTATAGCCCTAATTTTTTTTATATTCTTTGACCAATACGGATTACTATTTTCTCCCGTATAAACACGCACTAAAGCGATGTTATGGCTCGGAAACGAAGCACGAAAGTTGTTTTCAATCGGCCTGACAAAATTTTCCGCAGTTCTTGCATTTATCAATTTTTTTATGAAACGTTTCTGCAATAAAATTATTATTATTATTTCACACACGTCTATTTATTTATGTTCATAAATAATAATTATTTATTCAATGATAATAAAAAATTAAGATTTATTAAAATTTTATATAAATTTTAAATATTCAAAAAATCGGAAAATCAAACATTTTTACAAGAAATCTTTCCCTCGTAATTAAAATATTACGCTCAATTATTATCCAGCTAATTATTCTCGTAATCGCTTAAAACTTTCGAAGCCTAAATAATGATAATATTAATTAATCCATTAATATTGTTGCCATTATTTTACTTTCATTTCATTTATTTATTACTATTATTATTATTATTAAAATAATTATCATTGCTATATTTCGAAAATTGTCTCTACGATGAAAAAATCGAGGAAACGTACGTTCAACGTCCTCTGCGCAAAAAAAATCGAGTTCAAAGTAAAAAAAAAAAAAGTGTAAAATAAAAAAAAGTCGTGGATAGACTTTTATTTTTGCTGAAACGCGCCTGCGCCAAATGAATATGCGTTTTATGAAGCTCACAGATGTAATTTTTTTTGTATCTTTTTTATTCTTATTTTTGCTGTCTCTCTTTGCGGAGGGTGCGTGAACTGTTTGGAGGTTTGAGCGCAGTCACAATATCGATCATCCCTCACCTCTGGACCATCCCCTCTTCTCTATTCCCCGCCGACCTCTCCGCCTCAACGCTCTTTCTCTTTTCCCCTTTATCCCGAAGGGTCTGTCAACCCCGTAAGCTTCAGAACGAACCAGTGGTCCACGGACCATCGTCGCACGACGTCACTTCCGTCAATAATAAATAATTACAAAATAGGTGCTCGAAAGAGGAAAAAATTGTTGCTATTTTGCCGTTTTCTAAATTTTTCGTTAATTCGACATTTTTTTTTGTACTTTCAAAAAAATGCGATCGATTTTTGGAAAGAGGGGAAATCGGGCCATTATCCTTCGTGCACGGACACGCTGCCCGGCTAATCTCGAATAATTTATTTTCTTTTTATCATTTCGTATTCTTTTTTTTTCTTTTCGACGCCATTTTGCCCGAGATTTGTTTCCGCGAGGTTCAATCGGGATGCTGCGAAGTTTTTCAAGCCCCTCGTCAAGTTCTCCAAGAGATTATGAGACCCGTGGAACTTTGAGAGAAAAAACCTCTTCGAAAATGTAAGTCATTCCATTTTTTTCATTAATTATCAATAATTATTTAACTTTTGATACATTTTTTTTATTTCATTGAATTTTTGATAATCATTCTTAACGACGAAACGTTTTCGTTATTGATCTGAAATGTTGATGTCGTATTTGATGATTTATCGTGATTTTCTCAAATTGTTCGATGAATTTTTGAAAATTATTTAACTTTTGTTGTCCATTTCTTTATCTCAGGATTTCCCGTTCGATAAAAGTCGACTTTGGAGTGCCCCAAGCAGGTTAAAAAATCGTGAAAAGCTTGAAGAAAAACAATAAGAAGGAAAATGGTGGGTCTCACGATTTTTTGGATTTTTGGATCGATTTTAAGTATCTGCAATGCAAATCCTGATGCCAAAAGACTCTACGATGATTTATTGTCGAATTATAATCGATTAATTCGACCGGTAACTAACAATACTGACACGGTCGTCGTTAAATTGGGACTTCGATTGTCTCAGTTGATCGATCTCGTAAGTAATTTAAAAAATTAATTCATTTTTAATTAGAAATTATTTATTTAATTGAAATGATGCATTTTATCAATTTTTCTTTAATCGATCATTCATTTACAGAATCTCAAAGATCAAATTTTGACAACGAACGTTTGGTTGGAACACGTGAGTTTAAAAGTTTCACAATAAACAATTTTCATTATTTACAACGTTTATTTCATATGTTAAATTAATTCGGTCAATTGTTTGCAGGAATGGCAAGATCACAAATTCCAATGGGACCCTTCGGAATATGGTGGAGTCACAGAACTTTATGTACCCAGCGAGCACATATGGTTACCGGATATTGTGCTTTATAATAAGTACGAAAACAAAAATGAATAAAATCAAAAGAATTATTATTAAATTAGTAATTTGATTATGATGAAAAATCAAAAAAAAAATAACGATTTTTCAATTCCCTGAATTAATAACGAGCAATTATGTACGCAAATAATATTTAATCACGTCGCAAAACATCGAAATTATTCAATTATGGAATAATTAAAATTATAAATTGACAATAATCATTATGCCACGTAATTGAAATATGAATTATTGAAAAATATTAATTTCAGTGCTGATGGGGAGTACGGAGTGACAACAATGACAAAAGCGATTTTACATCACACGGGAAAAGTTTTGTGGACCCCACCAGCAATATTTAAATCATCGTGTGAAATCGATGTTCGTTATTTTCCATTTGATCAACAAACGTGTTTTATGAAATTTGGGTCTTGGACCTACGATGGTTTTCAGGTATGCAGTAATGTTTTTTTATTTTTTTAATTTTTTTTCAATTTTTATAAAATATTTCAAAATTGTGCTCGATATATATCGAAATATCGATACTCGTTCGATATATCGATTGCTGTCGATTCTCGTTCGATTTATCGTTTATCGATATTCTTCCGATACATCGATAATTTTAATTCATTCGATTTATCGATGATCGATAATCATTGAATTTACCGATTATCGATACCAATTCGACATATCGACCATCGGTACATGAAAAAAAAATTAAAATTCGTCCCTTTTATTGTTTCGGAAACTCTCGCAGATCGATTTAAAGCACATAAACCAAAATATGGGAAACAACAACGTAGAATTGGGAATGGATCTTCGAGAATATTATCCGAGTGTGGAATGGGATATATTGAGTGTACCAGCGGAACGTCACGAGAGATATTATCCGTGTTGCGCGCAGCCATATCCGGATATATTTTTCAACATAACCCTGCGTCGTAAAACCCTATTTTATACCGTAAATTTGATTGTGCCGTGCGTCAGTATATCGTATCTGTCGGTATTGGCGTTTTATTTACCGGCTGATTCGGGCGAGAAAATAGCACTTTGTATAAACATATTGCTGTCGCAAACAATGTTTTTTCTTCTAATATCCGAAATTATACCATCGACCTCATTGGCACTACCGTTACTTGGAAAATACTTATTATTCACTATGGTACTCGTAGCACTTTCCGTTGTGATTACAATTATAATACTAAACGTTCATTATCGAAAGCCTAGCACCCACAAAATGGCCCCGTGGGTGCGAAAAATATTCATCAGAAGATTACCCAAATTATTACTGATGAGGGTCCCGGACGATTTACTCAATGACCTTGCCGCTCACAAGATTCATGGGAGAGGTCGTACCGGAAGTAAAAAGAGTAAATTTGATGCCGCCATTTCGGCAGCTGTTCAATCACAGTCACTCGTATCGTCACCCGAGTCAGACAGACGGCAAAGAATCGACGGTCAGTCAAAACTTTTACTTTCCATGAGTTATTGCAAATGGACTCAAGTCAACGTTGAGTCAAAGTCAAATTTCATAACTGTACGAACTTTGAGGTTTCGATTCAATTTTAAAACGAGAATTTATTTGGATTTGAACTATTTCTTGACTTTGACTCGAGTCAATGAGGCATGAGTAACTTGATTCAAGTTCGAAAATTGATCGATCTAAAATTCGATAAATCATTTAAGTGTTTTCCTTCATATTGTTGTTTTCTGATCTGATGATGTTCAGGCTGTAACGGTCTGCACACGACATCGGCTCACAATAGATTTCTCGGGGGCATAGGCGGCTACAACGGTCTTCCAACTGTAATGTCAGGTCTGGACGAGTCAATGAGCGACGTAACTCCGAAAAAAAAGTATCCTTTCGAACTCGAGAAGGCATTGCACAATGTCATGTTTATTCAGCATCATATACAACGTCAGGATGAATTTAACGCGGTAAGTTACGAGTCATTGATGAATCAATGATCCAAATGTCAAATTCAGCTGAGAAAAAATATTCAAATCAAGTCACCAGGAACTTACAAGTCAATGAGTCAAAATTCAATCAAGCTAAACAAAGGAAAATTTGATTCAATCTCTATTCAGTCGAGTCAATTACTCAAAATTGATTCAAACTCATGAAAAACTTGATTCATTCTCTATTAATTCGAGTAAAACGCCCTGAAATCGGGACAATGACTAAAAAATGATTGAAACTTAGAAAGACAAGACTTGAGTCAAAGCGCACTTGACTCGAATAAAAACTTAAGCTCGCAATTTTTGACTCAACAGGAGGATCAAGACTGGGGTTTCGTCGCGATGGTTCTAGATCGACTCTTCCTCTATATATTTATCATTGCGTCGTTGGTCGGAACTTTCGCGATACTTGGGGAAGCACCGGCCTTCTACGACGACACGAAACCAATCGATATGGAACTTTCCTCAGTAGCGAGACAACAATTTTTACCACCTAAGGAAAATATTCTCAGAAATTTTCCCGGTACTTAAATTTACGCCGAATACGAAAGTACAACTCGATCTACACGTAAGTTCGAAGCTGAACGGCAGTCCGAAACGACGGTTGGTAAAGAAAACTTGAGTTTTGACTCGAGTTCAGATCACAAGACTCAAGTACTCAAATAAAAACTCGGGTACAAAATTTCGTAAAAATCCAAGTACTCAAGCAAAACGTGAGTCACGATTCGAGTTACTCAATTATAAACTTGAGTCAAAATTCAAGTACTCAAGTACAAACTTCAATTAAGACTCAAGTGCTAAAACACTGACTTGAGTCGAATCAAGCACAAACTCAACTCCATCTTGACTTAAAAATGTCAAACTATCGTTTCTGGCCAAAAACTAACAAATAGCAGGATCGTGCAAACGTATTCATGCCGATCATCTCTTTTTTATCTCCGAATTAAATATAACGGTAAATACAATTAAATATTCAACTCGCAACTAAAAAGAACGAACTAACTCTTATAAATAATCAAATAATAATCAAATCCCTCGACACGAATCTTTTTCAATTCTCAAACTTTCATTTGATTTAGTATTTCCATCGGTAACTTATTGACCGTCGATAAATCATTCTTACACTGTCGAACTATGTTAATCAGAAAAACTTGGTTACCAGTAACCGGTATTGAGCGATGTTCGAAGAAATACTCCGCTTCTAATAAATTTTATTGATTTACGAAAAATAAACGAGTGTCAACCGATAAAAAATAACGAAACATTTTTAAAATCTTCGATTAAATAAAATTAATACTAAATTCGAATGGGTGATACGAAAATTTTAGTTACGCTCATTATTTAATAGGCGTATAACGTTGATTATTAATATATATACATTATGTATACAATTTATAGGCACAGAGGGAATAAAACTGCGTTTTTTCATTAAAAATATATACATATATATATGTATATATATATTTGTATGCGTTTTTTATTTAATATATATATCATATATTATTATCATCCTTATCATCATCATCATCATCATCATCATTATTATTATTATTATTGTTATTATTATTATCATTATTATCGTATTATTATTATACAGACTTTGAAAAAATCTACACATCATACGAAGACTAATATTTGTCGATCCATTAACGTAATGGAGGAAAACGAAGAGGGAATAACCAAAAGGAAAATGGAAATAGTTCCTTTAACTAAAAACGAGCCGAATTAAAGAATCTTTCTAATTTCTTCAGATTTTCGAATTGAACTTTTTTTTAATCTTTTTTTCTTTGTCTAATTTATGCTCAATTTTTGTGTACCATGAAAGATTTCTTCAGATTTTCGAATTTAACTTTTTTTTTAATTCTTTTTTTCTTTGTCTAATTTATGCTCAATTTTTGTGCAAATTTTTGTACAAGAGTAACCAACTCGATCGCAAAAAATAAATTGTATAAAAATAAAATTGAAAATAAAAAAAAAGACGAGCTAGGAACTCAAATTTTGTTCGCCTCGTTTTGTACTCAACGAAAATGGAAAACGAGATTATTTGGAAGAATTCGAAGCTTTCTTTAAAGTTTTTCTTGTTGGAAATTTAGTTTAAATGCAAAGTTCAGGGAATTGCCTGATTTTTTTTTTCTTTCGAGCCCTAAAGAAACCCTTTAAAAAGGTAAGGGAAGGAGGGAACATGGAAAGAAGCGGAAATTTAAATCCATCAACCCTTCCACGTACCAATGTAGACCGAGCAGCTTGGACAATAGTGATGTACCGTCAAGAATGCGCTCATGCAGTACGGCAAACAAGAGCACAGACAACATCTGCAAATACAAATTTTTCGTTTTTGTCCCCTAAATGTTTTTTTTTATCATTTCTTTTTTAACTGTTATTACCAATTTTTTATTTCCAGAGGGAAAACATTATTCAATGTGATGAATTCAAATAAATAATAATTGTCAATGGGTTAAAAACTAAATTTCAGATTCTCTGGATTCGTAACTCATTTTTTTAAAAATTTTTTTATTATCAGAGAAATGATTTATCGTTATCAATTGATTTGGCTAAAATTCCAGGTGAGTGCAAATAAATTTTCATTCATTTTGGCTTCGTTATTATTATTGTTCGCAATTGCTCAATGATTAATTACAAATTTCGAAAGTAATTGCCGAAATGGAAAATTAAAAAAAAATACATTTTTCAAAAACTCGAAAAAATAAATAAATAAATAAAAAAGAATGCAGTTTTCGAAAAACGTAAAAAAAATTAATTCGAGCTAAAAATAAGTATATCCACACGATAATTTTGAGAATATGCTGTTAGACAAAAAAGAAATACGATTTGGTATCGAAAAATGAGTAAAATTGACATACCCAAGTACGCAAAGTATGATGCAACAAATATGGGCACTCGGTTGTCTCTGTGAAACGGTGGACGTTTTAATGTTCGCCATGCAAGTTGGACATTGCATTTTTACAGGATTTGGCCCGAGTGCGTATGGTACAGGTTGACGTACGACACGTATTTCCGTTCTCGTTGGTGCTTGAACGGCGTATGTGTCGGACGGTACATCGGGCATTACAGGTGGCGCAATTCCCGTTTGTGCATCTATTTTTTTATACATTATTTTTTATTAATTCTTTGAGTAATTAAAAGGATAATAAATAATGATCATAATAATGAGTATTAACTAATTTCGATAGTAAATCAATTAATTGTCTAATCAATTCGTAATCAATTTGAAAATTAAGTACAAAATTAATAAATTCTTCCTTCATTTTTCGATTTTTTCTTTCAAGCAATGACTACATTTTTTTTCTAATTTCAATATGAGCAAATGATC
The DNA here is from genome assembly GCA_963989365.1 of Rhimphoctona megacephalus. Taxonomy (NCBI): domain Eukaryota; kingdom Metazoa; phylum Arthropoda; class Insecta; order Hymenoptera; family Ichneumonidae; genus Rhimphoctona; species Rhimphoctona megacephalus. The sequence continues at coordinate 16,042,832 of OZ022424.1, forward strand.
AGTCATCAAATTTCGAGCATATTTTTTGATTAAATACAAAAATAATTTAGTCGCAATAAAGATTCTTTCTCAGTGGACTCTAAAATAGTTCGAAAAATAAGAAAAAAAAACATATTAATGTTGAACAAATATAGAAACATAATTGCATTTGTTTTTTTTCGTCTACCATTGATGACGCACGAATACAGGTTAGAAATTCTTGACCCTGAATCTTAATTGCGTCAGCCTGAAACGACTATCGGGAATAAATAATAAAATTTTCTTATTATTATCGTTACTGATATTCAGCGTGATTTTAAGAGGTCAAATATCCTACATTTTAAATAGATTTTTTCTATTTATATTTACGACATTGCTGATAAAAAAAAAATCGAAAATTTATTCATAAAAATATTCTTTTATTGATTAAAAAAATTAAAAACTTTTACTAAGATTCGTCGCATTATCGTAACAGTTTTTCGTTAAATTGTTGAATTATTGTACGATTTCACGCATTATCAGCGAGGTCAATAATTTTTTTTGTTCTTTTTTTCTAATTCAAACTAGAACATCTATCGATGACCTAATTAATAATAATCAACAGCAAGCGCGATCGCTTTGTCCATCAATTGATATATAATCATTAAGCGAATGAAAACAAATCTCAAATTGAATTGAAACTTTTGATAAAACGATCGACGATTTAATTATTCATCAATTTTTATCGTTTAACAAATACAAGCTCAAATTTTTTATTTCCATTTTGTATTATTCATAATTGAAGCGACACGCAATTCGAAAATTAATTCGAAAATTCATTTAACATGTCAAAAAATGTATTTTATTGTTAGCATTAATTAAAATAATAAAATAATAAATAAATTAAAATAATTAGCAATAAAATCATCCTAACGAATAAAGATTGTTAACCATTCAACATAAATATCTAAATAAATAATAATCCTCTGAAAAAGTATTAATTTTCTTAATTTAAAATTGAATTGTCCAACTCACAAGGTGTTGGGATTCCAGGCTGACTCGTTGGATAAGGGGCTAAATTTCTATGTGGATTAATGATGCCTATCGAACCAACAGCTTCCTCGTAAGAGGGTGGGGCCGAGGGGGGAGGAGGTGCGAACGCAATCGGTGGTCCACTTGCCCCAGCATCCATGCCTGATGCATTTTTTTCCATATCTGTATAATCAACAGTAGCAGTTATCCAAACCGATTATTTTAGCCAGCAAAAAAAATCAATTTTCATTCATTCTTTTGAATTAACAATAATAATATTGTTGCAGCTTATAATTATTGTAATAAACAATAAATGTTAAATTATTTAATACTGAGAAAGTCTTATTATAAATTATTATTGTTATTATAAATAAATATTAAATTAATTTTTTTTTCATAATTATTCGAAATCTGCAATAAATATTTGGTAAATTATCAGTATTGTTTTTTTTTAGTTATTATTTCGTTATGAATTTCGAATCATTCGAATTAATAATAAACGTGAAATACTTAAATACTGAATGAGTCTTTTTTCTTATCGTCAATCTTTTTTTAATAATTATTATTATTATTATATCGTACACATTTGCTCACAAAAGGCTTTTCTGTAATATTTATCTTACGAATAAATGGATCACGTATCATCTTGAATGCGACGCGTATTAAAGACGATAAAAAAGTGTCAAGGTTAATTTTATAAACATTGAGGCTGGAATTATCGTCGATACTTTGTCTCTTCGGAGAAATTCTTTAATATGCGAGAGGCATCTTAATAATAATAAATAATTAAATGGAAATTCATGTATATAATTTGTGTCGAGAAATTTATTCAATAAAAAGTATTAGAGGAAATAATAATTGTGATTGAATAAATGGATTTTTGAAAAAAAAAAAAAAAAAAAAAAAAAAAAAATGTTCGTTATTCATTAAAGATGAATAACGATAAGAAAATATTCTAAAAATCGTAAAACAAGAGTCGAAATAATATTTACGGTTCGATCCAGTGCGCTTTTGATTGATTCCAGAAATTAACGTTTTATTTCGTTTTTTTTTTCGGATTGACGAGCACGCAATGTAACGAACACCGGCCAAATTTTTTTTTACGCTTTATTCAATATTTATTTATCGAGTTTTACGAGTTTCACGAATTAATCACAATTTTTCAAGGTTGTAATGTGACCTTGAGCTGAAATTTGAAATTTTGAGCCCTCTGTTCCAATTAATGAGAAAATATAGCAGAAAATATTTCTTTTTTACACAAAATAATTGTTTTGAATCTCTACGACTTGGGATTTTTTTTTTTTGACGTGTTTCAAAGACCCTATGAGCACATTACGTCACAAGTATGTGCGTAAATACACGTTTTTCTTTTCAAGCATGTTTAACGTGTGTCTTCGTGTGTGCACTCCACTCGCACTTGGGAATAGAAAGCTGGCAGGACGTTATGCAATTTAAGGCGATCGCGAAATCGCGAAGGAATAAATGTGCGACACCGCGCCTGATATATATGTAATAATTAATTTTCCAGGACGTGAAAAAAATCGCAAATTGTACACGTTCGTTCATATCGATCGTGACATTGCTTTAATGGATTTTATTATATTTTTATTGCTTTCTTTCATATTTTCAATGAGCTGAAAATTAATTGGTCAAATAATTGCGAATCAAAAGTGATTTATTTTGTAATTTCTGGATTATTTTGAATAATTCAAATTATTTCAATTCATCGAATTATTTTGAATTAATTTAATTACAGAAAAATATTACGAAAAGTCGAAAATTAAAAACGAAACAATTTCGTCACATTTCGTAACTCCCCTCTCGAAATATTTGTCATGCCCCCTCTTTCTTGTTAAAAAAAAACACACTTAAAAAAAATTGATGACGAAGGTTAATTAATAAAAGTCTCGCGCGAGTCAACGAACCTGGCGAATTCTTTAAAGAGTCAACGATTATTTTTTATTCTTTTTTTACTGATTCACCTGCACTTCGTACATCGCCTCGAGATCGCATTGTTATTCACGGTCAGAAAACAAAAAGTAATATTAATGAAATTATTATTTTTTATTGCTTTTAGTAAAAATAAGGAAATTCTTGAATTTTTGTTGATTTTAAAAATTAATAATTCGTTAAAATTTCGGATTATTCGAAATTGCTGAACTTTTATAATTATTTTTAATTGTGCATTTTTTTTGTTAATTTTCGAGCTATTCGAAATATTAATATTTTTTGAAATATTTGAGGTTTTTTATTATCGAAGTTATAAGCATTATTCAAGATATACGAACTTTCAAAATTAAATGAATTGGAAATTTCGAAATTATTTATATTTATCGAGATATCTGATATTATATGCATATAGTTACGCACGCATCATATATATGTGTGTGTGTGTGTGTGTGTGTGTGTGTGTATGTGTGTGTGTGTGTGTGTGTGTGTGTGTGTGTGTCATGTGACCTCTAACGGTCGATAATATCCTTGCAGAACAGAGAATTCCGTAAGTAGGTTAGGATTCCAAACATACCTTGGGGTTCCTCGAAAAGTCCCGGAAGTAAAATCCCTCAGGTGTAAAAAATAAACATCAACACGCGACACTTGAGCCCGAGTGAAAGGAAACGTCGATCGAACGAATTTTCACAATAAAAAAAAGTTCAACACTGTTGGAATGTTATTGTAAACGGAAAAAGCAAAACTCTTTGCGCAAAGAATCCTCTCGTTTTTTATTTTTAACTTTTTTTATTTTCTTCTTTTTCTCTCTTTATTGCATTTATTTTTGCATCACACTTTCACGTAATGGGGGGTAAACACACACACGCGCCTCGAGTGAAAGCAGTACTCGGCCACTTCTCGAACTTTTGCTCACTTTTGCATATGTTTTTAATGTTTTTGAAGGAATTTTGAAAAAAAATACGATTCTTTGAAAGGTCTTTCAAGTGCTAGGGGTTTTTCGGGTCCTGGATTTTTTTTGAGATCTTTTCCGAAACCAGGACGCAACCTTTTGGGAATGTGATATTTTTTACATCTGTTCTTTACGACACCACGTGTGGGACTGACGCGACCGATGCTCGCTCGCGGCGAAAATACGTATGTATATGTATTTATGTATAGATATATATTTATAGTTTTTTAAACTCGATTTATGCTCTGGCTGAGGTGAATGGCGTTCCGGAGAGCAAATCTCTCGACCACCACGTTTATTTAATTTTATACAGACATCACTGCACTGCTTGTGTGCGAGTTTGATACTTTTTGGTAAAAAAGAAAAAATAACGTGCGTTCCTCCGCCATTTTGAAATCATCAGCGATCTTTATACCTACTTTCAAATTTTTTCTCTTTCTAGGAGATTTTTTGAATATTCCAACAAATGGTATTTGGATACCTTAATTTAATCTTTTTTTGAAAATTATTTCGTATTTTTGTACATAGAGTAATTAAATTGATTAGAATTAAAATTCGTATTTCGAAGACGATATAAGATCGTTGCACCCTCTCTCGGAAAAACAACAGATTGCAAACTGAATACAAAAAATTAAGAAAACGGCTTGGTTAATTTAACCTTTTTAAAAAAATGATTTTGTATTTTTGTATACCAAAAATAATTATTTCATCAAATTAATCACGAGTGAAATTTATTTAAAAAAAAGTTATAAATATAGCAAATATGGTTAAAAATATATTTAATTCAATAACTAAATTAATAAAGACGTTATTAATGCAAGAAAATGGTAATTTTTTAATTAATCCACAAATTAAATTGTTATTCGATGAAATAAAAATTGCCGATAATTTCTTGTCCAGTAATTTTTACTGACAGTCGGTAAGCTGTAAGTTTCTTTTTCTCTCGCACTCTTGACGGTTCTTTTTCAAATCTCAAGAGACGCGCAGTGTTCGCTATCACGGATCATCGGAGCATCACAAACACACGCACACAACCACGTCACAAACGTCGGCGCGAAAACAGAATTCTCTGCTGTATAAGATTATTTGAAAATAAAAGTGAAATGGCAATCAATTCACCCTCGTCGCCGACGTGGTTTCAGCGTCCAATCGTCATGTCATCGGGCTCTGAGTATTCTCTGACCGTGCTTTATATGGAAGGGGAAATAGCGTAAAAGCTAAACACGGTTTAGCTTTTACGCTATTAATGAAATTAATGTCATTGGATTAATCAACCAATGACATTATATATAATTATATAATATAGCTATGGCAATTATAACTTGATGATTCATAGTATGTAAGAGAGATTTAATTCAATGCGGTGGAAATACTTTTAGCTTGGTTAAGTCCTTAAGTAGGAACTTTCTTTCAGCTTCCCATAAGAGGCATTGCCAAAATATATGGTTGGCTGTTTCCGTAGATTCTCCACAATCGCATACGTCGCAATCAATTATGTTATTTCTGAAAAGGCTCGCTTTTAATGAGGTATGACCGCTCCTAAGTCTAATTAAAGAAACAATTGATCGCCGGTCCAATTTGAACTTTTCGTACCAGGGGTGAGCATTTCTTTCATAATATCTTTTGAAATATTCTTTCCCTTTGACTTGGCTGGAGGCCATGCACCATTCTTCAAATTTCTCATTCATCGTTTCCCGCCAAATAGCCTTCATATCAGAGCTGGGGATTCGGAACTGTGAGTCGCGCCCGTGTCTTATAGCATCTTTGGCCGATGCATCGACTAATTCATTACACTTGATACCGTTATGAGCCGGAATCCACGCAAACAGGATCTTTTTTCCTTCAGCTAACAACTTGTGTATCTTATCTTTGATCAGAATGATTAGGTAGGATCCACTTAATTTGGTGTTTCCATTCAACACTTGTAGTACGCTTCTCGAGTTCGAGAATATTGTAAATTACTTCGCTTCTAGTTTTGCAATGATATCTAGGGTTTCAGTAATGGCCAATGCTTCTGCAGTGTAAATAGATGCCATTCCCGTAATGCGAAACATTTCAACCTCCTCCCCGTTAAACCTAAGTGACGCAAATCCTACGAATTCAGCTGCATCCATTTTAGACCCGTCAGTAAAAAAACATTCAGTTTCTCTTAATCGATTGTCAAAAATCTTGGTAAATTCTCTGTTACGATCCCTAGCTTCTTTTATTCTTGAGCCCTCCTCAAATAGTATTTCTGCTTTCAACATAAGAGAGTGGTAGTCGAAGTTATAACATAAAGGACGCGTTGCTTCTGTTGTAACGTGACATTTGGTTTCTAGGTCCCTAAAGCATTCGAGCAAAAACGGCATTGTAGATTTATAGTCGTCGGGTTATCCCAGTTCTCATTTGCTACTTCTAGAGTTTTTATTACAGGATTATTTTCCAAGGCAAAGGCTTTACTTACATAATTTTTAGTTAAAAATTTAATCCTTATCGATAGGGGTGGAACTTTTGTTTTGCCTAGTACAACGTTATTCGGGGTTGAGAGCCTGAGTCCCAGTGATAATTTAATCGCTCTTAGTTGAATTCTTTCTAACTTCAGCTGTTGGTTTTTATTGAGCGGGTAAAAAGCTATGGCTCATCCATATTCAATTCTAGATCTTATCAAGACTTTATACAGTCTGATTAATAACTCAGGGTCTGCGCCCCACCAAGTCGATCTCAGCCAGTGAATAATTGTCAAAGGTTTCATCATTTTTCCTCAATTACTTGGACTTGTGTGCTCCATCTAAGATCAGCTTCGAAGTGAAGACCCAAAAATTTAACTGATTGCGTTGACTGTACTTGTGTTCCAGCAATTGTTATATGCCAGTTTGTAACTCTGGTTCGATTACATGAGCTAAATATAACTAAATTACATTTCTCTGGTGCTAGTTCTAGCCCACTTGACTCTAGGAATTGTTGAATTCCTTCTCCTGCAGTTTCTACTTCTGCTAGAGCTGTCGCTACATCCCTGTCTTCTTTGAAAATACAAACATCATCGGCAAACTGAATAATGGTAGTCTCCCCCACGCTGTTTTCTAGTTAACAAGTATAGAGTGAATATAAAAGAGGACTCAGAACGCCCCCTTGGGTAAGGCCCTTGAAGCAGCTTAGCGTTTGGTCAATTGAACCGTAGAGGCAGTGCACGAACCTTTCACTGATCATGTTGAAAATAAACCTCCTGAGTTTTCCAGGTATACCTATTTCCTTCAGCCTTTCTACTAAAACATCAACCAGAACGTTATCATATGCGCGTTTTATGTCAAGAAATAGAGCTGCTATGTTGTTTTTATTGTCAAATGCATTTCTAATGGTAGAGCTCAAAAGGGCTAGGTTATCCAAACATGATTTTTTTCTCCTAAAACCGAACTGAGAATTAGGCAAGATATTATAGTATTCATCCCACCACGTTAGACGATTGTTTATGAGTCTTTCAAGTATTTTTAAGAGACAGGGGGCCAGTGATATTGGTCTTACTTTGTTAGAATCCCCTTTGGGGATGAAAAAAACTACATAATTTTTCCATTCGCTTGGAAAATTACCCTTGAGGTAGATTTCGTTGAATAGGTCGAGTAAAAATTTTTGAAATTCTTCGGGTAAGCATTTAATAACTAAATAGTCTAGGTTATCAAATCCTGGAGCCGAATCTGTTCTCAATTTTCCCAGTACTGTGTCAAATTCTTCCCACGTAAAGCATGAGTCGAGGAAGGGATCACCGCTCCCATCATCGAAGTTCGGATAAGTAAGTGGCACCCATTGAGGGCATAAATTGTTAAGGGAAGTAGCAGCATTTTCCACTCTTGTCTTATTATACGCGAATTTGTTGGGGGCATAATTCAATCTATTACTAAAGGCCTTCATTTTGTTTCAGATATATGTCGGGCTTATAAATTTAGTGAGTTTTTGAGTGAACTCTTGAAATTGTAATTTTTTAATCTCTTTCAGTCTGTATTTGGTCTTTGCTTCTATCTTTTTATATTTAATAAAGTTTTCATATGAAAAAAATTATTTCATTCTTATAAAGGCACCTTTCCTAAGACGAATAAGTCTGTCACATTCCTCAGTCCACCAGGGAGCTGGGGGGGACTTACTAGGGCTATCTATTCTTGTCTTTGCTTGATATCCGGGTGTACAGTTCTGAATCGCATCTGTTATAGTTGCAACTAAGGTGGTATATTTAACTTGTGTGTCAATATCCTGAGCACGGATAACGGGTTCTATAACGTCTACTTTATCTTTCAGCATTTGTCTGAATCCAACCCAGTCTGTCTTACGGCTATGGATGCGTCTATTAATGTAGTTAGAATTTCTAGGTTCAATCGTTCTCTGAAGGTCGATAGTAATTGGGTAGTGGTCACTTCCCCACGGGTCGTCACCAACCTCCCATCGAAATATTGGAATTGATCTATTGTCGGTGAAGGATAAGTCGATATTAGACTGTTTGATATTGACGGGACCTAAACGTGGCTTTAGCTCCGTTCAGAATCCCTAGCTCCTCTTGAATCAGTATTTCTGAAATTATTTCTCCGGATTGACAATATCGTCTATTGCCCCACATGGAGTGGTGGGCATTAAAGTCTCCAGCCAATAGGAATCTTCCTTGAAATTGTCGGAAAAATCTCCCCCACAGGAGGCGATCGATCCTCTTGTCAGGCGGCCTATAACAAGAGACAATTAACATTTCATCCTTATCGACAACTATCTTAACAGCACACAGTTTTATCCTACCATCACAGTCAAATATATTATCTACAAGTTCGTATTTGATTCTGTTGTTAATGAAAATCAAAACTCCTCCACCGTTACGATTGTCTCTTTCCTTTCTTATTACGTCAAAACCGCGTAAATATAGTGAATCCTCAGTACGTAGCCAGGTCTCAGATAATAAGATAATATCATAATCTTTAGCACGCTGCTGGATTTCAGGAAGCTTTTGCCTGATGCTCTGGCAATTCCATTGTAAGATTTTCATTTTTTGATGCATTATTTAATTATCAAAGAGAGCAAACCCTGGTTCATCTATATTCCAATCCTCTGTCTGTCTATCTGCATCATTCTGTGAAGATGATGTCTGGTTCGATGTAGTTGATTCCATTGCGTTTGCCTTGTTCAAGAGTTCAAGAGTTCTCCACAACCTGTCGAAGAACTTGTCCACATCCGGTGGTTTCTCCAAGGAGTTACTGAGTAGTTCGAGCTGCTGTTGAATTCTAGGCGAGCATCTCCATCCACGTGAGTCTATTCCATTCCCTTGAGTGTCCCATACTTCTTCCATGGTTCAGTGGCTCTGGGTGGTTGAGTATTCCAAATCGGGGTAGTCTGATGTTCATTTGTTCCTTGTCGACGCTGTTGGTGATCTATTATTTTCAACGCAGAAAAATTCCTGTTATCTTTAACCGGCATTTCTCCTTTTTTTTAAATTTTCATGGTTTCTTTTTGCAGTGATGTAAGGTACGTTATCACGGGCCATGATTTCGTTCACTTCAATGGCCTCTTTTCTTTGGGGACACTCTTTGTTCATAGCGTTGTGATTTACAGTACAGTTTATGCATTTTGGAGCTGTAGTAGACCGTTGGCTCTCGGGATGCCTCAGGTCGGTACAAGTCAAGCACCTCTCTCCGTCTTTACACCAGTTTCGTGTGTGGCCACGTTTACCGCAGTTGAAACACTGTTTGAGGGCAGGCACATAGTGCTCTATTCTAATCACCGTTTTTTCAAGGTATAATTTATCTGGTAACAGTTGGCACCTGACTGACAGGCATACAGATTGGGTGTCAACGCATTGCGTTTTGCCATCTGTCTTCACTCGCTTACGGAGTCTGAAACCTTGTGTCACTTTTATTCTGGGATTTTCTGCGTTGATGCCTTCGATAACTTCTTCAATGCTCATATCCTTAGGGATGCCTCTAATGACACCCTTGCGTAAAACGTGATAAGCCGGCAAAAACATCTTGAGCTTCAGACCGGTCAGAAACTGGTTAGATAACGCATTATTCGCCTCATCTCTCGAATCAAATGTTAAGTTCCATGTTTTCTTTGTGAGGGGTTCAATACTGACAAATTTGATTCCTGCCTTGGCAACCAGTTTACTCACCTCCAGTGGTAGGAGGGGCTGTATGTTGCCTTCTCCATCCGCCAACCTCTGCAGTTGCACAACGTAGAGTGCTCTATCACTTTTTCGAATTTCAGTTCTTGTCTCGTTGAGTTTGCATTACTTTTCCTTGTGTCATTCGACCCACGGTTTGCGCTGTTACCATAAGCCAATTTGGGATCCTGTGCTTCTGAGCTCTTCGTGCTTGTTTTTATCTTTTTATCATTGTTTTTGAGATTCCCACGATTGCGATTCTCTCCTTCAACAAGGTCCTCGGTGCCTGATCTTTTATTTGTTTTTTTGTCTTCATACCTGATTCCTCCATCAATGATGTATATAGTTGAGAATCTTTTATATTATCATCATTCAGCAATCGATCTTGTTGTTCAGTCCCTCCATTTGTTTGACCGTCCAGCCTAAGCCGGTGGCGCGATGTTGCACTTGGTGCCCAAAATGAGGTTATGATAACCTCACTTCCTTTCCGGCATTGTATTTATGTAGAACGACCTCTTTACTCGCGAAATATTGGTAATACAGTTAGATCTTACAACTTCGATTTTATTAACGATAGCTTTTGAATTTATCAGACTATGGTATTTATTAGTTCAATTAATTGATTTCTGGAAACGACGAAACGTCCGTTCGACCCGTCCACCCAAGCACCTCATCGAGTTTGAATTGTAGAAACACGCACGTAACGCGATCTAGTGGCTCTCTTTTGTACTACTTAAATATGTCAATAAATCAGCAGTCGGTAACGTAAGAGTTCTATCAAAACATTTTACCAACGGTGTGGTACTTTGTGTATCGTTTTTACAGTCGACTCTCTCACTTGTCACGTTCCCATGTGTCCACTGTTTTCATATTACCACTCCGTCCGTTCCCATGTGTCAACTTCTCCACCCCCCCACTCTGACACATTTTTCGAAACATTCCAGATGCTTTGCGCATTGCGCATGCGCTGTGGTGTCAACAGTCTTAAAAATGGGGATGGAGGAGAACTTGACACAAGGGAACTTACTTGGCTCCGACGAGTTGACAAGTGGGCGAGTCGACTATACCTTGTGTCAATACCCCATTCACATATCTACTCCCCCTGCCTTTCACGTCTCACTTATTATGTTGTTTGTTTGGAGAATAAGCAGCGCCATTTTACGCGAGAACAGGCAACGTCGTTCTCGAATTTGGAACAGGGTGTGCTTCGCGACCAAAGAATAGCTTTTATTTATTTGTTTTTTTTTGTTTTTCATGGAGATCAAGAGAATAGGATATCTTTGATAGTTAAAAAAAGGTATGTTCGTGAAATTCATACGAATTGTGAATATGTCGAAATATAGTGATACGACAGTGAATGAAGGATAAAAAATAACGAATAGCGCTAGCGATTGTAAATAACTCTCTGCCACTCCCTCATTCCCCTCCACATATTCTCCAACACGCTTTAATTGACAATCGTGAGTAATACCGAAATTATTTCTAATTACGAATACAAGATCGGTCCGCAATTCTGTGACATATTTTTTTTTTGCGTATTTCGCGCAAACGATCGACGATTTACAAATTTTCGTGAGAATTGTATATTTTTTTCTGCTTCAACAGGTGGGATCATTCGGTCCCAAAACATACAGAGCGAGTTATGACGATCAACTTATTTTTATTTGCCATCCTCTCCGCTATTATTTCTCTCTGTCACCCGCAAAATATTTACTACGGCGATATTCAATACAGCTGTCCAAAACATTGGACGAAATTTCACGAATCATGCTATCGCTTTGTCAAAAGTCCGCTCAAACGGCGAGAAGAAGCTAGACGCACTTGTCAAGCCTATCAGAGCGATCTTTTGTCCATCAATTCTGTCGAAGAGCATGGATTCATTTTGCAACAATTGTTGTCACAGGATCCGCAGCATCATACTTGGTATACGGGTAAATAAATTTTCTGCTTCTGTATGGACTATGTGCAACTGTCCTCGTGGCGCCGCCAGGTGGCCATGTTTGATAACGGCTGCCGGTTTCTTTGTACGGTACCTCACGGTGTAAATAATATATTATTTAGGTCCGGTTTTTCCACCTCCCGGTAAATTTTGTCTAACAATCAAAGGTCTGCTATCCAATGCTAAAACCATCGGGTAAAATTTACCTGAAGATGGAACAACCGGCCCTTAGTGCGGGTTGTTCCAACCTCTAGGTAAGCCTATCTGGCAGTTAAAGGTCTGCAAGTCAATGCTTTTAACCGCCAGATAAGCTACCCAGAAGTTGGAACATCCCGCCCTTAGGGTGGGTTGTTCCAACTACTAGATAGCTTATCTGGCGGTTAAAAGCATTAATTTGCAGACCTTTAACTGCCAGATAGGCTTACTTAGAGGTTGGAACAACCCGCTCTTAATTGCCCAGTGAATTATTGGTAAATGATTGAATCCTTTTTATATATGCAAGATAAGTTCCCATTACTTTTTAATGTCAATTTTAATCAGGCGTTACTTAATCTAGATTGTTGCAAATTTAAATTATAAGATGATGTGACAGACTAATCTTTCATTTTCCTCATCCGTTAAGTTTTGTTTATTTACAGAACGGACAGATTTGGTACACTTTTTGGTTATGGCATATACAAGTTGCGCTGCGATTCCGATCGCTCACCTGTATGACTGTATTTTTCCGTAAACAAAATACTTGTATAATAAAAATGTTAACAATTGGTGAACCTCGTTGATGTCAATAATAAAAAATTTTACCGCGATTGCACGTGATATTTACAACTGATATTTGCAACTGATATTTAGTCACCTAACTTCACCTCAAATTTTCGAAGTTGAAATTCTTCGATACAGTTTGACCCATTACAAAAAAGCTCTGTTAGCCCACGCAGGACGATGGCAAAAGTGGACTGACAGGGCCTTTTTGTAATCGGTCAAATCGTGTCGAAGGATTTCACTTTCGAAATTTGCCGCTATCTCTCTCGCACTCATGGCGGCTCAGTCGGTATGACTCCTAGCCTTATACATACGAAATAGGACTGCAGCCGTTTTCTTATTTCGCCACCGCGAGCGTTTCAGTCGAAAAATGTTTAGCCCCGTCCACACGCACATAGCCCATAATAGAGAATAATATAGAGAATATTGAAAAATTTGGCAATGCCCTTATGAGAATTGGGGCAAAAAAATGAAAGAAAAAATTATATCAGAAGTATGAAAGCTTTTATTATTGCGTGTTGTAATATTGATATTTTTACATGTTTAAATGACGCTTATTGGTGTACAGACTCAACACCCATTCTGGGGAAATACATTTTTTCCTTATAGAAATTCAGAGATTTATATTCAAGTTTTTTTAAAAATGGAAATGCAACGTGGAAAAATGTGGTTTATCGATTAAATTATAAATTGTATTAAACAATGACTTAAATAATTTGTATAGTCGCAAATATCGCAAGTTCGAATCTCGAGGAAAGAGTAAATTTCTTGCACATTCAAAAATGAATAAGCGGAAAATTTAGATATATTATTTGTTGGATGAATAGTTGTATCGGTATTAATAAATTAATAATTTGCAGGCATAAGGCAATTGGGTGGGTACTGGTCGAATGAGCCGGATAATACGCAATTGTTGAATATGGAATCGGCATTTTTGCCAGATTACAGCGACGGGTTTATAAGTCGAGATTATCTTGCGTACTCGTTCAGCAATTATTTGAAACGATGGGGATTCCAGAAATTGACAGGCAACGATCCGTTTCTATACATATGCGAAGCACCGATTTCACAATTGCACAGTCTCGCCGAAGATGATAGAACTTATACTTACGGAATCGACATAGACAATCCTCTGCGCATTCCGAGAGGACCCTATTTCATAAATCAGCCTGTAAACAAAATTTTTGACGTACCGAAACGTGGACAACTTAATCAAGTCTCGCTGACTTGTATCGCGGGTGGTTATCCAACACCTACGTACGAGTGGTTCAAGGAACACTTCGAAGATGCTCGGTTAATTGCCACACTCATTGATCCACTTAAAAATCGAAGATATACACTGAGCGGTGGTTCTTTAATTATCAACAATCCGTCCCATAGCACCGACCGTGGCTCGTATCATTGCAAAGCGAGCAACGAATATGGGAGCATTATTTCCGAGAGCGTTGAACTCTCTTTTGCTTATATGCTCGAATTCAACCTGAAACGTTCCGAAGAACGAGGCGAACAAAATTGGGGTAAAGCCATATACTGCGAACCTCCCCATCATTATCCGAGTATCAAATATTATTGGGCACGTGATTATTTTCCAAATTTTGTCGAGGAAGATAAACGTGTTTTCTCGTCGAACGATGGAACGCTTTATTTCTCCGCTCTTGAGCCTATCGACCAGGGAAATTATTTGTGCAATGTTCAGAGCATCGCCTCTGATACCGGTCGTAATGGCCCGCTTTTTTCACTCAAGGTTGAACCCCATTGTGAGTTAAAACTGCATTTTTTTTTCATTCACCATCCAGCTTTTTAGAATCCTATTAAATTTTCATTTGGATTTGATAACAAAATTATTTCTTCAGCGTCCTTTCAACAGTTGAAATTTGCGAATAATTTCCCAAAAGTCTTCCCGGAAGCTCCAGTCGTCGGCGAAACAGTGCGGTTGGAATGTGTCGCTTTCGGATAGTAAGTAATTATACGAGGTCCAAAAAATAATAAAAATCAACGTTTTAAATATTGTTGAAATTTGGGTGAAAATCATTTTGACAAAAAGTTGATCCTACTTTGGAGTGAAAAAAAAAAAAAATTGACGAAATTTTTACAAAGTTAAAGTTGACATTTGAAATTTTCAGCCCCGTGCCTTCGTACAATTGGACGAGAAGAGGATCGTCGTTACCCCGAAACGCTCAATTATCGAGTTACAATCGTGTTTTGACGATTCCTCGAGTTCGCTTCGAAGATTTTGGCGAGTACGTTTGTCGCGCCGACAACAATCGTCTTTCCATCTCCAATTCGGTCTGGCTGACCATTCAGGCTCCCCCTAATTTCACAATTCCCCTCGAGGACAAACACATGGACAATCGTGCCGATCTCACCTGGACGTGCGAAGCTTTCGGTATTCCTGATGTCACTTACGATTGGTTTAGGAATGGAAAACTTCTAGACAATACGACCATACCACCGGAAGATCGCGATCGTTATTTAATACAAGACAATGTTCTGAGAATTCAACAATTGGATCCTGAACGAGATCCAGCGATGTATCAGTGTCGCGCCAAGAATCAACTCAAAACGGTTTACTCATCCGCACAGCTGCGAGTATTGTGTAAGTTGGGCTCGTAATAGCAACAACAACAAAAAATAAATAATAACAGCAACAAAAAAAAATAGAAAATTTGAGACTACACTAAGCAAAGATTTATTTTCATAAAAGAAGGAGAAATTCCTCGCGAATAACATCTATCGTGATTGAATAAATTTTGACAGCACTGAAACCATCGTTCAAAAAGCATCCAATGGAACCAGAAACTTACGCTGCCGAGCGTGGCAATGTAACAATCGTTTGTAACCCCGAAGCTGCTCCTAGGCCGAAATTCATTTGGAGAAAAGAAGGAAACGTGATAGGTGCAGGTGGAAGACGGCGAATCCTTGAGAACGGAAATCTCATAATAAATCCTGTGTCTCGCAACGATGAAGGAACCTACGAGTGTATAGCATCGAATCAGTACGGAAGCGACAAAACTGCTGGACGACTTATCGTTTTACGTAAGATTTACTCGCTCTTATTTCCGTTACAAATGAATTTCATGCAAATTTACAAAAAAATTCTCAGAAAAATGAAATACCTCATTTTTCTGATTCTAAAACCGTAAAAATAGATAAAATTTATATTTCACAATAGGTGGACCATCATTCATCGAGTCTTTACCACCAAGGATCATAACCGCTGTTATGTACAATCAGACCTTTCGTTGTCAAGAGGAGATTGAACCAATACTCGACACTGCTTACATCTGGACCCACAATGGTATACGAATAAGGGACAAAGATCTGAAGAAAAATCCACGTTTAAGGATCAACAATGGTATTCTCGATATAATAAACTTGACACTCGCTGATGCCGGTGAATACGAATGTATCGTGGAGAGCGCCGTTGGCCAAGTAATTAGCAAAACAATAATGATCGTGGAAGGTCCACCCGGACCACCAGGCGGTGTACAAGTTGCCAATATTGTCAAAACGTCTGTCACTCTTCAATGGACTGACGGAGCATTCAACGGTCGACCAATTAAATTGTACACGATAGGGGCACGATCGCTTTACGTAAATAGTTGGTTCAATCTCACGGAAAGTAAGTACAATTACATTTATTTAAAGGAATTTTATTACCGAACAAGAATACTTTTGCTCAAAGTTTATCTCCTCCCTAGAACTCTCTAGAAGAAAATGAAAAAGATTCAATTGTTAGTTGTTAAGGGCTAAAACCACTGTAACGGCCTCAAAAATGCCTTTTTTCGACAATTTTTTTCGGGTGGAAAGAAAAGTAATAGAATAATAATATTCGGGGGAGTTATTAAGCATATATTTAACTGTACAACAAAAAATTATGATTGAAAAATATTTAAAAATGGCGATACCAGAGTTATTCCCGCGAGGCTTGTTGAATTCGAGGCGCTCTGCGGCACGCAGTGTAGCTGATGCAATTGTTGATCTGGAATTAAAAAAAAAAAAAAACACTTAATCTAGACACTCATAGCTAGTGAAATACGTAGAAGATTTTGAAAATATTCATTTTTATATTATTGGTGAGTGTTTGAATGAAGAGATTCAATTTTTGACAGAAAAAAGGGGTAATTATTTGTTGATAAAAAATGTTTAAATGAACTTATCGAAAATTCCATATGTATTTCACTTCGAAATTTTATTTTTAAGATATTATCAAAAATTCAAATGAAAAGAATGAAAATTGTTGGATTTATGCTGCCTGCCGTTTTGAAAAATCGTCTTTCGAGAAAAACGCGTTTAAAGTTTTGAAACGTGGTACTGAAGTGACCGACGCGCTCGGGGAAGAGCCTGAAATTTCAATGAATTTTTTTTTTTCTGGTATAAACCTTTTTGCCTCTTATTCAAGAGGGTTCAAAGTATATTTTAAGCCAATAAAAAAAAATCGATTTTTCGAAAATTCTGCAGTATTTTTACCCGTTAACTAATGAAGTAAATACAAAAGAGAAGAGTATTTGTATAAAAAATTGTCAACGATTATATACTATTGATCTACGCTACTTTGACGACATCTCCTTTCAGACATCCAAGCGATAGAGATCGACAGATACACAGGCCGCAAAGAGGCGTACCTTGAAAAGATATTGAATCCTTATACGACTTACGAATTCCGAGTTTACGCAGCGAACGAATTCGGCTACGGACCGCCATCAATGCCATCCCCAAGGTACAGCACGCCACCGGACAGACCGAGCAAAGCGCCGTCGAATGTGGGTGGTGGCGGTGGAAAACAGAGCGACTTGACGATAACGTGGGATCCGTTGAAGCCCGAGGATCAAAACGGACGTGGGATATATTATAAAATTTATTGGCGTCGTCACGGTGCCGAGAGCCAATTCCAATCATTATCGCTGAAAAGTTACGGAAACATTGGCTCGTACGTCGTCCGAATACAGCCGGAATATTATTACACGCCATACGACGTAAGGGTACAGGCAATAAACGAGATCGGTATGGGACCAGTTTCGGAAATCGCGGTTGTTTATAGCGCCGAAGAAATGCCGAGAACCGCGCCACAGAAGATCCTCGCGATGAGTTACAATAGTACCAGTTTGAACGTAACGTGGGAACCGTTGGAAGGATCGAGAGAAAATATACGAGGAAAATTGATCGGTTATCGGCTGAAATATTGGCCGGATGAGGCTAAAGAGGACGACGCGATTTATTATTTGTCACGCACTACTAGGCCTTGGGCGTTGATCGTTGGTCTTCAACCCGATCGGTTCTATCGTGTCAAAGTAATGGCTTATAATTCGGCAGGTGCCGGACCCGAGAGTGAACGTTTCATCGAAAGAACTTATCGCAAAGCTCCACAAATGCCACCAAGCTCTGTCGAACTAGACGTCGTTAATCCATCCACGATTCATCTCAGATGGCGTTACGTGCAACCCAGTCTCGATGAAGAACCCCTCGATGGTTTCAAGGTTCGCGTCTGGGAACTCGATCAGGATATGAGCACTGCAAATGACACCGTTATACCCGGTGGCTCCAAACTTGAAGCTTACATCAACAATCTAACGCCCGGCAAAACTTATAATCTTCGTGTTTTGGCGTTCAGCCGTGGTGGCGATGGTCGAATGTCCAGTCCCATTACTCAATTCCAAATGGGCGATCCACGAGAATTTAGAAACGCTGCCAGTCACAAAATTCTTAATGCTGGCCTCGGCATTTCGATTGTTCTCGCTTTATGGCTACAAGGCTTTGTCTAGCTATACAACGAACGAATTTCTAAACAGGATCTACCCATACGAACACACTCGAAAATCGTATTTAATTTCTTTTTTTTTTTGGGCATTTAGAGATTTTAGATAAATCTTTCTGAAACACCTTTTAACATTCAAAATGATGTGGTTATCAATTGCAGCAATGCAAAAAGTTTATTACAAATATTATTAACAAAAAATTGCTCCGCATGCAATTGTACAATTTTTTGCCATGCATTTTTTTTACGAGTCTGCATTGTTGGAATTTCTCTTTCTGATATAAAAATTCGGTTTTTACAAAACTCTTTGTATAATGAGTTTGACACGCCTTGAATATTATGATGTTGATTCTTTTTATGAAAACATATCAACAATCCGCAACTTTATATTCATTTTTTAGAAAATATTTTTAAAAACGTAAAGAGAAAAAAAATGCGTGACTTGTGTAAAATTTACAAATTCATTTTGCGCAGTTCCGATTTTTGTCAAATCGCAAAGCACTGAAACTTTGTTTTTACCTTGAACGTATGTGTCAAGCATCCTTAACGCCAACCCGAATCTCCAATGAATCTCAAGTATTAAAAAAGTGGCCTGAAAATCCTGTGGATTTTTTGGATACTCAAACTTTGAACATCATGCTACAGCAGTTATTCAATTTTAGCAAACATGGGTCTGTGAAACCCAGAATTTTTTACCAATCAACACCTTCGAATATAACTCGCCAATTTTAATGTTTTTTCTTCTTCCATAAACTATTCACTGAACCAAAGAAATATTCATTTCCAGAGATCAGGTTTTTTTACCTTTGGGTCTCCAAAACACAGTGTGGCATTTAATGGCTAAAACAAACGTAACTAACGTCGTCCTAAAAATTCATCGATGTTCTTCGTAAAAATCATTGTAAAACATGTATATTAAGGTGGTTCATTTTTTAATACCATTGTAAGGACTTACGCTCATTGGGTTGACGATATATTTTATTTTTAACTGCAGGAGGTACAACCCGCAAAATCATTGCATCTTTACAAATGATTCTTATTAAAGATTTGACGAGAAAAAATGTTTGGTAGGCGAAAAAACAATCGTGTAAATGAGCCTATGTATATTTCGTGTTGTTATATTTATACTTTTTTCTAATAATTTTCGCACCTACAGTACGAAGTACAAAAAAACTCTGCCAGCGTTGAAAAAACAAAACAAACACACCGTGACAACTAAAGACGATGTGCAATACGAGTTTCCGTCCATGCAATCCCAAATAACAAAAAAAATGTCGACATTTTTTTATAGATATATATTTATAATATGTAAATATTGTATATGTAGACTAAGCCTATTGTATATTCAACTACTAAATAACGAGATAGACTTTTTTCAAATATTTCACCCTCGGAATCTCTCGAAGCCTGTTTCGGAATTTAATCTCCGTCTCTTCCAATGTTTATCGAGGAATTAGATTTATGAAACACAGACCGATCAGTAATTAAGATAATCTTGTTGCTCCTTACAAGAGACCATACCACTTGTTTTGCTACTACTACATTTGTACCGCTCGATTGATAATGGAGAAATATATTTTCTTTTACATTACCGTATACTTCTTTTTTGCACCTTTTTCCCCTATTTTCCGCACTTTATTTCATTTTAAGCAAAAATCACGAAAGGAAACAATCATTTTTTAATATTTGTATTGAAGTGACTTCGAAATGAAGCAGAAAATTAAGAAAAAATCGATATTGACTTGTTTAATATTCACGTGATTATGTTTAGCTTTATTTCCGTTTATGCCAATTCGGTTATAAGTCATCCTTCGTGTGTGGTCTTACCTAATAAATATCTTTCATTTCATTATGTAGTATTATATTGGTATTGGTATTGGTATTGGTTGGTATTTTAACCGTCTGCGTCCCCGCGAAGGGTTTGCGAGCGCTCCTCACTCTTTCTTCCTCAACCACTTCTACCCCCCGCGGCTCTACCTCTAGACGTTTGTCTCTGATATGATTCTCCTGACCGGAGCTTGTCGCTCCCCGGTAGATGTCAGCATCGGAACAGCTATAGTTGTGGTTCGCACATCCTATAGCCGGAGCTACGTCCTAGTCTATTTAGCTTTCATCTGACGGACTACGGCCAGGGGAAATCACGCCAGAGACATCTTTTATCCTATTTTGTGGTCACCGCTAACCAAGGTGCTGGCCTTCCTCCTTTTGGATCTACATTTTTTTTTAAGTGGGTTCCGAACCACCGAGAGCGTAGAAAAACACATAGAAAAATTCCATTGATGTCGCTAGGAATCGAACGCGGACCTCACTGATCGTGAGCCGCGAACGTTACCACTGTGCTACTACCTCTCTCTTCATTTCATTATGTGTATTCATTATTTATTTAATATCCACATTAAATAAATTAACAGTTTGTTATTGTTTTTTTCCGAGAATGTTACATTGATAATCTGAAGTTGATTCTGGTTTTCTCATTTGTGATTACGCATATGACTAATTTGCTCTCAACCGCACCATTGATCGTATGCGTTAGATGATGGTTGAGTCGTAATTGCTACGATATGGAGGGTCAAGATGCCCAGTAAGGAAACCAACGATTTTTTTTTTTCAAAATTTGTAAAAATCATAAAAACGAATACATTTAAACATACATAAAAAGTAAATAAATGTTAATATTGATAAACCAATCTGAATAGAAAAATTTTCAACGTGCTTGATCATTATAGCATAATTATCATTATCAATCGTATCAAAATACAACGAAATTTGAACGAATTTATGAAGGTAAATTTCTCAGTCAGAAGTTTCGTGAATGAAACTCCACGCTGATGTAATCAAGTTTAGAAAAGAACGATTTAAATGCTTAATATTACGATATCTCAGGATTGCTGAATTACTTCTAGCAAAGATCAATGGAAAAGAAAAAAAAATCATTGATTTAATGCCACGAGATTATTGTTGCACAACCCGTTTCTCCGTGGGACCGGTTTGAAAATAAAAAAATATCTGAAAAACCATATATCGTTTCATATTGATTCTTTATTCTTGTTCTTGTTGTGTAGAACTGTATTTTAAATGAAATGAATGACTTTTTGAATTAATTGATCGAATATTGAAGAGATGGCATTATGATTAATTTTTGCTAGGATTTTTGTGATCAACTTAAGGCGAGGAACAAGGAATGTGCAGAGCTCGTTGTAAACGAAAAAAAACCCGATCACTTGTGCCCTCAAATTCTGGAGCAACAGAAAAAATTGACCGAAGTGACGACCGAATTTTCAGATGTTCAATAAAAAATCGATATAAGTAAATGAAAATTCGAGCAAATAGCCGTTAATTTTATTAATTACTTGAACAGTAATTAAATTTCTCCTCGGGCACTGGCCGTTATTACCGTGCATCTTTATGACCCCGGCACATATCATAACTTCAGTTTCAGTTTCAGTTGAGGGGACAGTCCACTTTGAAAATTTCAGAAAATCGATTTTTTTACTGTTTTCGAAAGTACATACATTCAGAAATATTGTGTCAAAATTTTATGAAAATCCGAGCTCTCTAAGTATTTTTTTTTTTTACCTGAACGTCAGGACCTCATTTCGTCTACCTAAGCGTATAGCGCGCTCAAACGCATTTTTCTCGAAACAACGTTTTCAAAATCTAGCTCCATCGTATCTCTAAAACTAATAAACCGATTCTCTTGAAATTTGAACCACATATTGTAAACATGATTCGCAATAAGATGACCCTCGATGGTTTTAATAATTTGATTTTTACTCTTTTTCTTTGTGAAAAATTGCGAAAAAACGCGTTTTTTTTACTTTTTTCGTTTTTCATCTGCCATTTTTTTATTTTTTGATAAAACTTTATATCCGAGGGTCATTTTATAGCTGGTGTCATACCGAATCTAATGGATTTTGATTTTTTTGTTTCAGACAAGCCGTTGCCGAGTTGTGATGGAGCTACCTAGCCTACCTATTTTTGAGGCGTTACGTTAAACTATAGTTTTTGTACTTAAAAATGAATAAAAATGAATTAAAAATTTTTTTTTAATCTCTTTCAAGACTTTATTTATCAAGCCCAACAACTTTTATATTTATATCTTTTATAAAATCCTCAAAAAAAAAATTGCAAAAATAGCCTTTTTTCGTGGCTCCAAAGTGAACTGGCCTCTTAAATGCAACTGTATAATGCATGTCCAGCTAACCGAAAAGATTGGCATCGTCGGCAGAACGGCCGCACAACAAGAGGACTTTGCAAACTCAAAACCTGAATCCTCAAATTTTTTTCTACTGTCATTGCTGCAGACTTCGTTCAAATTTGAACAAATAATAAGACTCTTGTGAAGGTCCTTGCAAACGCATGAAAAATCACAGATCGCTTGCACTCGGAGAATTCAAACCTCGAAAATAAATTCAACAAAGCGACAATTGAATTGTCACTTTAAGATCCTACGCCTATGGCAAATCTAAGAGGACTTAATTGACCTGTCTACCCGAGACGCTAACGGCGCCGGTATCCTTGCTATCAAAAGGACGCGCCGGCGGCGTCCCTTTGGCCTAAGGCTCAGTCAATCTCCCTACTTGATGATGATGCTATTCATTGTCGAGAATATAATATAAACAATCCTGCAGATTCAACTTGTAACACCAATATCTCTGAAAACGAAAATCTTGAAATGTGTGAAGATGAAATCAATGATGTCAACTTGCCAGAACTATCGTCAAGGAGGAAAAAAATTACGTAATTCCGAATTTAACAAGTCGCAAAAGAGTAATTCCGTTTTCAAAATCGTATAAGAAAGAAAAGGGAAATAAATTAGAAAAATGTCTTCAGGATCTTTAAACTTTATAGAAAAAAAAGGAATTTCGATTTCAAGAACTTATAAGAAAGAAAACGTCAAAAACGAAACAAAATTGCAAATAATAATGCGTCGATTAGGTCTACAGGGGATACCACGTCAGAAGCCCCCCCCCCCTGAAACTCTACCCGTGCGACGATGCGGAAAAGGGTTTTATTTTGAATAAATATAATTCGAGTTTTATGTTATAGAAAGACATACAGTTTTCGAATCGTTCGCGAAATAACTTTTTCACACCTCTCTTTTCCTTTACCGTAGGCGTAGGACCTTAAATATTGATCTTAGGAGATAAAAAATCAGGACCAAAATAGTCGGGATTGCATTCCCTCCAAGTTTGCTTATGTTCATTAATGCGCTAAAGTTAAAAATAAACGAGATAATGCAATAATTTAATTTCACTCTTTTTCAGGTTTAAATCGGAAAATATAGATCGTAGACAAAAAATTGTTGTTATCAAAGTGGTACAGAATTAAATTTTCTATAAGTTCAGTTATAACCATTTTTAATCAATTGCTGAAAATAGGCGAGTTATTGAACAAAAACAAATTCCTCCTTAAATTCAAAATGGCGGTCGATGCATAGGCAGAATCTGGGCATAATTCTTAATATAGACTACCAATTACCCCTTCCCAACAATTAGAGAAAGGAAATTGTGTGATCAATTTTTGGCAATTTCAGGTTTTCTTTTTGTATATACCTAGCGACTGGGCTAGACCCTTTTTCCAAAACCTTCATTCCGACTAACCGCACCTGGGGGGGACGAATATTACGAGTCAGGAACAAAAATTCATTTTTAGGTACTAATATCAGTCCTAATTTTTGTTACATGTCGTTGATCAATGTTCCAAATACATACAAAAAAATTGCCAAATCGATTACTTGGTGGAAAATCGTTGGCAGGCTCAATTATTACTAATTAAAAAATATTTATTTTCAGACATTAGTAGTACTCTTGGCCTTTTTCCAGTACGAGTATATTTATATATATGACACATAACTGAACCTGGCAACAATTATCCACCAAGTAATTGACCTAGCAATTTTTTCGTATGTATTTGGAACATCCATTAACAAAGTGTGACAAAAATTAAGACTGATACTAGTTCCTAAAAATTAATTATTTTTCCTATCGCTTACCACCCCTTTCCCCCTCCCTCCAGGTGAAGATAATCAGGATAAAGGTTTTGGAAAAAGGGTTCTTCAGGCAAGTAGGTCCTCAGGAGTAGGGGTGCTGACCACCACTATAGTGATTTATAAAATTACCTGACTTAAATGGTCATCAGCTCTTGGACTACGTCATTCAGTTTCGCGAGGGATCGTGCCAAGCTCTCATCGAGGTTTGTGCTTCGATACACGCATTCCTAATTTTGGCATAATTTTTTCGGCGACTCGAGAAAATCCTCACGAGACTTTATAATCTCAAACGATTGCTTGAGTGAACGCGGAAAGTGTCGCGAAAAATCTCGTAAAACTCGTATCGTGAAAAACCTAGAAAACCTTTTTGTTGGGCACACACACGCCCGCCGTGGACCGAGACCCGTGAAATAGTTAATAGACGAAAAAAAAACAAAGTGAAAAGGAAACGAAAAAAAAAAATACAAAAGAGCGATTTATCGTTGCGCAAATACGACATGGTTGCGATGTCGTCGTGTTTCCTTTTAATGATGTTTATTACCGTTGGATTGTTAGGTAATATCCAATAGAAATTTTTTTTTTTAAATAAATAAAAAGCCGAAAAGAGTGAAACAAAAAATCGTAATATTTTAGTGACCTTCGCATTTGTAAAGTATTTCGAAGCTTCTTCCAATGTGAATCATGTATTCAATCTACACCGTGTATTGAACGTATAATTTTTATTTAATTCAAACCTTTCTCTATGACCTTTTTAATCATAGTCAATTTATAATAGTGTTTTATGTTCACTACGATTATTGTAATAATTATTACTTATAGGACAAGCTTCTGGGCACGTTGTCAAAGGTTCAGCGTTCTGTGAGTTTTACAACGAGACAATGTGCACGGAATCGCAACAAGGCTGCTCCGAAAGAGAAGAATGCATATCTCACGATCCAAATAAGAGAAATCATTGCTACGTCCTCTGGAAATATGACAGCGCTACCAAAAAATCAACGATAAAATTAAAGGTCCTTTAAAAAAAAAAATTCTTTGCTGTTTTAATAATATTTAGATTTGAAGGGAATTTAAACGAAAATGTTGTTTTTAAATTGCAGGGTTGTTTCCCAGACAGCAATGAATGCTATGACAAGCCTCTCTGCGTGGAAAAAAATGCAGACAGAAAGAAAAACTTGTTTTTCTGTTGCTGCGATGGTAACATGTGTAATAAAAATTTCACTTGGGATCCCCAGCCAACAGAAAAGCCGCACACAGAACGTAAGAATTTCTCGAAATATGGAAAAAAAATTCTAACTATCAATAGCGTTATTTATTTAAGAAAATATTCATCAATTGATAAGTTTAAATTATTATTGAACAAATAAAATGAATTAATTTGAAGAGAGGCAGTAACACAGTGGTAGTGATCGGCTCACGGCTATTGAGTCTTTTAAACATTTTTTTTCAATGTAATTGACTTATTTTGATAAGAAATATGGATTCAAATATGCCGTTCGACACATTTTATTGTATTAAAGAGAAATTTAATTAGTTTTTCACATTTTTTCAGAACCAAAAGCTGTACCAAACGAAGAGCAACAAGTTCTCACGTTGGTCTTGTCCATATCAATTCCCATGCTCGTACTTATAATGGTTCTTTCGTCGTTATATTGGCGCCTCAAACACCGGAAGTTGGTATATTTCAACGAGGCAAGTGAGCGATCCGTGCATAAATGGATCACAACTATTTTTTCACTACAATTTAAAAATTGTTGCAAGTTATAATTTGCTATGAATTCGAATTCGATATGAAGTAACATTTGGTGCACATAAATATTCACGATAATTTAAAAGTTGATATAAAATACAATCTTACAAAAAATGTATACAAATAGATACATTAAAAAAAAATTATTTTGCTTTCAACAATCTCATAAAATTGTCTGCCAACGACTATTTGCTACAAACGAAGACTACGTATTTGCATTCATAGTAAATATCGAAGCATCCTAAATAATAAATAAATAAATGAAATATCTGAATATATAAAAATAAAATAAATTCCCTTTGAATTTTAATTATTTAGGATTTGTTTTTCTTGATGTTTAAAAACTTTGAATTTTGAATGTCATTCAAGATTTACATTTTATTGAAAAAACGTCTCTGTTTGTTTTTTCTCCAAGAATTGAAAAAAATGAAATGAAGAATTAGAAAGAAACACAGTCCCAAAAAAAATAAATAAATTAAGAGAAATGCTAATTACGAATTAAGGATCGTCGACACATGTTTTCAGCTGAAAATGTTATCGGATCAGAATGCATTTTTCATAACTATAAATAGGTACAAATATTAAATAAATAGGTACAAATATTCGAAAAATCGGAGCCATCGTCGCTTTTTTTAATATATTATATTGGTGGAATCCGATTTAAGGAAGAGTCGAGTTTTTGTATGCAAAAATAGTCTAACAGTAAACAGTAAAGAAAAAATAGTCTAACAGTAAAACGTAAAGAAAATCACTAAAACTGTTTCAACACATCATTATTTAACAAATTAATTTGTTTTCATTCTGTAAAAGGAATTCGTCGATTTTTCTGAACACGCATGCATTTTTTCAAAATATATTTTTTTTTCTAAACCGCTCATTTCGCATTTCAAATAATTATCTATTCGATAAACTGCGAGTTCAATAACTTGGATACTTTGAATGGTAAAAATCTCATCCTGTATCCAAAAAATCAACGACTTCATTCATGCGGCCAGAAAAAAAATGTCTGGCAATTTTGTTAATAACGTTTTGGCACTATTATGATTTAAAATCAATATTCACAAAATCTTGGAAATGGCTGAAGTTTATCAACTAATCGAATATCTTGTTAAATTCCTAAATCGAAAAATTCGGAAGGCAGCAAATATTACAGCTGGGATAATATGTGTAAAATATGAATAAACTATAAATTGTGATGATGTAATTAACCAGATTTCCAAATTGGAGTCATGTCCGTTGCCTCAACCATCATCCAATTTGGGACTTCGACCGATTCAATTATTGGAGACAAAAGCGAGAGGGCGTTTCGGAGCTGTATGGAAAGCTCAGCTCCGCAACGACGTTATCGCGATAAAAGTATTTTCAGTGCAGGACAAACAATTTTGGCAAACGGAGCAAAAGACATTTAAGTTCGCTCACGTGGATCATCAGGACATTTTGAGGTTTATTGATGTGAAAAAAAGAGGGGACAATTTACAAGCGGAGTTTTGGCTGATAACGGCGTATCACGAGAAAGGCTTGCTCTGTGATTATTTAAAAACGAACATTGTCTCGTGGCGGTTATTGTGTCGTATCGCTGAATCAATGGCACGTGGTTTGATGAATCTTCACGAGGAAATACCACCGAATAAAGTCGATGGTTACAAACCCGCGATCGCTCACAGGGATTTCAAGTCGAAAAATGTTTTCCTCAAATCCGATATAAGTGCTTGCATTGCCGATTTTGGGCTTGTTCTTATTTTTCATCCCGACAAACCCTGTGGGGACACACATGGCCAGGTGAAATCTCATTTCATTTCACCGTCGATTAATTTATTGACTTTCGAATAATCGAATTCATTTTTAACGCATTTTTCAGCGCATTGTCGACGTTTCGCAAACGTTACAGAGTTTGCATCATTAGAGCTGAAAGAGCTCTGATACTTCATACGATACGATATGAGGGAACTTCAGTATCGGAGCTCTCAGCCCTGATGATGCAAACTCTAACGTTTGCGAAACGTCGGCAATACGCTGAAACTCTACACGGCATCCATCCGGAAGTCATAAACTATTGTAACCATATAATATATATTTACATTTATATTTATACGCCTTAACCCAAATATTGCTTAAAAAGCACTGTTATCAAAAAAGACATTGAACTAATGAAATAATAGTTTAAAAAAATGAAAGACTCAAGAAATGGCAATAATTTTATCGTGCACCGAAAATGATGCTCTAATAATCGTTATAAAAAATATATCTAATTGTTAAACTTCGAATTACATGTTGTACAAATGTTGATAATGTAATAAATTTGTATAAACGTCATTCTACCTTTTCGTTATTTTTCCGAACTCTTTATCCAATTAGTCAAATTAAATTGTTCATCACTAAACAGTTTTACAAAAAATTCATTTTTAATTATCTTAATTGTCTAGTGTAATGAAAAACCTAGCCAAAAACAACATAAATGCTGTGAAAAAAGCTGAGACAAGTACATTTATGCTCCCCAAATAGTCGTTCCAGTTAATCCCCCCCACCACCCAGCGCCAAAATACCGATCCCCACAAAAATTTACAAAACCCGTCTAAGTCGTTCATGCAAAAATCTCCGCACAAAAATCATTTCTAAAAACCAATTCATCTTATCAAATTAAGTCAAATTGTACAGAGGTGATAATTTTATTCTCGTAAATGTTGTGAGTTCACAAAAAGTTGATAAATAAATAAAAATCTACTAAAGTATATGTGGCCAAGTACGTGGAATTTTATTATGTTTATAAAATCTCCAATTATGTTCATATGCCATTTCTCTAATTAATGCTTTATTACAACGAATTATTATCCTATAACTTGGAACTACAAGGGCTTAAAAAAACATACGGAATTGCATTAGCCTGCGTGAGCTTGAACGCTGCCACGCTCTCATTTGTAATATTTGTAGTATAGTTTTATTGGTAATAAATTGATAAAAGTTTACTATCGTACGTAGAGCGGATACGCACAGAGTACTTGTCCGGCCCGAAAATTTTTCGACTAGTCAGCTAAAAATATGCTTTTTTGTTCACGGCAAATTTTTCAACCACTCCGAACATTCGGATCTCCTGACGCAGATTTGAATCTTACCCGCCTTGGAATGCAATCAATTGATGACCGCTCTTACATGGCAGGCTTATTCTGTTTTGTAAAACCTATTGTAGTAGTAAAAACCGGTGTAAAAGTGCGTGTAAATGATACTGGATTACTTATTTTGGGTGTACAGTACCGTTTAGACGCTCTGTAACTCCAGTTTTCCCACGGATGTTACAAAATCGGAATAAACGTGCCGTGTAATAACGTGAGATATGCTCCACATGAGCATCAATTCATCGATAACAATTAGTTAAAGGAAAGGAGGATAATTTGGGATACAAAACAATCCGCATATTGTGATTCCAAATTAGCTGTGCTTACTTTACTAGTTAAGGCCAAAATGTATGGTAGATTAATGTTGACTTATGTGACAAATATTATGAAAAATTTTCGACTCCGTTCTAGAGTTTACGTTCGGAAAAATGAATTGTTGGGGCTAGAGTTAATAAAAAAAATTATTTATTAAGGTACTATTCTAAAGTTTATTTATTAAATTACACTTTATTTTTGCACTATCACTCTTTTATCTATATATATATAAAAGTTGCTTTAACCAAAACTGAAACTGACCGCGATCTTTATAACCTCACGACTGTTCAAAGATATCAAATATTCACCGAATACGAGTTTATCATACACCATTCTCTTAGTTATAAAGAAAAAAAAAAAAAAAAAGAATGGTTTCTAAATAAACTTTATTATTGCATTCAAGGAACATTTTATGGTAAAAGAGAAGAGGCACCGTTTTCGACTCCGTTCTAGAGTTTACGTTCGGAAAAATGGATTATTGTGGCTAGGGTTAATAAAAAAAATTATTTATTTAGACACTGTTCCAAAGTTTACTTATTGATTTAAACTTTATTTTTGCACTATCACTCTTCTACCGATAATATAATAAAAGTCACTTTAATCAAAAGTTGAAACTGACCGCGATCTTTATAACCTTTACAACAAAGATATTAAATGTTCACCAAATACGCGTTTAAAGTCCTCACCTCGAATATGTCTAATCAAAAATCAAATTATCTGCTTTCACACCCGCGATTTTTATAACCTTACTTTTTAACCCCACAACTGTCACTAGTATAACCGCGATCTTTTTTCTAAACTCACAGCTGTCACTTTTACTTATACATCCTGAAGAAAAGTCATCGGCTGTCACATCAACGAACACAGTCTCGCATATCACCAGAAAATTTCTAGTTATAACTAGTATCACTAGACAGCAACCGCTAAGCGTCACAAAATGTGTGCGAAAAATGCCACCTTTTTTTGATGATTTGGAAGGATGAACTATTAATATTTTTCTGATATGCGTTAGGCTACAGAGTTCTAAATAGTCACGATCGAAAGAAAAAAAAAATAAAAAATACGTGAACTAGCGACATCTTTTAAAACGTTGTAATTAATTAAATATCGCCGAAACAATTTTCGAAAACCGTTCGAAACCGCTTTGCTTGCTGTAAAGACTCTAGTAGCGATTCGTCTTCGCCATCTTATAGTATACGTAAATGTACTTGTCTCGAGTCGCTACCGCGACTCTAGATTTCCAAGGAACGTGGTATACAACCTCTGGAAAGCTCAGACTGTGATTCCTGAATTTGAACCTTTTGAAAATCAACGAAAACGGAATTATCGACGTCAAGAACAATTTTTTTTTGTTGCTGCCTACAGGATTATGGCAAATCGTTGGATTCATGAACTGAAAAGTAAAAATATTTGTCAATTTTACTGAATTCTTGAATTTTTAGCTATTTAAGTGAAAATTCAAACCTTGAACTGTTGCTCGACATTTTTAATCTGCGCGTTATAATCAAGACACAAAAGTTCCGAGGATGAGCTCAGTATGAACAGGATTAGTTTGGACTACTTGACCCGATATTCTGGTCAGCGTTCCAATTTTCGTTGTTGTTAACTCTCGGAGCTTGTGCCTTGTTGGCACATCGGCCAGGCTAAGGTAACATTCTTTATCTTGTTTTAGCTCTACAGTGTTCTTTACGTACATAGTTACAGACCGCTTGACAGAGGTAGAGATACTCTGTACATTTTTTAGACTCTTTATCAAAATTTGGACTAATTGGCCATTATAAAAAGCAAAAAGCCAATAAGTATATTCAAATGAAATGACACTTGTATAACTTACTATAAAGATCACTCCGTTTATTTCGGTACAGTTCAACATTTCATACAAATTTAGGATTTGAATGGTGGATCAGTCACCCCGTCCGCTTCGGATTTTCGAAAATAAAATTTTTCCACAATGTTCGTCCGATCAAAATAAAAAAGTTGTAGCCCACGGAGAAAAAATGGACTGCAATTTTTTTATTACGATTGAACGAACGATGTGAAAAAATTTCCACTTCGAAATTTGCACCTATCTCTCTCGCACTCACGCGGCTGATCCATATCCTTAATATGAAAAACACTTATTAGTTCTCGCACTATTACTCTTTATCTATTATTAACCAAAATCAAGACTGAAAATAATATTCGTCAGCTTTCACATCCGCGATCTTTATAACCTTATTTTTCTAACCTCACAACTGTCACTATTAATATAGAATTTCACATCCGCGATCTTTATAACCTTTTTCAACTCAAAGCTGTCACGGTTATTACATGATATGAAAAACACTTATTAGTTCTCGCACTATTACTCCTCTTTATCTATTACTAACCAAAATCAATACTGAAAATAATGTCTGTCAGCTTTCACATCCGCGATCTTTATAACCTTATTTTTTTAACCTCACAACTGTCACTATTAATATAGAATTTCACATCCGCGATCTTTATAACGTTTTTGAACTCACACCAGTTCACTGTTATCACATGAAGAAAAGTCAATCGGCTGTCACATCGACGAACACAATCTATCTAGTTACAACTAGTGTCACTAGACAGCGACCGCAAAACGTCAAAAAATGTGTGTGAAAAACGCACCATTTTTTTGATGATTCCGAAGAATGAAATATTAATATTTCCAATATGCGTTAGGCTACAGAGTTCTAAATAGTCACAATCAAAAGAAAAAAAAAAGAAAAAATACGTGAACCCGCAACATTTTTCAAAACGCTGTATTCTTTAAATATCGCCGAAACAATTTTCAAACACTGTCCGAAACCACTCTGCTTACTGTAAAGACTCTAGCAGCGACTCATCATCTTCGACATTATAGTATATTAAATGTACTTATCTCGAGTCGCTACCGCTACTCTAGATTATAACAAAGACCAATGGAATGAGAAAAAAATTGGTCCTCTACATTCAGATTTTTTACTCAACCTGTTCCTCTATGAGAATGGTTTAAAATAAAAGGAAAGCCCGAAAACCGTCATATTCGAGTATATAAGAGTGCGGCAGGGCTCGCGCTGGCTTTTTTTAATACTTGGCGTCGAGCCGCTACCATGATTCTTGTGTGTGTATATGTTATGTACAAACCCCGCAATTGTACAATGCGCGCACTGTACAGACATTTTGTACAATGCGCGCATTGTACGGGACTGTTTGTACAATCCTGGTTTATGCGGGGTTTGTACAAGTTATTCTGTACAGTGCGCGCAATGTACGTTTCATGCCGTACACTGCGCGCATTGTACGAGAGTCTTTGTACAATCTTGCACTAATGTATTATATATGTGTGTGGGTCAGCGAATAAATATTTACGTTTCACAGTTATGAGAGGTTTGAAATTAGTCTTCTCCATAACAGTGAACGAGCCGGTATACAAAATGCACAGTGACAATACAGACTCGTGGATTCGATTCGAGCAAATATTTGAAGAAAAACTTTCTGAGTTTCCTGCTACGGAATTCATAATCAAAGATGAAGATGGTTACAATGAAATGCAGGGACTTTTGGCCGCGAAATCGAAGGAAAAAAAAGAGAGAAGTGACTGTAGATTTTATAAGATCGGAACCCAGAGCGGAATTATTTCCGGATTATATAGTAGGAATCAAATAGCTCCAGCTACGGCCGAATTTCTCCAAGAGAAGGATGTCCCTCAACAAACTACTTCTGTTAGAGCAGCCAATAACAAGTCTTCGTTGGTGGGAGGGCAAGGTTTCCTCTGATGCTCTTGTACTACTAAATGTAAAAATAACCGATACATCTGTAGAAAGAACAATGTTTTATGTAACTCGCGTTGTCACAATTCTAGTCCGTGTTGCAATAAGTAATAAGTAAATGTATAGTATAAGACTCGATACATTCATTTTCATGTATTATGTTCTTGCAGCAGACAAAAAGAATAATTATCAATTTTCATTACTATGAAACATAAATATTTATTCGCTGGCCCACACACATATATAATACATGTGCATGATTAGTGCAGGATTGTACAAAGACTCTCATACAATGCGCGCAGTGTACGGCATGAAACGTACATTGCGCGCACTGTACAGAATAACTTGTACAAACCCCGCATAAACCAGGATTGTACAAACAGCCCCGTACAATGCGCGTATTGTACAAAATGTCTGTACAGTGCGCGCATTGTACAATTGCGGGGTTTGTACATATATATATATATATATCTGTTGGCGACAAAATGTTTGGCCGATTTTCAATCGAGAACCACTGAAACGATTTCGATGAATTTTTCACAGGAAAAAAGCTCATGATTCACACTAGGCTGTAGACTATATAACATTCCGACATATTGCATTGTACGGAAATATGAAACAAAAATTCAAATTTTTTAATTAACACTCAACTTTAAAAATTCATAAATATATAAAAAATATAGATAAACAAAAAAAATGAATTATCAATTTAAAGATAATTCAAAAACGAAGAGAATGAGCGATGGCTGGGGTTCCAATTTTGGACGGAGAAAAAGTTAAAACTACTTTAGTGATAAAAAATTTGAAAATTTGGTTATTTTCAATATTTTATTGAGCAGATTTTGTTGGAGGATTTAGTACAAAAAATCCAAAATTATGTTCAAAATGGTAAGAGAATGGCAAATAACCATTTAGGTTACATATCACGTTGATATCTTGGTTGATTGGATCATTCTCTCATTTTATATAAAACGGATAAAAATAAGAGAAAAATAGCATAATTATTTATGCTACATTACAAAATAAAAGTTTCATATTATTCGTACAGAAATTACTAAATTTTGTTAGATTAGTGCATCATTGTTAATGATATCACACTTGCTTTAACATCGATTTTTCTTGCCGCGGGCGAAGCCACGGGAATAGCTAGTATATAATAAATCTGCGGTTTCCGTATATAATAAATCTCATAGTTACAAAGTGGAAATGGCCATGCTAGTAGGCGGTCGAGTCGTGCTCGAGATAGCCGATGTATGTATGTGCAGCAGAGAGAGAATCCGAGTGATAACGGCTAAGGCCAACACGAGTATAATAAACGAGAAAAGCGTAAGAGTGGCGGAGCACGCCGACGCGTAGGCGTGCTCGCCATAAAATACGTGATCGGGATACGTCGGGTAAATGAACTTCGTGTCGGAACCGAATTATGGGCTGTGTGTGTGTGAATGTCCATAGGCGTGGCTATCGCTAATTCGGAGTCAATTCGCCCAATGGTTGTGTTTGAAGCAGGAGATAAATAAGAATGAGTCGAGCACTTGTTCTTGCTCAGTTTTTATCTCCTGCTTTCTCCTGACTATCAATGATACTTATTTAAACTGGTGGATAATAAAAATTCAAAGTAAACTTCCAAATTTCAATCTCCCTTTTTTTCAATCGATAGATATAACAATTAGATACATATAAATTTAAAAATAAGAACGTTTTACGCATAATACATTCGCAGAAATGTCTTTTTATTAAATCACTATTTTTATGGCCTGGCCGTTTGACCAGAATACGAAAAAAATCAGCAATCTGACACGATACACGAATCCCAATTTCTGGAATAATCATAGAGCCAAATAATTATTTATTAATTATTTCAAGGAATAATCCGATTTGGTTAAGGACGTCGTAGCGGTTCCGTGTAGTCAATTGACCGTATATAAAAATTTTTCTTTGAAAAACTACAAATTGACACTATTATGGTGTATAAAATATTTTTTTTGTTATACATTCGTAATAAAACGACAGCAATCCTGATCAATGAGATAATATTTTAAGAAATTAGTATTATTAGTAATATTTTAGAAATTATTAGAAGTCTGGCAGCGCTGCGCACTCGCACTGTAAACATAAACCTTCTTAAGGAGGCAGTCGACTTTGGAGCCACGAAAAAAGGCTATTTTCGCGATTTTTTTTTTAGGTTTTTATAAAAGATATGAATATAAAAGTTGTTGGGCTTGATAAATAAAGTCTTAAAATACATTAAAAAAAATTAATTCACTTTTTCATTTTTAAGTACAAAAACTATAGTTTAACGTAACGCCTCAAAAATAGGTGGGCTAGGTAGCTCCATCACAACTCGGCAACGGCTTGTCTGAAACAAAAAATCGAAGTCCATTAGATTCGGTATGACACCAGCTACAAAATGACCCTCGAATATAAAGTTTTATCAAAAAATAAAAAAATGGCAGATGAAAAATGACAAAAGTAAAAAAAACGCGTTTTTTCGCAGTTTTTTACAAAAAAAAGAGTAAAAATCAAAATTTTAAAACCATCGAGGGTCATCTTGTTGCGAAACATGTTTACAATATGTGGTTCCAATTTCAAGAGAATCGGTTTATTAGTTTTAGAGATACGATGGAGCTAGATTTTGAAAACGTTGTTTCGAGAAAAATGCGTTTGAGCGCGTTATACGCTCAAGTAGACGAAATGAGGTCCTGACGTTCAGGTAAAAAAAAAAAAATACTTAGAGCTCGGATTTTCATAAAATTTTGACACAATATTTCTGAATGTATATACTTTCGAAAACAGTAAAAAAAATCGATTTTTTGAAATTTTCAAACTGGACTGGCCCCTTAACTTCTTTTGATAGAGGAACAGTTCTCATTTATCAATAAGCTTGTGTTCGAGATAACTTAAAATATTGTGACCTTGTTAAAAAAATTCGTTGGTACGCCCAAGATCGCACATTTGGTGCCTTCGATAATATTTCTGTTTCAGCGTAGCCTAATATGGATTATATTATCGCTGTCACGAATGTGTAACGTTGCCAGCTCACTGCAAGAATTTTTCAGCGCGAACCGATCGAACAACTAATCGAGTTTATTGAGGTTTTTCCAACTTTAACTCAAAATTTTGCAAGAACTAATTCGGTAACTCGTTTTTTTTATGTTACGTTATCAATCTTTGATGATTGATTTATAACTGAGAATGAAAACTTTATGGCTATGTAATAATTAAATATATGTAATATACGATCGGAATAAAATCCGAAGAGTTACGTCATAAGACGCCGGGTTAAAGTTACAAATTTTGGAATTTAATTTCTCATTTGAATTATCGGTAAAGGGTTTCCAATTTTTTTCTGAAGAAAATAATGAGTTCAATCGACAACATGTTTCAAATCTGATATCTTGTCTAATACTCGACCTTTCGCTACGACCTCCTTAAATTGTCCAAAACTCTCATGGTGCCGAGGAGAAGAAGAATTTTTAAACGCGTGGACTCACTTTCCACCGATGAATTAAGGTGATCTATCAGCAGTACGGTCGGTAAAAATCCTGCTACACGTTTTTTTCAGAGAGGCTTGATATTTCAAGAAAGAAAAAAGTCACACGTTGTTCTCGTTTCATCAGAGAATAAGGTGAAACTTTTCGTTTTCTCGGAATATCAAGCGTGCCCGAGAAAAACGTGTATCTGCTTTTTTGTTATCTCTCTCACACTCACACAACTGACAGTGCGCCTTAATAACTCTCGCTCTCTACCCCGCTCCCTCTGCCCCCCCCCCCTCTCTTTCTCGCCCTCTCTCGCTCTCGGGTTTCCACCTCTTCAACACGAGAACCCATCGTTTCTTTGGGTTACCGGTTCACGGTTTCTTCCTTGTTTCAGTTCATTCAGAGACGCACTTCGTCTCGCAGGAGCGTAATTACGAGTCGAGTTTCATCGGTATTCACCGATTTATGTGTTCTCAATTTCAATTTTATACCGAATATTTCAAGTAAAAAAAATCGAGAAAAGTGAGCTCGTGTTTTGAAATAAGAAGACATTTTCTAAAGTGTGCACCGTTGTTTAAAGATCGATATTCGTTCTGATTTATTTGGACTATTAGTTATCAACTCGAATCTAGATTCGTTTGGAAAAGTGTCGGTAAGTGAGAGAGTTAAAAAATGGTTGAAAAAAAATATTGGGAAAAAAATTTTGCAAAAACTTGCGAAATCAACAAAAATGGATACGACGTTTTAGTCTCTTGAGATTTTCTTTTAAATCCGGCATTCTTAAATCTGGTCTTTTTTCGCTAAAAACGGAATAACTATGAGAAAAAAATAGGACAAAACTTTAAAAGAAAACGAAATTGAAGCTTAAGCTGCCCTTTTTGAGATTTTGCTTGAAGGAACTCATTAAAAAACTTTCTTCTGAACGCGGTCCAATTGTAGAGGTAAAATAAAAAAGCAAAAAACGTTCATATTTAAAATAACGTACCAGATGTAACAAATATCATAGAGAATTTCCAAAAAAAGCGAAATGAAGCTGAATTCCTGCCCTTCCAAATGCCATTCACTAAATTTGTATATGTACACTGTCGGCGAAATGACATCAAAAATGACTCCGAGCCATTTTCGTAATTTTGTGCGGAACCTTTTTGCCGGTAGGGCAATTTATATTATTGAGATTTTCATAAATATTATATTATTCATTGCGCAGACGCGCCAAAATATCCACGATATAAAAAGATCGAAGATTAGATGCTGAGATTGGAAAAAAACTGCACGATCGTTGCAAAAAGCAAATGGTTAATTGCGTAACGATTTGTATTTGTAGTATGCATTTTTTTGTTTTTTTTTCTTTTTTAAGTAGAAATCATGGAAATCAATCATAGAAAAAAATTTGTTGACCGAAACAAATTTTAATTTCTCTAAACGAAAATATTTAGTTCGATACGGGCAATAAAATATTTTTGAGATGACAAGATATTTTGTAAATGCTGAAACAAGTTATTCGTCAAAACAACGAAACTTTGGTGCAGCTAAATAAATTAATGTTAATGCAGCAAAATATCATCGAAATAAACTAATTCATTTATTCATCTTAACGATTACCGTTTAGTCAATTTGATAATTGAGATTCAAACAAATATTTTATTAAGTCCATGTGAAATACGTTCAAGGCAATGTGAAATACGCTCGGTCGGTAAAAATGCCGTAACCAACTTTTCTCCTACACGGATTATATTTCGAGCAAATAACGAGAACCACTTTGTTCGTTTTTCAACTGAACGGGAGGTGGTTCTCGTTATTTGCTCAAAATATCATCTGCGTAGGAAAAAAGTTGGTTACAGGATTTTTATCGACCGAGCGTTTTTCATATTTTTTTGAACGTCTTTCACGTTGCCTTAAAGCAACTAAAAAGTATGCGTAAGTAAATAAATGGTACAAATTGTTCGAACAAAATCATTTGGCTCCGCTAATTTAGTGGATTCAGCTACAAGAAATTTTCATGATTTAATTGAATAAACTAAATCGTTTGCCATTCAACAAAAAAATTGTTGGATCTACCAATTTTTTGTCCAACAAAATGGATTTAGTTCGTGGAACTAATTTTTTTCTCAGTGCATAAATAATGTAATAAAACATGCTTAATATTACGATTTAGTATGAAACAATAATCTGATTGCAGAATAAAAACATGTTGCTCGACCAGAGGACATTTTTCATCGGTATCGCAATGATAATCGGCACGATAATAATTGACAATTCGGATGCCTGTAACGAAGCGATTTGTGCAAGTATCGTGAGCAAATGCATGTTGACTCAAAGCTGCAAATGCGATCTACCAAAATGCGCCTGTTGCAAGGAATGTTTCTCGTGTCTGAGCTATCTTTACGACGAGTGTTGCTCCTGCGTCGGTAAGTTGCGATTGGTTGTCTGCATCGATCAAAAATATTTTTTTTATTTAATCAAGCTTCAATAGTTTAGCGTTGTTTATTTTTCAGATTTATGCCCGAAGCCCAACATAACGGACAATCCGCTGAGCAAAAAGTCTCACGTAGAAGATTTCAGTGAATCGATGCCAGTATTATTTCGTGCTTTAACGACGGAGCCCGACGAGCACGAGAGATGGATCACCTTTACTTATCCCGTTGATTTCGATGTTTCTCAATTTCAGCCGAAACACGGGAATGAAATTGAATATCATATGCGTGAGTTTTATATTCATTTGTTTTACAATGTCGATTTTTGATATGATGGAATAACTGATTAATCATTCATGGTTGATAATGTAGAAACCGTAGAAGAGGAAGTGCATCATCCACTAAAACCGAATGTCATGACCGTCAATTGCACAGTTGCATTTATGGCTCAGTGCAATTCCTGGAACAAATGCAAAAATTCGTGCCAATCGATGGGAGCTACCAGTTATCGATGGTTCCACGACGGATGTTGCGAGTGTATCGGTGACACTTGCATCAATTATGGAATCAACGAATCTCGATGTATTCACTGTCCCATCGACAAGGAGGAGGATGACGAGCTCACGGAACAGTATGACGATTATGGACAAGACGTCGATGAATTGACGGAGGAGTATTGAATCATAAAACTTAACTAAATCATTCCTCAATCAATATTACGTTTCTTATTTTTTCTTTCATTTTTTTTCAATCATTTCAACAAAAATAATCTAGGAAAATGAATTTTTTAAAGATTTTCCTTGGAAAAAAAAGAAATTGCTCAAATATTCTTTACAATCATTTTGGTTAACTCCTCGATCTTGTCGATCGATTCTTCGATTCCCAAGAAGGCAAAATTCATCAAGTTGATCGATTTAATACTCGAATGCTTCGAACAATCGTACATCCTTTTTTCATCATCATATTGCGATAGTGCCATAAGTAATGAAATTTGTAAATATAATTATTCAAACAATAAATATATGTATTTATGATATAATAACTAAATTCAAGTAGATTATTTTTTTTTATTCGAAAATTTTTACTGACCTATGGAACCCCCATGGAGCCCCTATGGGGGTTCTTTTATGATAATTTTGCGACACCCTGTGAGGACTTTTGTAATACTTTTGCAGCGATTTTGCGACAATTTTAATGCACTTTCCCATGCTTGTACAGGACTTTCGCAGCACTTTTATTACATTTTTGCCACACTTTTACAGCACTTTTAAGCGACAATTACTCAGCATTTTTCCGACACTCACTGCATTTTCGAGACACTTTTGGAGCATTTTTGAAACACTTTTCCGACAAATATGAGACACTTTTGTAGCATTTTTGCAACACTT
This sequence comes from Rhimphoctona megacephalus, assembly GCA_963989365.1. Classification (NCBI taxonomy): domain Eukaryota; kingdom Metazoa; phylum Arthropoda; class Insecta; order Hymenoptera; family Ichneumonidae; genus Rhimphoctona; species Rhimphoctona megacephalus. The sequence goes on from OZ022424.1 coordinate 16,083,477, forward strand.
TTGAAGCTTTTTTGACACAATTTAGCGACAATTTTGCAACATTTTTGCTATACTTTTGAAGCACTTTTGCAGCATTTTCGCAGTATTTGAGCGATACTTTTGCAAAAGCGTTTTCTCCACTTTTGAAACATTATTAAAACGCCGTTTCAACAATTTTTCGTTTCACGTTTAAGACGTCGAAAAAATACGTTTTTTGATGTTTAAAATGTGAAACAACGAAATTTCAAAGAATTCTCTTAAAATCATGGGGATAGGAGCATCATACCTCTATGGAAAAACTTTATAATTATTTAGTGTATGAAAAATATATTTGTTCGAATTTTCTAAATGCGAAGCGGATATAAATTTGGAAAATTTTTTTTTGTTATATCAAAACGTAGCAAAAATTAATGAAATAGATAAAACGAGAATTTTCGAGGATGATACATTCTTGGAACGGTCTGCATGCAAAAAAAAATTCTTTAGTAGCATTGAGAGCTCGTAAAATAAAATTTCGAAATAACATATATACAGATTTTTTTGCTCTTCAATAAATATTTTTCCATGAAATTTACAAGTGAGATGAGATGTTTGGAGCTCCTGGGGAAGTAACTGTACAGTTTACACTTTGTTACGGAAATTGAAGGGAATAATTGTGGCGCTATATTTTTAACAAATCAAGAAATAATCCTTTGACGTTATTCATTGATGAAAAGTGTTTTGAGAAATGTAGCCCTTGTTTGAAGGATTAAGACTCGTCACCAAAGTTTTTTGAATTATTGTTCTGTAGACTTTTATTACCCTTCAACAGGTACTTAATGACCGCAGGTGCACAATAATAAAATGTGTACCTATGATCCTCGAAATCTGTTCAAAGGATAATAAAAATCATATTCAGATTTAGAAATTTAGATTCAGAAAAGCGGCAGCGTCTTGCCGCCCAGTATTAAAAAGAAAGAGTTTAGACGTTAAAGGCAAATCGCGACGCGTATCTAGGCATATTTTCCAAATCTTCCTGAGCTTTTCTAAATATAAAATCATTTGTTAAATAATATTAAATATTTTTGAAAAAAAAGCCACACCTTTTCCGGCTCTCTGCTTACAAAACCTCTTAATTTTTATTTATTTTTCATAATAAATTAAAGATGAAATAGAATTTTCTTTCTTATCTTCTATAAATGACTAAATAATTAATCAATCGGTGAGAAACTAATCAATTTAATTTTTAATCAAAAATACTCTAAAAATGACCTCTCTTCTGTATTTTCATTTTGTATTCCATTTTCAATTAGTAAAATTCCAAAAATAAACTTTTTGTCCAAATTAATTCTCATTCATTTCTAGAAATAAAATATAACTTAATTAAGTAATATAAATGATTAATTAATATGAAATGTTAATTGCCTTAAAATTGAAACAACAAATGTCATGGATTGGCTAAAATGTAATGACCACGATAGTAAGAATTGTAATACTGCAATGAGACGGTATTTTCAAACACGAAAAAAAAAATCTGAAATAAGAATCTGGGCGGACATATTGATTTATTAAATAAAAAATTTAAGGGGGAACATCCGAAAAAATAGGTGAATTTTGGGAATTATTATCTTAAAGACTATTTGTTCGATTTTATCCAGGTTTGTTTTATTCGAAAGTATATACGTTGAGGTATGCTGACAAATTTCTTTATAAATATATATCGACTGGGAGCGCTGCTGTCATGGCCGGCGTAAAAAATGTTCCTCGTTCGCACGGTTCGCGGTCCCCAAGATTACATGCAGTCGGTTGATCTGAAACAAAAATTTCAAAAAGATTCTCAAAATGTAATGTATGATGTCCTTCGCAACGTAAAATATTTTGAAAAAATTTTTCACGAAATGGCGACCGATTGAACTTTACATTCATTTTTCAACCTTCGTTTCCGAACTTTCTGGCTTGATAAAAAAAAAACAATTAAGTGAAAAAAAAATCCTACGTTCTGAAGTAGAAAATCTGTCCGAAAATATTGTGTCAAATTTTGGAAACAATCGGTCGAGCCGTTTTCCGAATATTTTGAAGACTGTCTTTGAATAAAATGAATAGATAGGGATATAATTTCGAGATAATTGCGTTTGAAGTTTGGCAAAGAAATAAGGCGTTTGGGAACTTGGTCGCTCGTCAGCTTATATAATTTTCACAAAACAATGCACAAAATAATAAATATTGCTCATTGCTGCACGACTGATGATAGAATGACGCTCTAGACAAACCGTTAGAATTCACAAAGGGTCCAACCCCCCTCCATACCTGCTAGACAAAGGAGTCTGAGTCAGGCGACGCAACGGGTGGCAGGCCGCTCGACCGCATTCCGATAAATTGCTCATAACTTCCACAATTATTGGAATTTCAATATGAAATTTACACACAACATTCTTAACACTACAAACTTTAAGATGAGCAAAAAAAAATTTGAAAGAATTTTTTTTTTTACTCGGACATTCCCCCTTAATGTGAAAGTATCAGAAAAATATGATATCAATCAAATCGGAGTTAATTGAAATAATGGAATTAACGAGATATACTATCAGACAAATTTATTATTTAGGCGTGATCCCTTTCAACGGTCCTAACAACTCGTACGTACCCGCACACACGCGTAAACTCTCACACACAAAAAAAACGCTTAAAACATCGAATAAGATAATTGTCAGGATTATTCGTTATAGCGAAGCAAAAATACATCAAAAGACTGTCGAACAATCAATAGGAAATAATTTTCGCAGATAATGAAAAATAAACGTACTAATGCGTACAAATATAAGTACAAACATATACATGAGGCATTCCACGTCAAATCGGCCACTTTTGAAATTCGCATTTTTTATTATTTGGATTTTTTTTTCTCTAATAGAGCTCATTGAAAGGAACTCGTCTGATTTTTTTTCAAATTTTCGATTAAAAAGAAAGAAAATAGAATATTTCGAGATACTTAAACGACGAGGCAATATTTATATATATATGCATACAATGAGGAAACCGTAAGTCACAAAACGCCTTTGCTTGTGTCACTACACGCGCATATAACGACACGGCAATTTCTTGAATGTATTAGAATCGAGCATAATCCTAAATCTGTGCAAAGTTTTTTCTCAGCAATTACGCAACCAATCGTGCTAATTTTAGACTCAATCGAAAGAGCATCGTTCAATTAGTCGAAAGTCCGCCTTTCAAGCCGCCAAATGACTCACGGACCTTGATGTATGCCGAGAAATCAATAGAGACGAAACGAGACTATAGAGCTACTACTAATCATTATCAATCGAAGAAGATCATTTTCCCTTTCTCTGTCAATTTTTCTCTGACCTTATCAATTACCTACCAACTTGGATATTACGATTATTGTAAGGAATATCAATTCCTGGCAGGTTATACCCTATAATATAAATATACATGAAATTACTTGGAATGATGCTCAGAATAACATATTTAAAAATAAAAACGACTAAAATAGGAGGGGACTATGGTTTTCTGAATATTTAATTTAATTTGTGTTCAAGGATATATCATGGAGAAAAAGAAATACGAACCGCATCCTAGTCTCCGGTACTTGAGTTCGAAATTGAAACACCATTAAGATCGCACCCAGAGGGATCGACGCCATGTTTCCTTCTTTTTCGTCACTGCCGCGATCCTCGAATCCATCGCGTGTAGAACTCGATGTAAATCGTCCAAAAGACACGTCACGAGGCAATCCAGTTCGTTAGCTGGCAAAAAGATCTTTCATCTTTTTTTTTTTCACTTAACTTTCAGTCACAGCACAATACAATTATTTAACTTATTCTCTCGCACACGTGCACGTGGTCGCCACCCGGTTATCACAATCCTTGAATCCACCACGTGTAGAACGCGATGCAAATCGTCCAAAAAATACGTCACCAGGCAACCCAATTCATTCTCTGGCACAAACATTTTGTAACTTTTATTTCCACTCAACTTTCAGTCACAAGAACGATTAAAATATTATTAAACTTATTTTCTCTCGCATTTGTTCGATCTCGCACACGTCCACACCGTCGCTTGCTTCGAAAAAGTGATAAAATCTCGTCTTCACGGAAGTGGTCGGCTTGATTTCCTGTAGATCGATGATGTTAATTGATTATTATAAGGAGGGGTGGCAGCACTGCCAGGTCTAAATATCGACTTAATTATCGATTGGGTACGTCGGTTCGTATCAAGGAGGTGGCAGGGGGAACGATAATTATGACAATGACCACTTGTTGCTTTAAAACTGTCACTCGAGGGCGAAAGTAGTCACGTGAACAGCTGACGCAACGCTGTCTCGCCTAATCTCGGTCAATCACTCATCACTTGACAGCTATTGTCGAGGGGGACAGTTTGAGTGTCTTCGGTGTCTTCACGTGATATATTGGTGCCACGCTATCTCGCCGCGGCAAGTGAGGCACCGGGCACTTTGCCACTTTCGACTTGCCAACAAGAGCGACGCAGGACGTCGACATGTGCGGGCGTCTTACAGAGTATTGCCATTGATTTTTTTAGCACTCTCATACGAAATGCCGAAAACTGTTCAATTAAATAATATCATTTGAATTCTTGTTTCTTTTTTTTTCATCTTTTATTGTGCGGAAGCATACAATTTTTTATTTAATGTACATACGTTTTTTTCGTGATGACACGAATGGTTACGAAAAAAAAGTGCGGACCAGCCCCGGGATTCTGTAACTCGTTATGACGTTATGAATCGTTATGCATGTTAAAAGATAGGGTAAAACGTTATATAACGTCATAACGAGTTACAGAATCCCGGGGCAGGTAAGGTATTGTTCTTTGTTTAAGTTTCTTTCTCGTTTCTCTTTCGTTCCCAAAGCACATTGCCATTGTTTGACAGTTTTCAATGTCAAGTGGGTCAAGTGTTACAAAAACTTGTTTGTTATTTTGGATAAATTACCAAAAGCCCAAAACCGAATTTCAAGGCAAAACTTGGTTTTGGGCTTTCGGAAGTTTATCCGACGTATGTATGTAGTCGACTACAGTCGACTCTCCCATGTGTCAACTCGACGGGACCAAACGCGATCCCTTATGTCAACTTCTCCTCCATCCCCACTCTTAACACCGCTGACACAGGGGGACCTCGCATGGAAAAAAAGAGGGAATGCAAAACGAACGAGAGCAAATATTTAACGTTTCAGAGTGGGGGTCGGAAAAGTTGACTCGGGAACGGACGAAGAGAACATAAGGGAACGGTTGACACATGGGAACGTGACACAACGGAGAGTCGACTAACAATTTCTTGATTGGTCATTTTTATCGACTGTCGGTAAAATATATTTCTTCCTCGTAGTACGCGATCAAAACCCAACATCGCGGGGACGCTACGCATTTCAAAAATGGCGGATAACTGTCGCGAAAATTTTTCACGTGCCGATGCCGGCTCGCGAGTTTCAATAATAATTTACCATTGTAAGTGAAATAATTAATTTTGGGATTAATTAAAACCGTCATAATTGGTCCAATTGATTGATTAATAATCAATGATAAAAATAAATGATTATTTTTTCGTTAAGTTAGTTTTTTCTCGTGAAATAAAATGGATCGACAAAGTATCGGCAGTTTGCTTGGAAAAAGCACAACCTCTCCGCGGAAACGAATGTCCATTGTTCAATCGTTGAAGAAAAATACGTACGTACATTAATTCAATAATTATTGATGAATTTGTCTTTTTAGGTTATGTTTATCAAATAATCATTCTTCATTCGAATAATCATGTTTGCCATGTGTAAAATTTGGTCACGGTGTTTTTTTTTTTAAATCTTCATTTTTTTAATTTGTTTTTTTAGAGTAGATTGTTTTTTTCAGCTTTGGAATATCGAATTTTTGTTTAGCCTGTTTTTCGGGGGGTCGTGGGTTTTTTCAGGTTTGTTTTCGATGTTTTTTAGAATTGGTTTTTGGTGCGTTTTGGTTTAATTTTTCATTGTTAACAGCTATTTCGAATTTAATTAAAAAATTTTGGGCTTATTTTCGATTTTTCCTACTTTTTGAGTTTCTCGAATTTAATTTTCATATTCTTATGCGTAACTTGATTTTTCTAAAGTTCTTTAAATTGAATTTTGAATTTGTTAGTTTTTTGAGTATATTATATACATTTTTTGGGGTTTTGTTTCTCCAAATTCAATTCCTGTACATCTTCATTCAGTTTCAACATTTTTTTTATTTCCCTGAATTAAAAAAAAATCTAATCCAAAACTCCTTCGAGCCCATTTCAAATTTCACTAATTTATCTTTATTTCTACCAAAATCTGAATTTTCCTAAAAATTTTGAAAATCAATAAAACCTACAGAAAATGCAACAAAAAATTTATGTTTTCAGTACTTTAAGCATATCCGGCCGGTCAAACCAATCGGCGCAAGTAATTTGCCGAACGCCGAGCCACGTAGTTGAAAGTTTTGGTTCATCGTTGCCGGTCCTTGTCACAGAAGCTTTGACTTTTGTCGACCGTCAAACAGCCGTCAGTGTCAATGTTTCACCTGACGGATGGGCTTGGCTGGTCTGCGGTCGTAGACTACTCGTCTGGCAATGCAAAACTACTATTCACGATCCAAAGCAAAGACGCACTTTCAAAAGCCAATGCAGAGAATTGTTGCTCCCTCAGAGCGATCTCGCTCACAGAGCTGAATGCGTCGCTGTTTGGCTTCCTCCTGGACAACAGGTACAATATTATGCTATTCATAACTTTATTTCAAAATAATAAAAAAAATGGAACAAAATCTAAAAGTACGAAAAACAATGCCAGGATTTATTAAAAATTTCATTCATTTTGAAAATACTTTGAAAATGCATTTTTGATACAAATTTATTATAAAAAATGCTTAATATCCCAGAAAAAAAAACAAATTGATTAAAAGAAAATGGCAAAAAATCGAACGAATTATGAAAAATTGTAATTAAAAACAAAAATATTTCGAAAAATGCATAATTGAAAAAAATTGAATGTTTTTCCTTAATTTCCGATAAACCTGACAACAATTTCCCAAAAAAAAAACAGATTGAAAAAAATGGCAAAAAATCAAATGAATTATGAAAAACTGTAATTAAAAACAAAAATATTTCAAAAAATGCATGATAGAAAAAAAATGATTTTTTTCCCCTTAAATTCCTAAAAAAAACCTGAGAACAATTTTTTTGATTAAATACAATAAATTGCAAAGGTGCCAAGCTGCGTAGCAGTTTCGCCGGAAGGAATCGTTCGTTATTGGTCGAGCGTAGCTCACGAGGGTTCCTCAGTTGAGACGAGCGCCGAATTGGCCGGTCAAGAAGTAGATTGTTTAACGCATGTACCTGGTCATGGTTGCATTCTCGCCACAACGACTTGCACAGTCGCTCTCCTTCAGCCACAATTCCTCGCTGGCAGAAATCAAATTTCGTGCCGTGTTCTGCGTACCAGCCAGGGATGGCTCGGAGGAATTGGACGCAGAATGTCTTCTCTCATTTTTGGAGCCATTCCGCAGTCACCAGTCATGGAAACGGTATACATTTTATTAAATTTTTGTAAATATACGTTTTTTCTTCTTCTTTGAATATAGGATCATTTTTGGAACGAATTTTTTAAGAAACATGTTGAAAAATACGTTTTTTTAGGATTTAAAAAAAATAAAAATATATTATTTGTGACGCACAAATATATTATTTGCGAATTTTGCTTGTAATAACTTCGAAAAGTGATTTATTCTTGATGTTTATTCAAAACAATATTTTAAAATAATTATATTTTGAATTTTTTGTAACGTCCAACTTGAAAATTAATTTTTTTGATTCCTTGTCATGAAAATATTGAAAAAAATGTTTTTTTTTCTAATTGATATTTTTTTCTGTTTCTAGAAACTGGTTAAAGTTACCTGCAGTGGTGTTGGTGACCGTGATTCACGAGTCCTGATATTAGCAGGCTCCTCGTTGCAATATTGGTCTTTCCCTCATGGGGAGCAAGAAAAAATGGAATTCGACGAGGACATTGGACACCTGGTTTCACAGGCTTTTCAACGTAGATTTTGGGTGCGTTTTTCATTCACTAAATTCCCAATTTTGCATTCGTTAATATTTGATCAATCAATTTTGTTTTGTTTTTCCAATTGAAGGAATCGAGTGCCTGCAATCCAAACAACGTGGTCACTTGGCTCATCGATATGCAACCTTGTGATGAGGGAATGGTACTTTTGATGGCTGCGCATTGTGCCGATCTTTCGCCACAAATTCATTTTGCAATAGGTAAAAAACAAAAAATTTTAAACCATGATTTGAAGACTTCAATATTTCGTTGATTTTTTGTTTGTTTATATCAATATTGTTTTTTGAATTCTGTTCAAAATGGTGCCAATTTTTTTTTAATAATGGAAATAATGCTTTTTTGAGTTTAAGCTCATTTCACTCTTAGATTTTTTTTATTGAAAAAAAAAAAAAAAATCATTTTGTTTTGATTAAAGTAGTTTGGTCGTTTGATAAAGTACGGTGAATGTTCACTTTTTTTGCGGTAAATGATAGTTCAAGGTCCCCTGATTACAATAAGCACATTTTCGGGGCCTCTTACGGGGCAAAATTTTGAATTATTTCATTTACAATTTTGAGTTTTTAACACGGTACCTTATGGGAAAACTCACAATAATGTTAATTGTGAAAAAACTAATCGGTGTTCGAGCTTCGGAAAAGTTTCTATCGTAAAGAAAATTTATCACAGATTCTGTTTATTTAAAAAAAAACATTACCTTACGGGGCTTTTAAGAAAGAAAACATAAAAAAACGTTAGTTTTTGACGTGTCGGTTGCACTGCTGGTAACAGCTGATTGAAGCTTCGGGCAAAGTCGGTAATCGCGGGAATTTCAAATTCATCTCGAGAAACTTTAAAAGTGATAAACATTTATTGTTATTTTTTCTTTTTTTTCATGAATAAATTAAGTTTTGCAAATAAATTGTAATGTATAATCGTTTGAAATATTAATTTTTTAACCACAAAAAATATGCATGCGAGTCGGTGCAACGTGAATACAATAAATAAAGGCGAGGACAAAAATTTGAGAACCTTGTTTATTCAGTCAATGTTTTTAAACAATATAAATAAGAATAAATATAAATAAAAGCATCACATTAAGTAACAAACAATACAATTTTGTTTTTTTAAAGAACCATGCTCAGAGCAACTTATAAATGTTGAAAATATAATTTTTATTCAATGGAATTTTACAATCACTGCACCACATACTTTTTCCGAGCAACGCTGTATCAACTATTCTTCGACCAGCGTTGTTTACGTTTGTTTTCACTTTTTGGTCGAGTTTTACAGCTTTTTTTAAATTTATTTTTGAGATTGACTCACGTGCTTTGATTCGTTGAGTAGCTTCGCTTTTTTTAGCGAATTTACCATTTTTTTTCTCGGTGCCATTACACCGATATAAACTTTCTTTCGCATAATACAAATGTTCGCTAGATTATGTGTATTTAAAATGTCACCGGTACCGGCTTGGCGGGGGTGAGAGGGGCAGCGACCCGACTTTATGCGAACATTACTACAATCATGGCGGACTCAATCACTTAACTTGTCAAGTCGAAGTATAAATTTTATCTTTTACGATATATTTAAAGCATTTTATTACATTCTCGTGATAAAAATATTTTCAATGTAAGTGTTTATTAATTTTATTAATAATTTAGACTTGAATTTAGTCAATATAAATTAGTTACCAACTTGACTAGTCATAGAACGACCGAACTACTTTAAATCAATTTGTTGATAAATAATTTTTTTCTTTTTTTTCAGGACTCGTACCACTCACAAGAACAACGTTAACGAATTCCTTCAAGTGGTTCACTCCAGTCAAAATAGGTCCAATGATGTACGACTCCCAAAACGAGGAAATCATCGAGTCTGTAATTTTTTCTTATCGTTTTATTCTCTCTGGATGGGAAGCGATTATCTACAACCATCAAAACGTCGTTGTTATCAATAGTAAGTTATTCCTCTTTTTCTCATCATTATCAACATTTTTTTAATTTATCATTGTTTATCAATTTTCTTTTTCCTGCGAATATTCTGAATTTTGGAATGCAATTTCATTTTTTATATGTTGAATTTTTTTTGCAAAATATTTTTTCTAATTCGTATTTACTTGTTGAAGCAATGAAAAACCGAAGCCAAAAAAAGATTAAAATGAGAATAATGATTCTCGATTAATTTAATACCGTTGTTTTTTTTGTAAACACTCAATTTTTTTAACCCTTTTTTCCAAAAATTCACACTTATCTATTATTAATTAATTGTTTATTGATTTAATTAATCATTTATTTTCTTTTAAGGTATGAACGAACACGAGCAGGACAAAATAGATTTAATGAGGGGCGGAGAAGATCGAATTCTCGGTGGTGCCTTATGTTCCGGAACTCCAGTGTTATTTACACGTAATCTTGCCCTTATTACGGTCATGCCCACGGATTTTTCAGCTCAGGATTTTGACGGGTAAAAAAAATACTGAAAAAAATACAAAAAATTTGAAATCTGAAGAAATTTTGAAATATTGGATATAGATAACGAAACGATTTTTTAAATTATAGAAGTTACATCGTAGCGGGGAACAGTATGGATAACACACTAAACGGCAGTATGATAACAGAAAATTTTACTTCTGCGGTTAGCAACGAAAAATTACAAGAAATGTATTACAGCTCAGACGCCGTTCAACAGCTGTCTGCTGCTTTTTTGCTGAGTCTTCGCCAGAGCAAGGTAAACAAAGTTATCAATGAACATAAAGAAGAAAAAATGAAAAAATCTTTAAATAAATCATTTTTTGGTTCGAATCATCATTTTATCAATTATTTTGAATGTTGTTTGCTCTGGAATGTGGAAATTTAATTGTTTTTTCTAAAACGACGATTTTTAACGAATTAAATACAATTTAATTGATACATTTATTTTATATTTATGCTAAAAATGATGAACAAGTAAAAAAAAAAACGACGAAAGAAATGGAAAAATCTCTAAATAAATCATTTTTTGGTTCAAATCATTATTTTATTAATTATTTTGAATGTTTATTTATTTATCTTATACTTATGCTAAAAATGATTGTTTTTATTGAAAAAACATGGAAATTGTTTTCTTTACAGCACGATTTTGAATTAATTTGATTGATTTTTATTTTTTCTAGGCTGAATGCGAGCAAATTCTCTCGGAATTATTTCCACTGCAAGATGAACCGATAATGGACATCGATGCGAGTCTCGACATGATAGTATTGAAAGTAGCAAAAAATGTGATCGATGATTATCCTGCAAACGATCCACGATGGTCAAATCGACGAGATTATTGTTCGTATTTTTATAATTACCACAATTCATCATTGGGAACAAAAAAATAATATTTTTATCGTTTATTTATTTAGCTACGACTATGAGTGCAGTTTTTTCTGTACAAATTCCCCACCAATTGGAGGGCAAACAAAAGGCTTTGGATTTATACGTCTCGTTTTTGAAAGAACACAATTTGTGGAACAGAGTGAGCGATTAAACAATATTAATTGATTCATTCAAAAAAATGAGAAAAAAGCACAAAAAAATTTTTTATTTTTTATTTTTTTAGTTTTGCGCTGTCACTTATAGGGGAATAATAATGTCAACGGCACACGTTCTCAGTGAATATGCAGAAAAAATTGTAGCTGCATTAGCGATATTCAATTTGCAAATTCGGTAAGAAAAAAAAACGAAAATGAAGAATTTTTGTTCTTTTTTTTAATACTTATAAAACAAACAATAATTCATATAATAGTAAAATTTCTATAAGTGTAAAAAGAATGCAAATTATTGCTAATTATCCGAATCGAAATTTGTGAATTGATTAATTGACCATTTTCTTTTTCTTTTTTCTCTGCAAGATATCCGGAAATTCTCGACTTAATAATCGAAGAAACTCTCAACCATCACCTTGACAACGAGGTTCGCACATCGGATGAGCTCACAGCTCGCGATATTTTTTATCGAGAAGTCAGCACGATTGATCGACTTTTGCCTGCGTTGGTTGACAGCGCCGCCGATAAAACACAGTCAGAAAATTCGACCCAACAAATTTCTCATTACATTCATCAAGTCAATTCCATTTTACTCGTAAGTAAAAAATATAAAAGTTTTCTTTTTCTATATTCATATATTTTCACATTATTTTCGTTTAATACCAATTTCGATTTGTTGCAATCGTTCATTTTAATTCATTATTGATTATGTTCGAAAATATAATGAAATTTGATTTAATAGTCGTGAAATTTTACAATATTTATTCATTTATTGCCATTTTTTTTATTTAAAGGGCGTTTTGCACGAAGTCATCAAATATCGTCAACAAAACGCTGAACGTTACGTTCCTTCCGGTTGTACCAACGGAATTACCGAATATCTTCCCTGGACCGCGGCAACGGGAAAACAAGGTTTACGCGGTTGTTTAAATATAATGGTAAACAAACAAGAAAAAGAATTTTTAACTAAAAAAAAAATAGATTGTTATATTTCTTAATTGAAACGTTTTTTTTTTCTAGCAAAATTTGACATTAAAACACGGGATAACCGGAACAATTGATTCAACATTGAGAAACGAACTGAGCGAGCAATTAGTCAGTTTGATCGATCTTATTCTCGACGGTCGAAAATGCCATTTGGAAAGTCTCAGAGGCACCGAAAAGTTCGAGATTTTGCTGAAACAGTACGAGGCTGAGAGAACTAATCTCATACAACCTTTGAGTGAGTTTCAAATTGAATTCATTTAAAAAATTCTACGGAAAAAGAAATTAAAATTTATGGTAAATTAAATGAATTTGAAAAAATTGTTTTTTTTTTTTTTTTTTTTTAGTAAAAGACAAACAGTATGAAAATGCAGCAATAGTGGCCGAAAAATATCTTGATTTCGCTTCGCTCGTACAAATTTGCGAATTGACCGACAATAAATCGCGTCTTAATAATTATATGGAAAGATTTGCAGCCCAGGATTTCGTGGGATTTATGTTCTCGTGGTAAAGATTTTAAAAAAATTCAATTTTTATTGAATATTAAAGTTTTCGACGGAAATTAATTTTCTTTTTAATTGATTTTTGTATTTTTTCATTAGGTACGTAAAAAATGGCCGACAAGGGCAATTGATTGAACGTTGCCGGCGTCCAGGAGCTGTAGAATTGACTGAAAAATTGTCCGAACATCCTTCGTTGTCTTGGGTCCAAGCAGGTTTGACTGGCGAGTACAGATTAGCAGCGAACACGCTTCATTCGCTTGCTCACCAGGAAACTGAACTCGTCCGTCGAAAAAAAGTACGTAATAATTAATTTGCTCAACGATGGTATTCAATTTTTTAGATTTTACCACTTGTTTGGTTCGACTTTTGAATAATTTATCGATTAAAATCGATTATTTCAATTTATCAATTTAATCCGATTTTATGCAATTTCCTATCATTGTTACTGATTTTTCAATCATTTCTTCTTTTTTTTTGCAATTTTTTCTTACCAGACAATGTTGTCGCTGTCGAAATTGGCTCTCCTTGCTTCGAACGAGGCCGATGACGAAGTGGCGGAGGATATAAAAATGATAAACAATGAATTAAAGTTGATCGAGCATCAGGAAGACGTACCGGAAAGCGTGCTCGAGACTTATGGTTACGACACGAATAAAATGCGAGTTCTTGCAGCTGTTGAACTCATTACGGTAAAGACCCGAAGCACAATTAAAAAATTCTTATGAAAAATCCAATTATTAAACAATCTACAAACACTTTTTCAAATTGCTCCATTTTTTTATAACAAAAAACAGCTTTACACCTGCGAGGAAAATGTGCTGGCAGATGCGTACGATTTCAAGAAAGCCCTGGATCTTTTGGAGCACGTAGAACCTGAAGAAGAAAGGCCAGTGTTGAAATTGAAAATTTGGGCACGAGCAGTTCGTCGTGATCGTTGGGACACCGTATCCAAAAATCCTGAGCAACAAGTCACGGAAACATTATTTTTCAAACTGATAGATCTATGCCATGTCATGGGTAACAAAAACAAATTTCAAAAAAATCAAATAGATGAACAAATGTCAAAAATATCGATACTGATCGAAAGTATCGACATTAATCGAAAAAAAATCAATTTAATATTAATAAAATTTTTTAATTCACTCAACAGATCCCCAGGCGAAAGATTTTTTACCATCCATCACATTGCTGCTGTCTGAACCGGAAGTCGGGACTCTCGCCGCGTCCAGCAGCTTTCAATATCTAATAAAATTCGTGTATGAATATGCTCATCGGGTCTTCGTAGAAAAATAATTCAAAACTGCAACAATGATAAATATCGTACTAAATATTACGAATTAATGCGTATTTTTAGATTAAAAAAAAAGTAACAATAAATGATTTAAAATGAATGAATATTGTTCACAATATCAACGATTTTTCTATTATTTCATATTAAGCTCCTTTAAAATATCGTTATTGAAAGTTTGAGCAAAAAGAAACAAAAATTTTGTTTTTTCATTTTTATTAGTTATTTTGAGTCATCGTAAACGATCAATGCTCGCATTATTTCTACCCTGGAAAGTTGAGAATGTGCCTTTAGCCACCTTTAGTCGCTGATTCGATGAAATTTTTTTTTATTACGTCAATTTTATTTGGAAAGGACTTCAAATTGACATATCTGCAATTTTACATAAAACCACATAGCACACTACGAAAAAAACGCTATATCATTTAAGTCGGCCCATTTTTTTCAAGTTCAACATATCCACAAAAAATGAACCAAATCACAAGACCCTCAGACTTTTTTTACTGTGGGTCCTCGATGGCCAAATATGCCACTCCTGTTGATCTCCAAAAAATTGCCTGTTTCGCGTTAAGAAGATTTTCCTTCATTTTTCACGATTTTTCAATTATGGCTGCATGGCCTCTTCAGTTTCAACTAGCCGTATCTTTTATGTAATACCAGGAACGATTTGAAAAATTAGATTTTTTTTTTCAATTTCAATTTAAAACAAATTTTGAAGAGAATTTTTGGTCGAATAGAATTACAAACTGGAGCTACTGGCTCCAGTTTTTTTTATTTATTTTTTCGCTTTTTGAATTAATTTTTTTTTCGCTTTTTATTTTTTAAATTTTTATTTATGTTTATTGTTTTTCGCTTATTGTTATAAGCAAAAAACAAATGGGGAAAAAACGTTTTTTTTTTAACTAATCCGCGAATATCGGTGAAACGGCGTGGATGATGAAAAAAATTATAAAATCTTTTTTTGTATGGGATAGTATTTCCTACAAAACGATTTTTAGGGGGAACATCCGAGTAGATAGCGCAAAAAATAAGTGAATTTTCGGAATTATTATCTCAAAAACTACTTGTTTGATTTTATCCAGGTTTGTTTATTCGAAAGTATACATGTTGAGATATGCTGACAAATTTCTTTATAAATATATATCGACTGGGAGCGCTGCTGTCATGGCCGACGTAAAAAATGTCCCTCCCTCGTACGGTCTGCGGTCCCCAAGATTACATGCAGTGGGTTGGTTTGAAATAAAAATTTCAAAAAGATTCTCAAAATGTAACGTATGATGCCCTTCGCAACGTAAGATTTTTGGAAAAAAAAAAAATTTTCACGAAATGGCGGCCGTTTGAACTTTACATTCATTTTTCAACCTTAATTTCTGACCTTCCTGGCGTGATAAAAAAAAAATGAAGTGAAAAAAAAATTTTACGTTCCGAAGTAAAAAACCTGTCCGAAAATATTGTGTCAAATTTTGGAAACAATCGGTCGAGCCGTTTTCCGAATATTTTGGAGACCGTCTTTGAATAGTATGTTTCGAGATAATCGCGTTTAAAGTTTGGCAAAGAAATGACGCGCTTGGAAACTTGGTCGCTCATCAGCTCCTATTTCACTATATAATTTTCACACAACGATGCACAAAATAATAAACGTTGCTCACTGCTGTACGCCTGATGATAGAATGACGCTCTAGATGAACTCTTAGAATTCACAAAGGATCCAACCCTTCATACCTGCTAGACAAAAGAGTGGGTCAGGCGGCGCAACGGGCGGCCGGCCGCTCGACCACATTCCGGTAAATTGCCCATAACTTTCACTATTATTGAAATTTAAATATGAAATTTACACACAATATGCTTAAAACTACAAACTTTAAGATGAGCGAAGGAAAATTTTGAAAAAAAATAATTTTTTACTCGGATATTCCCTCTTAAGACATTTTTACAAAAAAATCAATATTAATTAAGATATACGTCACTAAAGTCGAAGGACGCCAGAGTGATTTCCCCTAGTTTACGTCATCTTCACAGTTTTAAACAAAATAAATTTTCGACGGCTTCTTGTAACGCGATCGCTCTGAAAAAAATTACGAGTCATCCCGGAACAACAAAAAAACGTTTAACGGCGGTAAACATTTTTTTAATTCCCTGATTGTTTATAATTTCGGTATGTCAAACCTTCAGTTTTTTTAAATTGTTTTTTTTTATTATAACGTTAATTTTCAGGACAAAAAGTAATTGCACACGATTTTTTAAACTTCTATCATGCAGAGCGGTTAATTTTCTGTGAAAAAGCCCTCTTGACATTTTTTGTCACACCTTGGGATCCCATGGTTATTGCTTAAAGTGGAGAAAGACATAAATTCGCGAATCAATCAGACCTATGCGAGCTATCGTAACACCTGTCAGGAAAATCAAAAATAGAACGATAAAAAAAACATGAGTCAGAAAAACAATTTACAACTAATTTTTCTATTGTTTATTTATTACTCTTAAGTAGAAAAAATGTAGGATTTTTGAAAATATTGATCTAGGAACCTATGAATACTCCTATGAAGACCCGAAAAAAAACAATCGACGAAAAAAATTGTTTTACTATTGTTATTAACAATTAAAAATTTTCCGATCGTTTTTGTTGAAAAATAATGATTCAGAGCTGTTTTTTCTTCGGCCAATATGTTTCTATTATCTTCAACAGTATATGAGAATTTTTCCAAAAAAAAATCAATTTTTAACAATTTGTTTATAAAAAATTTTGAATTTTTTTTTTTCCACCACCGAAAAAACTTATCGCTATAATTTATTGATTGAGCTCTCGACGATTCTGCTAAAAAAAAAAAAAAACTTTTCCAATTTTTTCAACGACTTTCAACAATTTGTTTATAAAAAATGTTGTATATTGAGTTCAGATGAGGAATTCGGACTCTAAGGAACGACTTCAAGCATTGCAAATATCGGCGAATGTATTAAAAAGCTAAAAGAACGAGATTATTCGAGTGATTATGTGAAATCGAATGATCAATAAATGAATGAATTAAATAAATATGTATCAAGATTTCTCGATTGGAAGAAGAATATATTTGTTGAAAAATGGTAGTTCTATTTTTGAGAAAAATGCAGAAAAAATACATTTTCCTGCGCATTTAATTTCTTTAAATAAAAACGATTTTTTTAAATAATTCTTCAAAAATAATTAAATGGCCACGTATTCTTTATGTCCATCCAAAATCCCTTTCACACGCTGTCACCTGAAACCCTTCATCCGCTCCATCTTTTATATCAACTCGTTTCCGTACCAAACTCCTCGCTCAGCATCCTAATCATCTTTCCCGCTAATCACTCCCGAATCAGACAAACGCAGCACGCGTCATGCACATTTTCCACTCTACCAACGCTCCGCAGACTTTTTACCAACACTTTTTAGCCTAAAAATTGTTAGTATGAGAGTGTGCGTGAGACCGAATGAGAGAGACGCGGAACAAGGAACGGAATGCCAGAAAAAAGGAGAGGGGAAAGAACATTCGAGAAGCGTCGTGAGAGTTGAGAGCGCGAGTGATGCGATGAAAGAACCAGCGAAGAGTTGTGCCTTTTTGTTCATTAATTTTTAATAAATGTCATTTTCAACATAATCTATGAGTCATTGAATGAAGGGCAAGGGTGGGAATAAATGCGTTTGAGATTTCCCCCCTTTCCTAACGAAAAGTCAAGGAATCGCTAACAAAACTACGAGCCCGATTTGCACTGGTCCCCACGAGCGTGTCACTGCTTTCTCCAGTTCATGTTTATTATCCTAACCATTAAAACGTGCATTTTCCCAAATTATTATCAAAACCCTGGATTAAATAAACTATGAAAAACTCAACGTATTACTTCATATTTCATTTTTATAATTTTTATTATTAACCCTTACGGCACCAACCTTTTTTTGGCACCCTTACGACACCAACGTGGGTCATTCGTGTCCAGCGCCGTTTTCGGCCAGATAGCATGATAGGCAAATTCTCAAAAAATTCACGAAGGTAGTTTGATTCATATACTAAAGCGTTACACTTAGATATATCCCAAATAAATCGTCTAAATATGTGTAATATGTATAAATACGAACAATTATACGCATGATGCATGCAGCGGTGGAAAAAATTCTAACTCCCGAACCAGAGGTCGGAAAAACATAGAAAAAAAGCTAATTGAAGCTAAAGAATGCAGGAATACAAAAAAAATACGTCATCAGTTAAATATTACTGGACACATTATTTTCGATGATGAAAAATTGGAATTTTACGAAATAAAAACACTGGATTTTTCGGAATTAAAAATATTATGTTATCAATATTACGTCGATAACAGTCATTCCATTTGTACGAGATAATATAGAACATTCACAGTCGAAATACCGAATAAGAATGAGGTGAAGAAAAATTGCACCGGTATCGTCGTCCAATATTCGCGGAAAAATAAGAAAACATAAGCGGAGCCATAGAGGAGGGGGGACGCTGGCCAAGCGTGGAGTCAATTCCGCGAAGTTTATAGCACGGCCCTTGGTCAAAGGGTGCGAGGGAGAAGTCGATCATTCGGCGAAAAAATAACGAACGTTGAGCTTACCAAGAATAACTAAATTTTTAAAATTTCTTTTCCATTTTTTCCAGTTTTTTATTCATTATCGGACCAAAAATATGTGTTGACCAACGGAAATATTCGCTAGTCATTTAATAAAATCATCATAACAATTACTGAAACTTTGTTCAAATTATCGCTCAATAAAAGACTTACTACGACTCCAACGTGGGTCATTCGTGTCATTTCGCGATTTCAATCGCTCGGTACTCTGAGGGAAATGTACGCTGGAACGGGACCTTTCGCGGAAAGTTTCCTTTTGAATCAAACTTTTTTTACGGTGGGTACCGATTAAGGTGGAGTGACAAGTTTAACAGGACTCGCAGAATGTCAAATGGACCTGGACACAAATGACCCACGTTGGTGCCGTAAGGGTTAATATTATTAACCCTAGAACCCCACAATCTATATTTTCTCTCACACTGGGGTAAATAATTACACCAATTTTCTCTTTATCATAAAATGTTCCTCGTATGCGATGATAAGGTTTAATTATATACCATTCTCTTCGTTTTTTAATAACGAAAATAATGGTGTATGATAAAGTCGCACTTTGTAAATATTCAATGGTGAAAACTCTATAAAATGGAAGGAATGATTAAAAAAATTTGGTTTGAGAAGGAAATTTGACATTTTCGTGGGGTAACTAATTACCCCGTTGTGGGATTCTAGTGTTAACCATTTTTTACGGTAAAAAATCGGCGGTATAATTTCCCGCCCGCGAGCAATCGAACTCAACCAAAACTTCGACGTTTGGAATAATTTTTTATCCAAAACATTATAAATATTTACGAATTGTAAAGCGTTGAGAGCGAATTGATCGACGCCTTATTTACTTGGTTTTGTCGCCGGACCACTTCGGGTCTAGTTCAGGTACATACCGCAGTGTCGGCTGCAGTCTAGAGCCATTTATTACTTTATAACTTTTATAGTAGCCATACGAAATACTTGAAATGGGAAACTCTCATAAATGAGCAGATTTTTAAGGAAACGCGTAGGTTTTTCAAATATTTTTTTACACTAATAAACGTAAATGTGCAAAGTCGAGGGTTTGTGAAGATCCGGTTATATAAAACACATTTTTAGAAATTCTCAGCCTTTTTTGTCACATTCGCCCCTCCTTTTTTTGCACTTTCTCATTTTTGATGTATTTACAATTTTCTTCTTTTGAGATTCAAAGAACATTGTCAGATTCGTCCAGAACTCCGTGGTGTAAACAACTCTAAACTTCGAAAAATTATTAAAATAGAAATAATTGTTTTTTTTTTTGTTAAACTTCAAACTGGCCTTATAATGAATTAAGACTATCTATTTTCTTGAATTTTTAAAATTTTTTGAATGGCTTATTCTTCCATAATCGAATTTGGTTCAAACGAAAAGTTTCCATATTTTCCAATCAATTGGGCATGGTTTTTTTATAAATATGACTCCTGAAGACTAAGATGATTGATTGACGTGTATTTGTTATGTAGAAAAATAATCAGTTTAAAAAAATTATTATTATACGCGATAGAAATAATTTTTTTTAATATTTTTTTATTATTTTTTATTTCATACATTCCTTTGAAGTTTTGCGAAGTATATTTGCAAAAAGTTCGAAGAAATCTGATGTCTCCGGAACTCAAACATAATGAAGTGTGGATTTGTTTACCAACAGACATGTGACGCTGCCTTCTTACAGTTTCTTTTTCGCCCTCGGTTCGTAAATGCGACGCGCAGCGACCCTTGGGAACTAGTGTCCGAACGGTTCCATACGGAAAATGAAAACAATTGTTATTAGTCGAAATCGAGCAGTGCGTGAGAGTCGAGGTTCCGTCATGTCGGGTAAAAAAAAAACGAAATTAATGAAAGATGCCAAAAAGCTCGGCAATCTTCTCAAATATTTGAATGAAATCGTATCGCGCAAAAATTTACTGCTAATGAAATTTAATACGAAAGTGAGTAAACAAGTTTTTTTAAAAATGAAGAAAACAACTTCGCTCTATGAGACCGAATATATCCGCCAGTTTCTATATGTAAATCGGATGCTGTTAGTAGACGTTCTGTCGTCCCCAAAAATCAAGAAGTAAGTGATCATCGAAGTATTATGCACGTGTAACATAAACAATTTTTTTTTCGAAGTTATTTATTCATTATTAATATATTGCTTAATCCCTCCATTTTTTTGTCTGTCAAAAAATCACGAGGTTTAAATTAATGCAATAAATTAAAAAAACATTCGAACAACCTGGAATATTTTTTTTTTATTTCAAATGAGTTAAACTGTACTTGGATTTATGCGTGAAGTTTTATCAAGATTTAAAAAAAAAAGTTTTTTAGCATCAAAAGTTTAGTAACGATCTCTTGAAAATATATTTTCAAGAGATCGTTATTGTATTTTGATTAATCCCTCCATTTGTTTTGTCTATCAAAAAATCACGAGGTTTTAATTAATGTAATAAATTAAAAAAACATTTGAATCTTTTGGATTTTTTTTTTCAAATGAGTTAAACTGTACGTGAATTTTTGCGTGGAGTTTTATCAAGATTTTTAAAAAGTATTTTCTGACGTTAAAAGTTTAGTAACGATCTTTTGAAAATATATTTTGTCGTGGAATTAATTAAATTTAGAATTACTCGAACTTACAGAAAATTTTCGAATAATAAAATTTGTAAATATTTCGTTAAATTTAATAATTTCAAACTTTGTGATTTATTCATTAATTATACGTTTCTGCAAATCATAAATTTGTAAATATTCAATTTATTCTTAGAATTAACCAAGTCAACGAATAAGTAAAAAAAAGATAGATTGATGAAAATTTTTGCTAATATTCGATTTGTTTCTTGATAAAAAGAAGATGGAATTTTGGGTCGAATGGGGCAAGTAGCGAATACATAATAAATACGAAACAAAGGCATATAATTTTGTGTTAAATGGTACATCGATTATCACGATAAAAAAATGATTGGTAATTTGTTAAAATGGTAAATTGTTTCGATAATTTATAACACATTGTTGTATGGATTTTTAGTTTATCGGCTGAAGAGCTAGGGACACGATGCCAAAAGAAAAACCAGATGTTTAAAAGGCATCATGTTCGAAAGGACGATTTGCGATTGTAAGTAAAAAGTAATGGAATTTGTCATCAATAGTTTCATTTTTATAAAATTAACGGTGAGTAGATTTCAAAGTCATATTTAAAATATGACTTTGAAATCTGGTTCAAAGGTAGTTCGGTGAAGTTGAGGTCCACGTGTGACTATATATTTTTTTGCATGGAAGATTGCGAGAGAAGATAATTTTTTTTACGTGTTGGTGAAATGTACACTCTTTTTACCGTGTAGTTTTTGAGATATTAGCTTTTAAAAATACGTTGTGACCATACGAGAATGCAGACCATAGCATAGCCCCAACGGATCAACGAGTCCCAAAATAAGTCAAAAAAATTCCCATTTGGGACTCTAGGCTTAAGTGACCCTAAAAGCAGTCCCAAATGGGACTTTTCCCCTCGCTCAGTGTAAATCGGACGTAACGTCATGAGTTCCAAACTGGGACTCGGAGTCTCAAATAGGGACTTTTTTTAAGAGCGAAATCTCAAAAAAAGTCCCGTTTGGGACTCCTAGCCCCAATTTGGGACTTTTTCTTTGCTTCTCGCTCCGGCCACAGCGTGGCACAGAGTCAAGCATTTTCGCGAGCACGCATCATCCGCCGGGTGGGCATATATTGCCGGAGCCGTAACACTCTGTGACCGTCTGAGAAGACGGTCTTGCCCAGAATACCGATAGGTATACACATAGAGAATCGGTTATTGCGGTTGCCTCGCTGGTAAAAGTCCCAAATTGGGGCTCGGAGTCCCAAAGAGGGACTTTTTTTTTAGTTCTCACCCCTAAAAAAAGTCCCTATTTAGGACTCTGAGCCCCAGTTTGGGACTCATGACGTCATGTCCGGTTTACACCGAGCGAAGGGGAAAAAGTCCCATTTGGGACTTCATTTGGGGTCACTTTTATCCACTTAAGCCCAAATGGGACTTTTTGAGACTTATTTTATTTGGGACCTTTTTTAATTTTTTTGGGGACATTTGGGACTTCATTTAGGATCACTTTTGTCCACTTAAGCCCAAATGGGACTTTTTTGGAACTTATTTTAGGGACTCGCTGATCCGTTAGGGAGGTTAGAACTTTCAGTTCGAGAATACTCAAAAATTTATCGTGCAACCTACGAAAAAAAAACTTATTGCTCTAATTTACGATATGTGAAGCATCTTCTAGGAGAAATTGAACTGGATTTACCGTATAATTATTGAGAAATTGCGAATAAAATTACACATAGCAGAATTCTGTCGACTTGACTCGGAGTTCTCTCTCTTTCTCTGAAGTCAGTAGACAATCAAGACGGCGGCTCATTTATGCCTGCCGGTACCAAATGTCAATTAAATGAGTGCCTTTCTTAGCCACCAGCTGCATCATTTCCAAGTTTTTTCTAATCATTGCATGTTTGTAGTAGAGCTTCGAGTGAGTGAACATATACGTTGGTTCAGTTGTTTTTCTTTAATAAAACTGTCTGAAGGAGCTCGTAATCAATTTATCGCGCGGCAAAATTTTTGAGGTTATATTTATATTTTTACCGATCCACGGATCTGTTAATACATGAGTCAGGCCAAAATCTTATTTAATTTTAATTGTCATTTAGATGATTTATAAGAGTATTCGCGATTTAATAAATTTTATTTTCAATGCAAATGACTTTTAAAATCGATTTTGTAATTTAATCGTCCATTTACAAATTTGAAAAATGGACTACATTTGGACTCGGCCAAACTCTACCGAACTACCTTAATTAACAGCTGGCAGCCGGAGTTTAGAACAGTGTGGATAAAAAAAATGAAGAGACGGGGAGTGATCGTGCCGACGGAGTTATCGAGCCCTCCGAGCAGTAAGTAAGTATTTTCGAAAATGTATTTGTCTCGATTCGCTACCGCGAATCTAAGGCCGTATTCCAAAACCTGCTGTCAGTACTGCAAGTACGTGCTTTGGTATAAGACTCACAGCGCTGGCAGCAGGTTTTGGAATATAGCCTAAATCAGATTTTTTTGAAGTGAAACTTCTTTGCTGAGGGAGCTACAATTTCAAGCGTTACGAAAATTCGGATCGCATGAGGGGAATAGTTAGGTTGTAAGGGAACCGGCAGAGGAGGAGAGTGCGTCAGCGGCGACGCCACTGCAACGAATACACTACCGGTCGAAAAAAGGAGAAGACGGTGGAGGGGATAGGTCCGTAGCGTAGCATGCTTGCTATATGGTAGTTGTAACGTTCGGAAGGGGAAACGGCAAGGGAGAGGTAGAAATTACGCAGCAGTGATGTTACGGAATTCTCGTAACGCGCTTGTGTTTGTTTACTCCTCAGTTTTCGTAACGGCTAACGATAGACGCAACCGTATTTCTTTTATTTCATTTCATTTATTTCATTTTATTTCATTTCATAGTCTAGTTGGTCACTTTCTAAAAATTGATTTTTTTTTTTACATTTTTCGAATGTATATGTATCTAAGAATATTAATTGTATTAAATTTTTATGAAGATCCGAGCAGTATAAGTGTATTTTTTTGAACCCAAAGGTTCACCTTTGGGTTTGGGCAGGAACCAAAGGAATCTGCGCGCACGTACCTGAGCGCTCGCTCGACTCATCCATTCTAATCTCCGTGCCTTTTCTATTCACTCAAGCATCTGTTTCTATGAATCATATGATTCCCTGTATTCTATTATAAATTTAGTTTCTCTTGTGCTGCTTCGTAAGCGTATACCTTTCAGTTTTCTGAGCGAAAACAAACCTTAAAATTACTCTGTTGCTATTTCAACAGCAGTTTACGCTCAGACTTCGTGCGACCTTATGGCTAAAGGTACAAATAGGAATCCGAATAGAAGCAAGAAACGGAAATTCTATGGTAATAGATATACCAATAAACAAAATTCGAAAGAATCAACAAGCAAAACTGCTGAAAAATTGCAAAATTCAGATGATTCGTGTTTCGATGTAGAAGTCGATCCAATGTCTGGGTACGTTATTATTAACTTTCTGAGTGTTTTTTCAATGCTGTCAGCATTTTTGATGTGTAAAAATTGCCACGAAGATATTTCATTTACTAAGTTCGGAGTGCGAGGACTAGGATTTAAATTGTGTTTAGCGTGTGGCTGTGAAAAAAGATATATCAATTCGTGTCCGCGTGTTGGAGTGGGTTATGAAGTTAATCGTCGCATAGTTTTTGTAATGCGATTAATTGGAGTTGGATTAGCAGGCATTAATAAATTTTGTGGTATGATAGAGTTAGGCAGAGGATTACACAAAACTGCTTATTACGATATTCTCAGTCATATTACCCCACCGCAGTGAACAATGTTTTTGATGCAGTGACGCGCAAAGCTGTTACTGAGGAGCAAGAAAAGCAAAGGAGTAAAGGACTTCCCGAGGATGTGTTAACTGTTTCGGGCGACGGCTCTTGGGCGAAACGAGGCTTTTCCTCTTTGATAGGGATAGTTTCTCTTATCCTAAAATTTACTGGAAAAATTGTGGACGTGACTATACGCTCAAGTGTCTGCAAAGCGTGCGATAAATGGAAAGGCAGAGAAAACGAGCCTGAGTATACTGTCTGGTCCGAAGAATACGAGAAGTTTTGTAATAGAAACCACACTGGCAGTTCTTGTTTGATGGAAGTCAATGGAATTGTTGAAATATTTATGCGTTTAATCGAAAAATTTGCAGTAAAGTATGGATTCTACATAGGAGATGGCGATACTAAGTAAGACCTTTAAAATTTTGCTGAATACTACACCATGCGGTTCCGATTTTGAGGTGAAAAAATAAAAATGCGTTTTACATATGGCAAAAAGGGTTTTTAAGCGTGCTAATGAGGCGAGAAAAGCACTCATTCAAAAGAAAAAAAGCCTTAAAGCAAGCTGAAGGAAAAGCCACAGCAAAAAACCCAGCGAAAAAATCCGTACCAAAGAAAACTGTAGCAAGCAAAATAGCAGCGAAAAAAAGGCTGTCGCACAGATTCCCGTTGTCAAAACTCAGGGTTTAACAATCAAGTTGATGAAAGAGCTGTCAGAAAACTAGGTTTAGCTGTTCGCAGAAATTCTGATTCTGTTGAAACTATGCGAAAGGAAATCTGGGCCGGATTCTATCATAAAATCTCAACAGACAAGAAGCCGCAACATTCCTACTGTTCGCCCAGTTGGTGCACGTATCTTAAAGCTAAAGAAAATCTCTTAAGAAGTATACGCATAAACCGGCTCTTTCTGATGAAGTGCAAGAGGTTCTTAAGCCGATCTACGAAGATTTGACGAAGACCGAACTACTTGAAAGGTGTTTAGGTAGCCACACACAAAATAATAACGAAAGTTACAACCATTGTGTGTGGTACATGGTACCTAAACACCTTTTTAATGGCAAGCAAGTAGTTGAAATTGCATAAAAAACAGCTACATGCATATTTAATGAAGGCTACAGCCCAGTTTTGAAAATCATGGAGGAGATAGGTCTGAAAATCGGGTCAAGCTCCGTGGATTACGCCGACAACCACGATTTTACGCGTATGAAACATGCGAACCGCCACAGCTTGGACATATCAAGAGAGAGAGAGCAGAACGGAAAGAAAGAAGGCTAGATTAGCAGCAAACGAAAGTTTTGAGCAAGAAGAAGGCAGTTCGTACGGTGCAGGCATCGCAGATTAAATTTTGGTAAGATTTTTTTATAATTTTTTATTTAAAAAAACTTTAAACGCATTTTTCTCAAAACAACGTTTTTTCGGGCGCCCCACACGATTTCTGAGGAACCCATGGGCCGATCCTTCTGAAATTTTAACCACATATTCTACACGTAAGTACTTACAAAATGGACTATTATCATGTTAAAATTTTGATTTTTACTATTTTTTTTTACAAATAACAACGAAAAAAAGAATACTTTTCAATTTTTTTGGTTTTTGTTAATTTAAATTAACAAAATTGTTAATTAAAATTAACAAAATTAGTTAAAAATTTATCAGTGGTCGATTTTGTAGCCATTGTCATACCGAATCTAAAAGACTTCGGTATTTTTGTTTCAGATAAGCCGTGTTGCCGAGATATTGTGTGGGAGCCAACCTGTCTCAAAATTATGGCGTTCCGTTTAAGGAGGTTGGATCGCGACGATACAATGTTGCCACGCTAAACCATGTTAAAAACATTAAAAATTTCAAAATGATAAGAATTTAATAAAATTTGGTAAATGTATTCTTTCAAAATATATATGACAATACAAATTTTTTTAGATTTTTCTACCACATAGTTCTCGAGTAATTGAACACTAAAGTTCACGTGTATAAGCATAGAGTTTATATATATACAGTTATACATCTCGTGCATAAGAACTTCGATTCAACGCTCAATTATTCGATAACCATGTGGTAAAAAATTTTGAAAAAAATTGTGTTTGTATACTTGGAGCCAAAGAATGTTATCAACAAATTTTATCAAATTCTGATTATTTTAATTTCGTGATCCAACCTCCTTAAGTACGAATTTCGTGTAGAAAAACAGAAAAAAATGAATAAAAAATTTTTTTTTTTGTAATTTAAGACTTCATTTATCATCCCTAACAATTTTTATATACATATCTTTCATAGCAAGCTCACAAGAAATTCCCAAAAACAGCCTATTTTTTTAGCCGACGAACTAGACTAAGACTAAGACTAAGGGTGTAGTCTAGTTTTTTTTTTTCATTTTTTTTCATTTTTTTCATTTGTTTTTTTTTCATTTATTTTAAACCAAAATTTTTTTAAAACCAAAAAATTGGTTTTTTTTTCATTTTTTCATTTGAAATCATATCCGCATTCTTACTATTCTCAATTATTACCTCTTGTTCAATAAAAAAATACTAATAATGTATCTCTATCTATACATAATAAGCAAGACGTTTCACTTCTGTCGCGCGTGGGCTCTACGCACACAATTTTTTTTATTTTGTTGTAATCACTTTTGAGACATTGCTAGAAAAATAATTTCTATTAATGGCGTTGTATGATTTTGTCAATTCGTCCAAGATAAAAATTGATAAAAAAGAATCGTAAACGAATTCAGCAAACTAAATTGGATTGACGGAGGTATTGAACTTTTTATGCTACTAGGAAAAATGGTAGGGCGCCTTTTCGAGGCTGTTAATATAAAGAAGATGAAATGAATTATTTTTTAAAATCGTTTTTGCAGGCACAAGGACGAAGGCAAGGTAGAAATAGCGAGCCCTGACAGATCCACGACGCCATCTGACACCGAATCATACAGTGATGCAGTGAGCATCGATGAAAAAAATCAGAGCGATCCTGGCATTGATTTCGGGATCCAAACTGATACCGGCATTGATGTCGGGATCCAAACTGATCCCGGCATTTATATCGGGATCCAAAATAATGCCGGGGCCCAAACGGTTCCTGATGTCAACATTAATATTTGGGTCCAAGCTGGTCCCGATTGCGGCGAGCCCGGTCCAGGCAATGGAATCCCCCTGAATTTAAGGTAACGGAAATTTTTCTTTTTTTTTTTTAAATCTTTGTCGTGTAGTCCGAAACAAAAATTAATATATTGATAAAGAATAAAAGAAATGTGAATATGTGACCAACGTCGATGTTGTTTTTTTTAATGAAATTCTTTTGTTTTTATTAAAAAAAGAAAAATTTTTAATAATTTTTTTGTTCAATTTTTTGAGTTAAAGGAAATTAGCATTTTTTTTTAATTAAAAAAATTGAAAAAAAAAATATTGATTTTTTTTATTTAAAAATTGAAAAAATATTGATTTTTTTTATTTAAAAAAATGTATCGAAATTTTTTGTTATTTAATAAAAAATTTATTTTATTAAAAATTTTTAAAAAAATGTAATAATTTTTTTTAATTTTAATAATTTTTTTTAAATGTTAATAATTTTTCTTAAGTGAAAAAATGAGAATTTTTGCTTAAAAAAATTAATAATTTTTTTAAGTAAAAATTCTTATTTTTTGACTCAAAAAAATTATTAAAATTTTTTTTATTAAAAAAAAAAATTTCTGTGCGTATGTAATTGTCCAAAAATTGAGGCCAAAACCAGGTTCACGCGTGCTCGATTATTGTATAAATTATTACTGCTGAAATGAAAACTGTGAATGTTTTTATGATTTCAGGATCCATTTCAATGGTCAGGAGAAGACCGCAGGCTGTGAAATTAAAGTCGAAAAAAATGAAGAGATCAGCTGAAAAATATGAAGGTTTTTCTTCTATAAAATCAGTTTAAAATTAATTTGGACAATTTTGTTTTTGGTTTATATTTATAACATGTACCTTCATTATTACTACACTAATCTGTTGGGAAGATTAAAGAAAAGAACGAAGAAGAAAGAATGGCAGTGATTTTTTTTTTATTTTCAATATTTTTGGTGGGAATAAATAACCGATGCAATCGTTAAGAATATTTTTGAAAATGTCGATCGTAGCGAATTTCCACCCGAACACTCCAATTTTTCCATACGAATTATAAACCTCACGTAGTCTGGGGCTCGACATTCAATTTCTGGAAAAAAAAATATTTTTATTTGAGTTCGTGTTGGTCGTAAGAAATCCAAAAAACGAATATTCAATTTGGACGTTTAAAAATTTCATTAGTTTTGTCGAAAAATCATTTTTCATTGATTTTGATACCATCGCCATTATTGAGGAGAAAATTTCGAAAAAAAAATTTCGATAAATACCTGCGCATTGTTTCCTCGTCGAAATTCCCTTGACCTCGTAATAAGTCGTATTGCAAATTGTGTTTTCGTTGCAAACTGCGAAATCTGTTAAAACTGTTTCGCTATGGCCCGACAAGCGTTTGCAATAATAATTGTCTTTTCGAACGTTGTTTTTTCGTTGATTCCAATTACAGATTTCTATTGTCCCATAATCGACGTTGTGAACCTTGGAAAACATAAAATCGTTATATTTCGAAATAATTATTGTCGAAACGATCGAGTTATGAATTTAGTCGATTAATTAATGAACAAATTATTATTATTTTTACACTCTCACTGTTACTGTCACTTTTTTCGTATTTTCTCGCCAATTTGGATGCAATTTATAAACAACCGATTTTCTCGGACTAACGTAATCCTCGATATGGTCCTTCGAACCTTCAATTTTTTCGGAAATTTCGCACTTTTCTGGTCTCAAAACTCGTGTAACTGAAATTCAAATTTTCATTATCATCATTTTTTCGATCGACTCAATAGTTTTTTTAAATATTTGACTTTTAAAAGTAAATTTATTTCGAAGTTTTTCAACTTTTTATCAATTTTTGTCGTTTTCCCCATTTTTTATATATTTTTTTCATATTAATTTTTATTTCCAAAGCAATTAAAACTGTTTGCTGTTTTCTTCATTTATCCGAATAAATACCTGTTTGAAGAATGTCCGTGACGTCATTGACGTTCGAAGTTTTGATCAAATGATCATCCTGCGTGATTAAAAAGTCCTCGAACAATTTAGCATTAGATTCCGTGACGTAATAAATCAAATGAACATCTGCAAGAAAAAAAGTTATTTAAACAAATAAATAAATAATAATTTTTCATTATTTTTATTTATTTTTTCTACCTGGATGTTGATTTTTGAATTGCTCGATTAATTTCAAAATCGCCTGTTGATCGACGGTGTTAAAACGAACACGAGGAGCAAGGAAAACAAGAACTTGCCCCAAATTCCCAATAGTACGTTCCTCGTGTTTTTTTCGCCAGCTAAGATCGAGAAAAGTTGAAACTCGATCCAGAACTTTCTGGAAATTAATTCCCGATGGCCCTGCAAAGAAAACGTAAGAAATCTATAAAAAGTTTTAGCAAATTTTTTTTTCTTTTTTTTTCAAAACCAATAATATTTTTTTTTGTCTCACACGTATAATTATTGTTTGCTATAGCAAAATGCAAACTGGCCGGGCTGTCGGTTACGTTCAATATCCAATTTCCTGTTGTCCCATGAATAATTCCCATTTTCGAACCAAAAATCGAAACGTCAAGATCCTCGATCATCACTCTAATTAATTGATAATTATTAATTTGAAATGATGCCAATTTATTGAATAAAAATCGAAGATTACGTAGAGAACAATTTTTCTTTAAATAATAAAAATGTAATTTTTTGAAATAAAAATTATTGTTTTACAGTTAAAAAAAAAATACTTTTTCGTGTTTTTGCTGTAAATGAAATTGTCAGCATTTATTTCTTACGACAAAAAATCAGCAGTATAATTTTCTGCCCAGGAGCCATCGAACGCCACCAAAACTTCGACTCTTGGATAAATTTTCTCATTTTGTGGACAATGCACCTCGGTAAATAAATTGTGCATTGTGTAAGAATAGAAAGCGTTTACTGCGAGTTTTGCCATGTTTTTTAAAACGTCCTCTTCCATGTAGGCGACGCTGTTTCGATACGCCAAAATTTGGGAAGTTGCATACGTCTGTAAGGTTTTTTGGTTCGATTTGCTTCAATTAATTTGGATATTTCAAAAAATGAATAAATTAATTGCATAAATTTGAAAATATCGTTTTATTATTTATATATTTTTTTTCAATGGTTTAATTTTTTTGATTTACCTGTTCTTCCACAATCGAATTTGGAGCAATGTTCCAAAAAGCCTTTCCACGATCGCAAGCTCTTGCACTCGAATCGAAACTCGAAACTCTGTACGAATAATAAATGTCGAGAATTTGGCTCAGTCGCAAATTTTCCATATTTTCCAACCAATTTGGCAATTTTTTTGCAATTATAAGGCCTAGAAGTACAAAATAATTAATTAAAATGTTTTTTTTTTCCATTAAAAGAGAATGTTTAATTTAAAAAACATGAATATCATTCATAATATTCATCATTTTTTAATTGTTATTTTATTCAATTACTTTCAAATCCTTAAAAATATAATTATTGAAAGTTTTGAGATAAATAGCGACCAAAAATGATGTTTTTAGTTCTTATTAATTATTTTTTTACCATCGATGCCTCCAATTATTTCTGCCCTCGTTGCATCAAAAGTTCCATCTCTGCCAATGAGATAAAAAATATTTGGTCGCATCGAACTGTTCCAGAAACCTGTTGCCCCAAGTGTCATTCGTTTTCCCTCAATCGGTCCTTGATAAACAGCCATTTCGGCGAGGTCACCTTAAAAACAGAATGCCCAATAATTTTCCCTACTGTTTTTTTTTTTAATTCTCAAATTAAAAATACTCATTAATTTGTTTTTTTTTTTACCTGCAATGGTCGATACCCAAATGTTATCAATTTGAGTCGTTGATTTCTTTATCAAATTTAACCACATGGATCTGTCTAAAGCCATTTGATTTTTAGGTACAATAAGGTCAACCTCATTCCCTTCGTAATTCAATTTATCCACGTTTTTAGCCCGATTTTTCGGAATTTTGGCCAAAAGGAAAAAAGAATTAATTTTTTATTAAAAAAAAAAAAGAAAAACAATTAATTTATTACTAAAAGTCCTTTTTCTAAATTGCAAACTGTTTTTTTACTCTTTTTCAAAAAGAACGAGTACTTTTTGATACAGGGAACTCACTTTTAACAATAAAAATAAGTTTAAATCGACGATCTTACTTTTTTTTAATTAAAATATTTTTTGTGCATTTTTTGGGTGTTTTTTTTTTATTTACCTGGAGTTTCAGGGTTTCCGAGCAAAAGTTTAATCGTTACGTTTTGAGGCTCCAAAGCAGCGGCGATTGCCGAAATTACAGTTCCGATTGCTATTGTACCAAAAGGGGTCAATACGACCCCATATTCTAAAGGACACATTTTTGGCTCGCCAGACATCGATCTGTCTTTGAAAAAAATTCAATATCAACATTTTTTCAATTTCATATTTTTTTTGTTACATTTAAATGTTGATAATATTTATATCAACATTTATTTATATTTGAATATATTTAATTGTACCAGAAAATTTTTCCGTCACTCCTTCGATACACAATTTGTCACGGTCAGCTTCACCGTGTTCCCAAATCGTATTCGATATGGCACGATGAAGAGCGCAACGTTCGTAAATCGTTAGAGCCTCGACGGGAAATGCGAGTCCATTTCCTGGCACTAATTCTTCGATTATTCGATGCTTCGAACGTTGGGACCCTGTCCCACCAAAAGGCAAAACTCCCTCCTTCACCCTCATTTTCGAATAATATTCTATACCGTCGAATTTGAATCTGACAAAGAACAGGATTTTTTTAATGAATTTTTCCATTTTTTGACATTTTACCGAATTTTTTAAATTATACTTTTCCATTTCTGGATTTTTTTTACTCCAAAATTTGATTTTTGCTATTTTTTACGTCAATTTTCCATTTTTGCAATTGTTTTACTCCGATTTTCCATTTTTGGTATAGTTTGTAATTTTTCAAACCTCGAAGCTTTTTACTTCAGTTTTTTATACTTGGAATTTTTCGAACCAATTTTGAAAGAAAAATGATGAAAAAAAAATTGGAAGATTTCGAAGATTTTTAATGAACATTTTTTTATTTTCTTGTTTTGTCCACGCTTTTCTGTTTATTAATTAATTTAATAAAAATTCATTAATTCCTCTAATTTCGATCATTTTCATTTTTCATTTTTATCCAATTGATTAAAATCGAATTTAATCAATTCAATTTCAATCGAATTATCTTATAATGCATGAAAAGTAAATTGAGTCACGATGTTCGTCGCTCTGCTCTCCAAGCGCGAGGCCCGTAAGGTTTCTTTGTCGTTTGGTCTACTGTAGCTCGCCTCGCTTGCATCGGTCGACTGTTTACATTTTTTTTTCGTTCATTCTCGGCTTTGTGTTTGATAATAATTAAAAATCAATAAATTTAATTATTATTAATTCATTATTTTCGACCGTTTTACTAAAATTTTGAATTATGAAGATTTTTACGAATTAAAATTATAAATAAAATCACGTAAATAAAGTTATAAATATTTATATTTTTTTATTGTTATTAATAAATGAATCGAATCATTAGTATTGCAATTTTTATGCCACTTTGGAGGCGTGTTTTAGATTTTTGCTAATTTCATAAAAAATAAAAAAAAATAATATTATTAATTATTAATAATATTATGAATAATTACCTGTGCAACAATGAAGTTGAAATGGTTCTCATGTTCATCGAGGTTGCAGAATATTTTTCAGCCTTTCTAATAATGTCGATAACGACTTGTAAACTCATTGGCAATTGTGGCCCATTAAAAGTTTCGTTTTCGTAACATTCTCGAAGAAATTCCGGAATCGTTGTTTGTGAATAACATAAAAGTATTCCTACAGGCAAAACGATATTTGTTAAAAAAAAATTTCGGAGCCAAAAATGTGATTTTTGATATTTTGGTGAATTTTTATTTATTTTAGACAAATTTGATTTCAATTAATTAATTATTCAATCAATTGGAACGAACCCCAGGGCGCAATAAGAAATAAACTCTTGTAATCCATTATTCACCGAAATTTCATTGCACTTTGATAAACCTTTTTTTAGGACCGTATTACATTCACAGCTCGTGTACGATAATGCACAATAATTCGTGAATCATTCATGTCCTACGATAAAACACGCCCACGTTTTTCGCGATAAGATAAAAACATCCTCTTTATCAGATTTGTAGACATAGTTTCGTTTTACGTGCTTTGAGGTCTCTCGTCTCGTGTTTTTTTAAAGAGAAACCCACATTTTTACGATCCCCATAAAAAAAAAACGTTCTAAAAACGAAATGTGGAAAAAAATCGATTTTAATATTTTTAAGTAATTTCTTGCTTATTATTATGGATTAATAATTGTTGGAAAATAATGAACGATCGAAAGTTTGAATTTACCACTACGTTTGAATTCGTACGTTTGAATGCTCCAATTTCGAAATTTAATTTTTTCCTATTTTTTTTTTGTAAATTTCTCTTTTTATTCGCGTCAACACAAATTACACTTTGATTTTTGTTCATATTTACAAAGAAATCACGTTTCAGTGATCTATTAAAAATCCTAACGTAAATTACTAATTACGTTTTATTTTGGTTGTTGGTTCGTTTATTTTTGAAAATTTTTCAAATAAAAGGTTTACACAGCGTCACTGTGTGGTCGACCCCGCAGGAAACTTTTTTCACCTGTGCTCCAATCGCGACCTGAAAAACAAAAAAAAATTATTGAAATTCTGTCCAAAAAGTACTGAATAAAATAACGAATAAACATTTCCCACGAATTTTGATAGTCGATCAATTAGAAAATTGTGCAATCAATTATTAATAATTAATTTCTTAAATATATTACTATATTTTTACAAATTACAATTTTCTTTGTTATCGATCATTTCGTTTTTGGACATATTTTGAAAAATGTTTAAAATTTACCTTCAGAGGAAAATATTGGTCGTTTCGATCTCCGAGTCCAAGGAAACCGAATTTATTTCTGCCCCACATGTAAAGATCGCCCGTGTTGGTCACAGCCCCGAGGTGGCTTATTCCGCAACAAATTTTCGAAACCTTCAAAAAATGAATAAATAGTGTTAACACAATTTTTTTAATTTACATCATTTTTTTCAATTCATTGTTGTTTTATTTCTTTTTTGAATTACCTGAATATTTTTTTCGTAAGCATTGATGCCAAAAAGAGTGGGAGGAATGAGAGTAGGTTTGTCGACTTTTCGGACTTCAGGTCCGAATCCAAGAATACCATAGCCCCAAACGTAAACATTGCCGATACCTAAAAATGATTTTTTTTGTTTTCAAAATTAGAACCGAAAAAACTCGCCTACGCTTAAAAATGTATTTTTGTGCATTTTTTTGATTTTCGAATAACTCACTGTTTAACAGCATGCAAAAACTGCCACCAGCAGCGATGTCAATTACGAGGCCAATTTCCTGAGGAATCGCCAATTCCGTAGCGATGTTAATTTGGTGATTATCGCCCTTGACCGGAAGTTGTCCATATTCCGAGTTACCCCAACCGAATACTTTTCCCTTGTCTGTTGAAAAATAATTTTTTACAATCGTCGTATTCAGAAAAATAAAAAAAAAAGAAGAATTTTCAATTTTTTTCTTCTAATTAATGAAATCTTACCGCTCAGCGCCAAAACGCAGTCGGCGATGCACGCGACTTTGATTATATGCTGCCCAGCCAAATCGCCTTTGACGAGGGATGGTTGAGATTCATTTTTGTAATGAGCCAGAGCGGTTTGTCCGTCAGCGCCCCAACCGAAAGTATAAACTTTGCCCTTTTCTGTTAAAAGAATGCTGCACAAGTAAACGTACGAATAAAAAAAACGATTGTAGATAGAAAATGTAAATGATGAGTCAGTAAGTAAATGAGTTAATAAATAACAATCAGTTAGTAAGTAAACCAGTAGATGAACGAGTTAATAAGGCAAAAAGTCAGGTAGTTAATAATTGAGTTATTTAATTACGTTAATGAATTAATAGTTGAGTTATTAAACCCAGAAGTTAGTGATTTAATAGATGAAATATTAAACGAATAAATTAGTGAGTTAGACGATGAATTATGCTATGAAAACGTTAATAAGTTAACAGTTGAGTTATAAAATGCATAAGTTAGCGATTTAATTCTCATAAAATTAGCAAGTTAGTGATGAGTTATCAAATGAATAAATTCATGAGTTAATAGAT
The DNA here is from genome assembly GCA_963989365.1 of Rhimphoctona megacephalus. Classification (NCBI taxonomy): domain Eukaryota; kingdom Metazoa; phylum Arthropoda; class Insecta; order Hymenoptera; family Ichneumonidae; genus Rhimphoctona; species Rhimphoctona megacephalus. Next base: position 16,120,020 of record OZ022424.1, read on the forward strand.
GAGTCATCAAATAAACAAGTTACTGAGTTAATAAAAGAGTTATCAAATGAATGAGTTAATGAGTTATTCAATTCATAACTTAATCTGTCATTCATAAGTTAGTGAGTTAATAGCTGAATTATTGACTTAATAAGTTAATAATTTAACAAGTCAATAAAAATGCGATATTTCAAAACTTTGATAGTTTCTGTACTATACTTTCGAGTTTATTTTGAGGTAATGAGTTATTCAATCAATAAGTTAATGAGTTATTTATAAATTAGTGAGTTAATAGCTGGATTATGAAATTAATAAGTTAATAATTTAATAACTCAATAAAAATGAGGTATTCAAGGCTTTGATAATTTTTCTATCGACTCACCTATGATCTTGTCCGGCACAAACGCCAGTAATAAGTTCACCCTTGACATTGGGAATGTGATGAATGACTTGACTCTGCGCATAATCTTCATTTTCTATAACGGGCCTTCCGCACTGCCCATAACCATTGTTACCCAGCGTGAAAACTCCTTCGCTGGTTAAAATTAACGAGTGAGCTCTTCCCGCTGCAAGTCCAAGAACTTTTGGGGAGAGACTCTTCAGCGGCAGAATTATCGGTCTCGGGACAGGAATTATTCCTTTCGTGTACTGTTCGTCCGAGTCGTAGATTCCTGAAAATAATCCCTCAAACAAATTTAACTCCCGCCTTGAAAGAAATCCTTATTTTTGGAAATAGAAGATTTTTATTTTTCTTATTCACCAATTTGTGAGTCGGTGTTGATTCCATTGCCGTAAACAATTTTTCTGTCGTCCGAATTAACTCCGAACATTGTAAATCCATAGCCGCAAGCTACGTCCACCACTTTGTGCAGGTCTCCAAAGTACAATCTGCTTGGCTTCGCTATATATGCTACATCATCGACTATTCTTGTTTTTCCTAACGTTCCCAATGCCCCGTGCTCCGCCAAACCCCAAACATAGACCCTCCGATAATCCTCCTGGCTCACCGCGTATTGAAACACTGATAATAGCAGAATATCTACTTTTTATTTAGGCTTTAACTCCATCACTATTTCTGTTATTATTTAATCATTTTATCAACGTTCATTTGCTGTTTATTCCATTATTTTTGATTTCATTGCAATTTTTGCTGATTGTTTTTGATTGGAAAAAAATTGCAATTTATTCCTGGCTCAAAAAAACAATTTTCTATTTATCCTAAAATTGCGCAAGTCTTGTTTATTTAATAATCACTTTTGTTAGAATTGTTAATTATTATAAATTAGTCACACATTGAAAAAAAGGGTTTTTGATTGAAATTCAAAAAGGAGCATTGTAAAATAAATAATTGAAAAATCGAAATTCTTGAAAAATGTATCGTTTTGAAAATAAGAGCTTCGAATAATTTATCAAATCGTTAAATTGGTATTTTCTAATTCGTTATATGTAACATCATTTTCTAACCTAGAAAATCAAAAATATTTTGGATTTTTGTGGTTAATTTTGAAATGGAATGAAAACGGTTCAAATAACATTTGGATTGAACATGTTTGGCATATAAAAATAAAAAATTTCATTTTCTCACCCGGCAATGTTTGGTTTATTGATTTCGGTGGAATTTTGCTTTTTTTCGCTGTAAAACTTTTATTATTTCGTCGTATGATCATTCGCGAATACGTCGTCAGCGTACTCAACATTTTTATGGTTTTTTCCTTGTTTTTCTCCTTGTTTTTGACTCCACAGAGAATTTCTTAAACTTTATTTTATACTGGTGAGAAATTTTGGTTATGGGATTTGAGATTTCATAACCTACACGTGGTTTTTGTGTATATATATATATATTTCACCTGTCAGCTACTCGCGATTCACGCCGGTGTGCTGGAATTCCGTGAAACTGTGAAACTATGTCGAATTTCATCAGTGAAACTTGGAAATGAACTATTAATTTGTATGTACTTGTTATTAATTCTTAAAAGTTTATTTATTTTAGGCTTTTTTTGCGTTATTTTAGCAATGTAAAAAGTTTCGCGCTTTTTATTTTAAGATTTTTTTAAATATTACGAGTACCTAGAAATTAAGACAGATGGCGCCAAACCTAAACTGTTGTGACGAATCCCGATTCGTTACTCGTTATCGCCGCGTGAGGCAGCATTGCGCAATTCTTTACTATAGGAAAAGATCCCAATGTTATCATCGATATTTGAATATATATAAAGACTGAGAGATTCGAAAGAACGTGTCGACTTTATCGTAATAAAGAAACGTTTATAACTGTTTAACGTTAACCATTTCTGTGTGTATATGAATATATATAAATATATATATGCGTATTTGTGTGTATACGTTCCGCATGGATTTTATGTATAAATAAGGCACTCGATTTGCTAATAATATAAGATAATAATTTTATATTGCTTTCGTCCTGTGGGTTTTCCGATAGAAAGAGAAAACACTGCTAATAATAATGTACATAAAAGTTTTCGCATTTTAATATTACTCGTTAGAGTTATTCACGGATTTCAAGGGCGTTATTTGTTCACAAATATTGTATAGATTTTATTTTCTTATTCATTTCTTTCAAGCGTCGCCCGAGTTTTTCCCAGATTCAATTCACGAGTTCGTTACTTTTTATAAAGCGGTTTTACGACTGGACCTTTCCAAGTGGTACCGCATGGGCCGCGGGTCCGTCGAGCGGGGAAAGGAAAAAACCCAGAAAAAGGTTAAAAGGAGGAACATGTGTATGCCATGAGCTTCTTTGGCGCGGACAATGAGAGAAACGAGCGCGAAGGGATGAAAGTAGTGGGAGAGAGGGACGAATGTGGAATGCGTGAGTGCGGGTATGCAAGCGTGGGAGAACGAGAGAGAAAGAAGTCGCTAACAAGCCAAAGGGTGGGAGGTCTTGGAGATGGACTTTGGGGGCGACGCTCTGGAAGCGCGTCGCGTCTACTGGGGAGAATATTGCCGGCACTTGAGCGAACAAGTCGATCAATATTCATTTTTGGCACTTGACAAAATAAGCACTTTGGTATCTCGCGATAGAACTTCACGAATATTGTTTCTAAATTTGTATTACAATATTAATTGCATTGAGTTTTAATAATATAGTTGACGAGGAATTTATCCAATTTAATTGTTGTGTTTTATTTTTTTAAATTAACATATCCTAATTCATATTTGAAGCTATTTAAGCGAGGTGGACTTTAGTCCTTTATGAGTCGAACCCACCTCCTTGGAAGTCGAGGACATCGTTGGGGCGAGTTCGAATTCCATTTCAAAATTCGCGCCTCTCATAACTGGGCGTTTGTAAAGCGGAACGGTGATAACTAGAATCGCAAAATTCAAATCCAAATTCAACGAACCAACACAGTTTCGTTGCAATCTCATTAAAGCCTACTTTATTTATTTAATTTGTTTCAGTCAAATGACATTAATTAAACGGGCCTCTGTTAATTAAATGAATGAATTTTTATCGATTAAATAAATGAAATCAATTTATTTAATTCAAATTGCGCTTAATTAAATTTTAACACCGAGTTTATTCATCGACTGACGAAAAAAGAATTAATATATAAACTGTATTTTTCAATACATCGAAATTAAACAATTGGGAATAAATTTATGTATGTAAATCGTTTGGCTTGTTTACGTTCTACGCGTATTAAGCAAAAAGTCTCGTCAAGTATACTTCGGGCGAAATTTTTTTTCATATTTATTTTTTATTCTTATTCGTGTTGTGTAGAACATCTGAAATATTTTTAAAAAATAAATAAAATAATAAATAATAATAAAAATAATAAAAAATAATAAAATGATAATAAATAAATAGATAAAATGGGAAAATAAAAGAATATTGAACTTTCATTAAATATCACAGTATGATAATTTATTCAGTGCAGAAAAATTGATTTGTTTACGTTCGTGGAGTCTATAGACTTCATATTTACGTTCTACACCTCTCACGCTTGACGCGGTAACACTCTTCATAGTAAAGGTAGTGGGGACAGCGCTCGCCGGATCAGCTGAATACATAACAATTTTAAATATCAAAATATCGAGCATTGTTTGATTTTTACTATTGTAATGTCCGAGTGGGGTTTCAATAAATAAATAAGGCACACGTTACTTATAAACATAAATATATTTAATACGAAATACGGAACTGACACACGGGAGCTGATGGCCATGTTACGCACATGAAATCCCGGCATGGTCTGCGAGGTACACGCAACCGCAGTGAGGGAGAGTCGAAGTTGGTTCGGAGGGCAGCACCATACGGCTACATATTTCAATATGCTTTTCAATACCGTACAACTATTTCATTCGAAAATATTCACAGTTTATTATAATTGTTAATCCTTGAAGGAAATAACATTTATTGTGCAAATTAATGAAACTTGTATGAAAATTTGTCGTACATATTATTTTAATGCTTGGCGTCAAGACGCTGTCGCGTCTCTAGATATGCACGATCTTTATTTTATTGTGCACTTGGTTCAGTATTTCATGGAATAATTATTAATATTGTACGATAAAATACTAACGGTAATTTCGGAAATTAAATTCTCTGAGTATAACGACATACAGAGCAAGTGATCATGAAGCTGAACCGTTTAATAAAATAATTATGAATTTTTCTGTTAAAAAATGATTTTTCTCGTACGAGTTTTGAGACTCGGCAATTCCCGCGCAGCCTTTCTTTTCCCGCCACTGAACGGCCACCGAGCGATTTACAAAAAAAAAGTTAATATAGTCAAAATGGAGGAATTAATTCCGAGGATCTTTTTTTTTCTTTAGAGAGCAAAAACCACTTCATTTTTCTAATAATTGTTGTTTAGTTGAATATTTTTATAAATGTCGAACAACCTATACTTTTCTTGCTGATTTCTGGTATGATGGTTGTCAGTAAATCGGTAATCTTCGATCGATACGAAACTTCAGTCGATAAGGAATTCTACAGTCAGACTGTTTTGTTAATTTCAATGTATTCTATTTCCTATAAAAAAAATTATGATTGTATGTTTATACCCATTTTTCTCTGTATAAAATAAAAACAACTGGCCTCGTCGAAAAAAAATCCCTTTACAATTTAAGGCCGATTTTTCTTTTCAGTTTTTTGATCGATATTTTAAAAATTTTGAGATTTTAGGAAAAGAGGAATAGAGGAAGGGATTTCATAAAACATATTTTTTTATATAACAGAGTTGAAATTAAATAAATATAATACAAAGACCTTAAATTTATACAAAACACATCAATTTTTTTAATTAATAAATAATATGTCACATGATCAACAATTTTCTAAAAAATATCAACTATTATGATAATTTACGAACTCCTAGAAAAAAAAATGAAATAAATATTAAAAAATCGTGGTGAGCAATTTTTTTCAGGAGTGTCAATTATCGTTCAGAACTTTCAGAATAAATGTTTGTTTTATGCCATAAACCCACTTCCAACCCGCACCGTATTTCCCAAAAAATCTTGGGAGAGAAATTGCTTTGTGAAAAGAAATAAAATAAAAAAATAGTAAACAAAAAACAATTTCTCGATCCCTGACCCAAATATTTACTGAATCGTCAATAAATACAGAACTACATATTCTCCAGTAATTGAAATATATTATTATGTCATTCTAACTAAAAAATATATTAATTCAACTAAATATAAAAATTGGCTAGTATTTTAATTAACATTTTTTTATAAGTAATGAATATAAAAAACTATATACATTTGGCAGGTACGTGGAAGCGTGCGCTCCTTGTTTAACGAATTATTTCGTCAAAATAATCACATGGAGAACTTCGTACATAATAAGATTAAAAAAATAATAATTCCGCAAAATTTTCTAACAAAAATAAAAACAGTAATAAATAATTTAATTGTTAAATTCGATAAAAATAAATATTGTACAAACGAGAATAAACAAAGGGATAAATATTAAAAGTAGAAAAAGTTATATAAATTGTTGAAATAATAAATATCGGAAAATGTAATAAAATTAATAACAAAAAAGAAAAACGAAAAAGTGCTTCTAAATAATACCTTTTTTGGCAAGCTATCGTGCTAAATAATTTTTTCGTAAGCGACCGATATTCCTTATAATTTAAATAATTTAAATAATTAAATCAATTAACAAAACTAGTATTGCACCTCCGGCCGGTATCGTTTGATGGATTATTCAAAAATTATTAATCGAAACAATCCAGTAACGTTACGTCAATAAAAAAAAAAAATATATATATAAATTATTACATCTGAACAAAAAAATAATAAATCAATAACAAAATCGTGTACTAACCACGAGCAATGTCGATGAGCTTAGAAATCGAGTACCCGGTCAATGAACTTTTTATTGACGCTCAAGGCGTTTGGTTTGATTCTAAAACTAATTTATAACAACCAAAATATAAATAATAATCAACTATAATATATAAATAATTATGCAACGGTTTAAAAACGTATCAAAAAATTTTCTATGCAAGTACTATTTACTGGCCCCGAAGAGACTGATTTAAATAACTTAAAGAATTTCGTGAATAAGAGAAAAGAATGTTAAACTGAGATGAAGAGTCTGAACTTAAGTTATAACTCAAGTATTTGAGTCATAACTCAAGAGTTTGAGTCAAAACTCAAGTATTTACGTCATAACTCATATATTTGACTCAAAACTCAAGTATTGAAGTTATAACTCAAGTTTTTGTCTCAAAACTTAAGTATTTAATCATGACTTGAATCATAGCTCATGTATTTGAGGCATAAATATAAATATCAGACAATATTTCATAATCACTTATATTAATTCATGTTATGACCCAAGTAATTAAGTTTTGGAACCTACGCAATGAGTCAATATTTCTAGAAGACATATTAACTCACAAAACAAGACTGTTTCGTCGACTCTCTCCGCTAGGTGATAAAACCGTAACGAAACTTTCACTCTCGCTGTCGCTCGCCTGAACACTTGATCTTTCCAAATTTTTTGGTGACCTTTCGTTCCGATCGGCAAATGGCTTGAAAAAAGTGTTTCTCATGCTAAAATCAACACCGGAATCGACGCTCTTTGAAAAATTCGAAACGTCCGAAAGACGACGGAAATTACCGAAAAAAACGCTATCCGTACCGACGCTCTCGGCCCCACTTTCGCTGGCGCCATCGCACATTGACTCAGTCTCGTCGGTTTCCGAAACGCTACCGTTGTCGTGACGCAACAATTGTTTCTGTGACTCATTACTGTCGGTGCTACTCAAGTAACCGCTGTCCTCAACCTTGCCCAAGGTCATTGGTTTCTTCGAAGATCCTTCCGACTTTTGAAGCATGGAAATTGGTTTTCCAGGTTCCAAAAAATCGGCACACGTTTTTCCTCCATTTCCCGATGTGGCGCCCAATTTTTTCCGACTTTCGGATTTTCCGATCAAATTTGTGTTTCCGTAATTGGCTGTCAGATGGCGCCTCGAACGTTTCTCTAAATCAACTTTCCAAGGCGACTCAGTATTCGGGCGCCAGGTTGGATTCGAATCGAGAGAAACGGCAGTTCTAGCGGCTTCAATTCCATTTTCTTGGTGAAATCGATCGGTATTTGTTAAACTTGATGGCGCCGTGATTTTTACAGCATCTTCGGATTGTTCATTCGTCAATTTCCCTACGCGATCGTTGTTTGGCGATTGCTCAAAGACAGGAGAGCCGTTGCTGGCCGTAGGGTCACCCGCTTCGGACTTACTCCTGTCCAACTCGTTTTTTGAGTCAACCGACTCAAGGTCAACTTTCTCGGTATCGATGTAGTCAACTCGACGCGGCGGCTTCGGCTTCTGATAGATTTCTTCGGATGGCGGCAATGGCACTACGTCAGGTTGATTCTGAGGCTTTCGTTGTCTCTTTGCTTGCCTCGTGTCAGGGGTCAAATATCTGGAAATAAATATAAACTTGAGTGACCTCTACTCAAAATCGGCAAATTCAAGATGGCCGATAGGAAAACTTGAAACTTGGATGATTTTGAAGAAAATTCGTATCTAAGGGTTTTCGAGGTCGCTAATTCCAAATTTAATAACAAAATTTTAATTCAAAATGGCGGATTCGAGATGACCCGCCTATCGGAAAACTTGAAACTTTTCCGATTTCAACCAAAATTCATACCCATGGATTTTCGGCGTCACTGATTTTAAATCTAATAATAATTTTTGAATCCAAGATGGTGGATTCAATATGGCGAACCGTAAAATCAAAAAAATCGTTCGATCTCAATGAAAATTGGTACACTTGGATTTCTGAGGTCACAGATGAAGAATTTCGGGTGAAAAATGAACGAAAATGTACAAAAATAGAACAAATAACAAAAAATACTAACTTGCACTTTTTCCATGATAGTGTATTGTCTAATTCCCCATTTAGTGATTTGGTGCTACCCATAAAGTTGGAATCTTTAAGATTCGATCGTAACCTGGCTTCGTAAATTTCCCGTAGGCTTCCGTAGCCACGTTGAAGAGAGCCAGTGTTATTTTTCGTATTCTCATCGTCTCGAAAGCTGCTTTTGCTTCGCAGTAAAATATGGCGTGGTCTTTCGAGCGAATCGACGTAACTTTCGCTCGTTGTATCACGATCGTAACTTACATCGCCATTAATTTTGAGTCGCATAGGTTTGCGATCGAGGGTATCGGGCTCGTATTCAGATTCGTCTTGCTTTACGTAATTTTCCGGTGAATCTTGAACTTTGATCGTCAAATGTCCTGGATTTTCAGGCTCGTATCGGATCTCAGGTCCGGAATCATCACTTCCTGCTGGACTCGCGTAACCGTCGTTGACGTAGACTTCGCTCACCAATGAGTAACCTTCCCGTCTTGAGGTCAACAATTCTGGCAAATTATTGTAATAATTTCGTCTGAGTAATTGATCATCGACCGAATCGATCTTTTCGATCGACTTGCCGATATTTTCTTTAATCAAACCGATTTTTGCCGATTTTCGTGTTTCACCTTGGGATGACCTTCGATTCGTTCGCTCTAAACTGTCGATCTCGTAAACCGAAGGATCGGTAACTCTCGATTGATGCTCAAGCGCCTTAACGTCCACCATTTCTTTTATCACCGCGTCCATTATTTTTTTAGCTGGGATTTTTGATAGCGGCAACTGATTTATCATGTCCGGCAATTCTTTGATCGGTACACTCGGCGCTCGCAATTTTTTCGACCTCTTCTGCGTACCGGTGGATACCGATTTTCTTGAATCTACAGTTTTCTCTTCCTCTTCATGATTTCTTTCATGTTCTTCTTTCTTCTCGCTGACTCCATCGACGATATGCCGATTTATCGACTCGTGCCGATCTTCGATCGTCGCGTTCTCTTCCATCTGCTTTATGAACGAGTTCTCAATGGCCTTACGAACTTTTGCGTTTATCGCGTTCTCACGATTTTCCTCGTTGTGTGAAGATGACGATACCGATTTTTTCGTGCGATAATATCGATCATAGTTCGACTCTTCGAACATTGATTTTGTCGATCTTTTCGAAATGCTGTGCCTGCACAGATAAGTACCAAAAAATCGGTATCAAAAATTACCGATCTCAAAAAAAAAATCAGAAACTCATTTATTAGATAAAACATAAACTTACTGATCATCTTCCCCGAGGATTTCGCTTTGCGCGATGTTTTGGAAAGTCCGTAGCATCGGCGGATTTTCTTTCCAAGTTGCCGGGCTTTTGCCGCTCGGTTTTGTATTTTCGGGTCTCAAAAAATCGATTTTGCCGATTTTCTCGAGATAATCAAAGCTGCGGGCAAACATTCGAGAATTTTCTTGAAAATTGTGTCTCGCATCCTCCGCATCTTTCCAACGTCTTTCCGGTGGTTTGACATCTTCGAGCCAAGCTCGAACACGATTTTCGCCGATCATCGATCTCGCCGCGTCCGGTAATTGCGGCAAATTTTTTACCGGTCCTTCCGTACACCCCGGACATCCCGTACATCGTTGTGACTTTCGGGAACGCGTTACCGATCCTTGGATCGAAGTACCGCGATGCTTGTTCGCCGCTGAACTGCAACGCTCCGAGGAAGTTTCTTCCTCCGGTATGCCTTTAAAATATAATCCGAAACACTCCAAAAAAATTCAAAAAATTAAAAAAACTCTAAAATACTCCAAAAACCTTTTTTTTACCTGTCAAAGTGGGAATGAATTTTTTTGCTGTCATTTTATGCTTCGCGATGGAAATTACTTCGCGAATTTTCATCAGGAATTCTATGGCGGCAGGTGGCGGTGCCTGGACACATTTTTTGAATAAAAAAAATGAATTAGCAATTTTTTCGACTAAATTTCTTTCGCAAATAAAAAAAAAAACATCTTAAAAAATTATACATCAATAATGTTTTCGTAATTTTCGTTCCCGAAAATGAAAAAATCTCACCAACAATAATTGTCTCTCGAAATATGCGGGATTAAAGTACAACTTTCGTCTTTGGGTGCCCGGAAGTACAGCAGTTTCCTGCTGGTATGTATTTTCGATGGTTTCGACAATGCGAACATCCTCTTCGGGTATTCTTTCGCCCAAAATTGTTCCATTGCTGAAAATAGCTTCGGAATGTTCCATGAACATGCAGTGAGGATGAATTAGTGCTGATGTGACCTGTTGGGAACAATACGAAGGCTGAAAAAAATACAAAAAAAATTAATTAAATAAACAAATAAATAAACGAGAAAATTAAAAAAGAAAAATTTTAAAATCACCAAAAAAGTACAAATATTAAATAAATAAAACAAGAAATAAATTAAATTTTAAAAAAATTCAAAAATTACGAACATTTTCGAATCCCTGTTCTCCATCACTTTCGCCGAGCTCGTCGCCCCCATCCTCGTCACTAGGACCACTGTTGGTGTCACTTTCAAAGTGTCTCGTAGCGACGAGTAGAGGATTATTTTTCACGAGTCCGGCACCGTCTCGGCCACCGGTGATGGCGACTTCCGGTTCCTCATTGCATTTTCTGCGAGCTTTTCGACTGTGTAAATACAGAGAAACGCTCGCGACATAAATGAGAGCGAGAAGAACGGAGGATATTCCAATCGCTGTGTATTCAGTAACCGAAAGGCCCTGCGACGTTTGAGCGGTCGCGGCGAATGTCACTTCCCGAATATCTTCAATAAATAAATAAATAAATAAATAAATAAATAAATAAATAAATAAATATACAAAAAATAATCCGGAAAAACAAAAAAACATTGGAAAAAGACAAATCACAACAAAAATTCACGAGTTAATAATTGATTCATAAAAACTAAACAAATACACAATCACTCACTACTTTTGGAAGGTGATCCAACAACCCTGAAAGCGACGCAGGGTGTGAAAACGCCTGGCAGGTTAGAATTTGGTGAAGCGTCTCTGCAAACCAATTTGGCTAAAACAACTTTTCCTTCAGCAGCATCCCTTAATCCATCTTCACCAATCCACTGAAATAATAATAATAATAATAAAAAAAATAATAGCAACAATAATAATAACCATATCAACAGAAAGTAGCATTGAAGTTTGCATCGTTGGAACGCAACGAAAAATATTTTTTTCATTCATAAATTTTGTAATTTTTAAAATCGTTCCAATTTTTTTCATCATTTTAGTTTTTAGATCCCAAATAAAGATTGTCGAATTATCGTAGCACTGTAAATGAGCTTTGGGCTTTATAAAAATAAGAAATTTCGTTGCATTCCAACGATGTAAACTTCAACATCATAATAGGAATATGAATAATTATCGGAATACCATCATCAATATAAAAAGAGATGGATTGCAATAGGAATAGGAATATAAAATGATGATAAAATTAAAAAGAAGGTTTAATGCAACTAGAAACATCAGTAGGAATAAGAAATTGATTATGGATAGGAATCGGATCATCAATATGAAATGACGAAGGGATTATATTATGAATAGAAATATTAATTGGAATTGAAATAAAATTTATAATATTCGTATGATATTTATTTATATAATAGTGAAAAATTGTAAAAATATATTTTTTATGTAAATGCACCTGCAAAAATGTTCTTCCTTCATCACGAAAAAGCCTAAACGGTGGCTCAGCATTCGATAAATTTCTTAACTCGATCCATCCGGATTTTCCAAGCTGCTGAGAACCCGCAATTCCGCACACCGGTGTTGTGACACCTTGGACGCAGAATTGATAGTGAACGTTTTATGTTAATTTTTTTTTGTGTTATTCAGAAGAAAAAAAATAGTAATTAGTGAGCTGGAATTTACCCTCAAAACGAATTTCCGCTTGGGGATAAATAATCTGTCCCCGTTGAGGCAAAAATACGTAGGGAACCTTCTCGACCACACCGAAACTGCTCACGAAACCTGCGACGTTGCATTCTACAAAAAGAAAAAAAAAAAAGATTTTTTTCGATAAATTAGTGAATTTTTTTTTTCCTGAGGGACAAAAGCAGAACTGTTAGGTGAATATATATGTCGTTGCTTCTCCCACTCGTTTTCCACTACTGAATGACGTCAGGAGCCAAAAAAAGGTGTTTCTTTTCTCTTTTCAGTAATTGGCTTGTGGCATTTATTTTTATGTACTGGTTTTAAAAAATTTGAATATACTTTTTTATTAAGGGGTCGATTTGATTTGTTGCTTGTGGTGGAGATTTGCTGGAGATCATTATTTTCATTGGTGTTTTCGCTAATTAATTGTGTGATTAATTAACCAACTAATTAATTAATTGGGGAAAAAGAGTTATCGTCCATTTTTCCGTTTTTAAAAATTATAAACATTATTCGATTCGTGATTGAACAAGAAAATGGTCGAATTATGACATTTTCTGATAAATTATTTTATAATTTGATTGATCAACGAAATTGTTACAATTAATTTCACATTTATTTAACACAAATTTGTTTGATAAAAAATAATAATTTTTCATTTCGATGTGAGAAAAAAAAGTCTCACGGATCGATTTCACATGATCGGTCCGTATAAATACGGAGTCACGTTGATCCGATCTGAGCTCATCGATCTCTGAGTCTGGGCGTAACACGTCGGTAAGTTCAAACGATTCGAGGGTGGGGGAAAATCGGGATCGAGGCGCGTGTAACTCGATCCCACTTCGACTTCTATGCAAAAGCTTAAAACCTCGTTCACACATGAAAAATTTAACAAAATTATTGATAAATCGATGTTAATTAAAAAAAAAAAATAATAATTACAAAATTTCACACTGAAATATTGTAAATTAAATTCCATTCCGCAATTTTTCTATACAATTTTACTGCGACGATTTTAAAGACACCGAAATTCCTGAAAAAAAAAAAAAAAATAGCCCGAATTTTTAAAAATGTTTCGAAGCTAAAAAAAATGTCTCCAAAAGTTGTCTCCAATTTTTTTGAAAATTGTACAATTATCCAAATCATCAAAAAAAATGGTAAAATTTGCAAAAATTAAACCATTAATATGAAATAAAGTAAAAAATTTTTAAATCTCCGAGAAGGTCAAATTATTTTGAAAATATTGATAAATAATTGCACAAATGACAAAAAAAATTGAGGCTTGGTGTGAGCGTGTAAAAAAAATTGAGATCGATCGAGGATTCAGAGAAGAGTGGATGAACGTTTCTCATTGGACCACTTCTGACATAATTGCACACGACGTGATCGATTATTGGGTCCCTCAAAAGTGTATCAGATCTCATGATAAGATATAAAATTAAACAGAAAAAAAACAACGCCCATAAAAAATGTATTAAAAAAAATAAGCCCCACCCATCGATAAGCGGCCTCATTTGGCTTGTAGTCGTCATAAAAAATTTTGTTGCTCTCGACCCGTTTTTTATTCATCCTGCCTCTCTTCGATCCAAACCTGTCGTTATTCGAAATTTTTATTTTTTTCTCCTTTTCTTTTTCCGTTCGATTAAAAGACATGGTCGCAACACGCTTAATTGGATTTTTTTCTTCCGATACAAGCTGCAACATTTTAGATTACTTTTATCGAGAAATCTATTTAATTTTTTTGGCTACGCAAGTTTAAAAAAATACAGTATTTTGTAAAAAAATTTTTCAAGTGATTTTCCGTCAATTTTTCATTAGTTTTTTTCCAAAAAATGTTCCAACATACTTTGTAAAGGTTGAAATATAATTATATTAAATAATGGACCGAAAAAAACGTAAAAAATTAAATAATTGAAAATATATTAAATTAATTGAAATAATCGATTGAAAATAAGCTGAGAAAATCGTTTAAGGAAATTTATAACGTTGGCAGTCTCGTTGAGAAAGTATCAGAGAGTTTAGCCCGAATGAATAATGGGCTTGAAGTTGTCGGTTATTCGACATCCCATAAAGATCGTTTATCTTCAAGATTTGCGGATTTACATGTGTGGATACACGTTCAGTGATTATTTTCAAGGATTTTCCCGAGACACATAAGTTTATACCGATAAATACACATACAAATAGTCATAGGATTAAAAATCTTAGGTATTGCAAACACTCGCCATTCCAGAATCCGGGAACGATCGTCTTACAGCGAATAGTTGGGACAACGTGCGTGATTAACGCGCTTCGACCTTTCTCCCGTTGGTAGCAAAGAAGAGGTTAGCAGGATAAACGCAGAGAAAAAAATAGCAACGATTAGATCGTGTCCCCGGAGTCACGAATAGCCTTGAAAAAAAAAATTTCATTGACCTTGACACGAGTTGACCTTAGTGAACCGAAAAGGAAACAAGCAAAGAGATTCGATAGATTTGATTTTGTCCATTTGAATCCAGAAGATCTTCTTTTAAATTGAGTTCAAAGTGTTTGGAATTGTTTGTTGGAAAAACAAAATTAAAAAAACAAAAAATGTCGATTTTTGTTTACACGAGGCCAGCAGAATTTCGGTTGAGGTTGATCTCGAAATAAATAGAATTTAAGGTCAATAGAAAAAATAAAATCGATAATTCTGGTTCAAAATATTCAGCAGAATTTTGATTTCGATCTTTTTGAGGTCAGTGAATTTTTGGTTGTGTTTGATCTCGAAATAAATGAAATTTAAGGTGAACAGGTAAAAATGACAATTATAAGTGATAGAAATAAAAAGTATTTCGGTAAATTTCAACGTAGCTATTTGAGATCAGCGAAGTTTGTTTTTTTTTTGCTCAATTCTCACAAGCTTAGGTGAACTGAGGTCATGAAATAAATATCCTTTGCAATCAAATAATACGCAAAGTGATATCGTATCCCTCGGTTGTGGTCCTGCAGGAAGAAAAACACTGGCTGTACGTTCGAAAACACGATCGTACTTGTCCAGTCGAGCTTGCAATCGTTTCGAGCTCTTGCGGTACTTTCCAGGTTGTGTTTACCACCCTCCCGTTCCCATGAGCCTCTTACCATTTTTTTCTCGTCCTTTTCTTCCCCCCCTCGCCGTCGTTCCCCTTTGAAATCTCAATTTATCGTTCAAGATGAAGGAACAAGGCAGCAGAAAATTAAAAAAGTAAATTGAGTTTTAACGAGGCTTGTTGGAAGTGACCTTCAGTGACCTGGAGGTCACCTTTGGGATTATTAGGACCTCAAAAGATACGACAATCATTTGAAACGACTCAGGCCGCTCGAAGGACGTTCAAGGTCATTTCTTCCGTCTTTATAACAACTGTAATTCTTGTTCAGGGTATTTTCTTGTTGTTTTTTTTTAATGCTTGATGTCTTTCTACCGCCTTGTTGCCATTAACAACTCAACGACTCGTGTGTAATCGTATTGTCAACAATCATTTGTAAATGACAACAAAGACAGCTGAGACAAATAACCTTCGCACGGCCCCTTGGGTGACTTTGAACTTTTTTGTCGCTTTTATCCTTTTTTTCGAAACTAGCGGTAAGAAATATTCTGATGCCAAATGATTAAGTGCTTTCCAGCTACCTGTTCTTCGCTCGTGGAGGTCACGAAGTTTTTTTACCTTGATCAATATTAAGGTCGAAGTTTATTTCAATTCGGTTTGTTTTTTTCTTATTCTGTGTCGTTTCTGGACACGTGCCACTGTTTTGTAAAATTGTATGACGTGAATCGGCACATTTTTAGTTTGTGTTGACCTCAAATTTGGGTCCTCGTAAATACAAGAATCTTAGAACTCGAAAAGTGATCGAATCTCAGGCCATAGCGCTAGCTCATGATGGAAGTAGAGTTTCGGAGTCGAAAATGGTTGAGAAAAATTATTTTCAAAATTCCAAATGGCTCCTCCGCGGTTTTACATAAAGAACTGTCAGAACTATAACGTAGAACTCGAAAAGTATTCGGAAATTGGACCAAAATTACTGATAAAAATTATTTTTTAAGTCCCAGGAGGTGAGAACTCTGCTGTTTTACATTGAAAACTCGAAGATGTAGAACTCGGGCCATAGCGCCAGCACCACATAGTAGAAAATCGAAAATTTTGCTCCTCATCGTATGGCAGTCAAAAATCGTTGATAAAAATTATTTAAAAATATTCAGGAGGTGAGAAAGCTGCGGTTTTATATATAGGAGTATCCGAGCTATAACGTAGAACTCAAAAAATGCCTAGAACTCCGGCCATAGCGCCAGTAGCATCACGTGTAGGGTTTGGGAGTCGAAAATCGTTGATAAAAATTATTTTGAATATTCCAAAAGGCGGGAACTCCGCGGTTTTACATAGAGGAGTATCAGAACTATAATGTCGAACTCGAAGAGTGCCTAGAATTCAGGCTATAGCGCCAGCACCGCGCCATAGTAGGGTTTGGGAGTAAAATATAATCTGCTTGAAAAAAATGCCGAGTTCACTGGCATAATTTCTTTAAGTGCACATTTTCAAGCTTTTGACAGATGCTTTTATAAATATTTAGGTTTCACACATAACGAGTGCGGGATAATTATTGAAATTAATCACGACTCGAAGTCTCACTCAGACTCACTTGTATGTTTAACCACTTTTGTACCAGCAGGAGTTCAGTCGATTTACATTCGTTCGCCACTCGCGAATGAATCATGTTTTTGCCACCTTGAACTGAGTCAAATAAACTTGTTTATTACGAATTAAATTAATTTAGAATTTTTCGTACTGAAAAAGGCCCATCTGGTTCTGGTAATACTTTTTAACTGTATTTTCGCATCGAACTGTAATTCGATTTGCAATGGATTCAAGAGATCGATTGATCGCATAAAAAAAAATTAATGACAGTCGTTCGTGCTGCGAGTGAGGCAATAAAGAATTTTTTTTCAGAACTGTTGCTAGCATGAATGTAAATAAATAAATATTGCAGCTAATAAATTTTCTACGAAGGCAATTTTTTGTTGTGGGACTTTCAATAAATAATAACATCAAGAAAGTTTCTTGCTCTCGATGAATTATTCATGAAACTGGAATAAATGTATTAATAATTTATTCGACATATTCGAGAGAAATCGATTGACTGATCGATCGTTATAACTTCTATAAAAAAATCGCAGTTAGTCCTCTTAAAATTTGAAATTAATGTTTTTCTGGTATGGAAGGAGTCAAAATAACTTGTGAGAATGTACGAAAGACAAGAATTTAATCCAACATCAATAAACGGCAAGCCCGAGACGCCTCGAACTTTTTTTAACGCTGCAATCAGCGTGAATTCGTAAAAATGTCAAAAACGATGAAATTCAAAGGTGGAGAACTCATCTCGGAAGGTCGGAAGTACGAAAAGGGGACGAAAAATACATGAAATGCTTAATCCGTAATTACTTTGGAAATAATATTTTAACCGGCTACCTTCTGTCCCGGTGATGATTGCAGTGATGACGAGCGATTTTGAGAAGCGAAAAGAGGCGAAAGGATATAAGGCTCCTGAGAGAAATACGTACGACACGCGATTAACCGCCTTGTTGGAATCTGGATAATTTTTACACAGACCTTTTCGTGCCTCATTTCAAAGGGACCAAATATCTACTTGGTCCCAAAAGAAAAAAAATAATATATAGGGCATTCCATGTACATGGGAGTAAAAAAAATCGACAACCATTTTAATCATAAAATCAAAAATCGATTTATATAATTACGTACCAGAACAAATATTTACCAAACTCATTTTTTTTCACTTTTATTTCTTCTTCACTCCCCAAAATGATATTCTGCCATTTTTACAAAGATCGAACCACGTACGAAGCTTTTTATTTCTTTTTGTACACTTCATTCTCAGGCCCGAGACAATTTTCGTTATTTGCAGAAATTCGTGGCGAATTAAATGTGGAGTAACGAGGAAACGAGGGAACAATAATTTTCTCACTTGGACAGGCACTTGCTCCCAACAATTTTTTTCGAAAATTGGTTTAAAAGGGCCCGAACGCGAAAGTGGCAGTTCGATGAGTAAGTAAATGCACCATTTCGTGCATATATCGATAAATATAAATATGTATGCGTGTGATAACTAGCTCGACTTCTGAGGATCATGTCCTGTGTTTTTTTCCGGGTAGTTTGTATATTATGGAAACCTGCCAACTTGTGGACGGCTCGTGCGTGATATAATCAGTTATTACCAGACAAACTAACCCCTTCATTTCCTCAATCGATTGCCCAATTTCATCCCTTTTTTTACACATCGTGTTATTTTCTTTCCTTTGTTCGCAAAATTATTTTTTAAATTTCCAAAAAATCAGAATAAAGTTATAAAATCTTTTAAAATGTAAGGAAAAAATTTCAATATTTCGAAAATTATTTTAAAGATAAAAAAAATTTTAAAACTATAAATAGAAATTCTTTAAATATTTTGGATATAATTATCAAAAAATTGAGAAAAAATATTCATCGACATTTTGAAAGTTCAAAATTGGTCCAAAAATATCTAAAAAGATTTCCAAATAATTGAAAAAAATCTATAACAAAAAATCTTTCAAAATAACATTCGAAACGTTGAAAAAAGTGTATTTTTAACATTTTCGAGTGTTCAATCAAACTTTGTCAAATCCCTCGTCTTGTTTATTTTCCTAATTAAAAATTCAAAATGGTCGACGAGAAATTACGAGTATTTGAAATGCTCTTATCACGTGACACTTTGAAATTCGTATTTTTTTTTTTTTTTTTTTCATTTTTTTTTAACTCACCGTGTATATCGCTCACGCATATGTGGAGATCCTCACGAAAAACAGGCAGGGCACCGTTGCATTGACACACACAAGTGCCATTAGTTATGGAAATTCCTGTCGTCGAAGTGGCAGTCCCACGTGAATAAGAAGTTCCCGTACCACTGCTCAACTCCACGCAGGCTCCGTTACAGGACCCTCGAAAAAAATGAACGAAATAACAACAAATCTCATTTATTTAACGAATTTTCCATTTTTTTATTTTTTTATTTTTAGATTCAAATTAATAATTTTTTTGTTGATTACCGATCACGAATCAATTAATTCTCGTTTTCTACTTTTTAAATTAATTAACTAATTAATTTTGAGAATAATTTTGAATTTTAAATTAATTAAAAAAATGAATCAAGGCTTGGCTTACCTTCAGCAGTAAAAATATCGCCATCAACGTGACGTATGACCGAAAGTTCGTCACAAGAAAGAAGAGAAAAGAGTTGGAATAAGCTCGAGAGTACAAGAACCGGAAGTAGCATTTTCTTGTCAGCATTCTGCAAAAGTTAAAAAAAAAAAAAAAATCCAAAGTGAGCAACAAAAATGACTAATAACAATAAACAATAAAATTTAAAAATCAGTAAAAAATAAATCGTCTTATAACAAGGAAATAATAATTGGAAAATAATACTCTAAAAAAATGGCAAAGTATAGAAATGGCTAAAAAGGAAAAATTAAAAAAAAAAGAGAAAAGAATCAAAAACGTGAAATTTCCTCTTTGGTCACGTGTGCTTGCACTCGAGTCGAGTGAGGATGTTGGACTGTGCAGATCTGTCGATCGATCCTACGACTGTGGAAAGCAATCGGTATCGTACGAAAGAAGAAGACGAAGAAGAAGAAGAAGAAGATGAGAAAGAAGAAAAATAAGAATTGCCATACATATGTATAGTGAATTTGCTACGGTATATCGATCTGCACAAATCGTACGGATATAATCGGAAAATGTGTTCAGCGCCTGTGTATCATCCGACCAGATTTATTATCGTGTGTATAAAGAATTTCTGTTTCCCTTTTTATTTATTTCTCCTATTTTTCTACACGATACGTTCGTATTTACGAGATACGTACAGTTATTTTGCAATGAATACACATGTGACACGTTTTTTATCATTTAATTGAGACATAACGTATCTGATTGAAAAGAGTCGATTTTTTGTTCGAATAAATATGTTCAAAGCGGTATTCAATTGATTAAATCAATTAATTCACTAATTGCATGCCTCTTATATTAGAAATTAATTAAATAACTCAATTTTTTGAATTATAAACATTTTTCAATATTCGGAGTAATTTAGGTACTCTAAGTACCCAAGGTATTCGGAGTATTTCAAATACTTAATGCCCAAAATACTTTAAATACCACAAATACCAAAAAAGTCCTCGGAATACTTTGGGTGTGGTGAATACCGCGAGTTTTTCGAATACTCTAAGTATTTTTAATGGTTCAAAGTATTCTGGGCACTATCAGTAGTCTGAGTGCTTCGAATATTTTGAATCCTCATGGTATTTTGGATGCAGAATACCTCAAATACTTAAAAAGCCAAATAATTTGAATACCGTGAGTACTTTGAGTATCTTTAGTGTCGAGTACTCTAAGTGTGAAAAGCTCTGCATACTTTGAGCACCACGTGCCTCAAATATCGAATAATCTATGTACTGCCATTTTTAAATACCGTGAATACTTCGAGTACATAAAATAATCAAAGTAACTCGTAGTAACTCTCGGAGAATTATTCAACTTGGTGATTTTCTGTCGTCCCTGTACCATAGCTGAACGGCCACTTAAGTAAGAAATTTCATGCCTAACGTCCATTTGCCACAGATTGACCACGAGACCGAGCAAAAGGTTGACGCGTGATGATGCACTAGTTCACGTCTAGTGCCAATCTTCCTCGCGCTTACGTCGATCATCGGTGCGTGGCGAGAGACACGCAGACTCTCTGCATGAGGTCCCGTACTATTTTTCACGATTCTTCTTCTCGTTTCCTTTTTCTCGTGGTCCTTTGCGATCCAACGGGATCTAACGAGTACCATCATGCCGAGGAACCAGTGCCAAGATCCCGAACGCGAGGATGACAGACAAAAAGTTTCAAAAAGACCAAGAAAAGTCCTCGAGAATCGATAAAAGGTTCAAAATCCTACATTTTTTTCTGTGACCTTGGGATGACCTCGAAATGACCTTGGGATAGATTAATAATCCTGGTCTCAGTAGCACTGACCCTAAACCAAGAAGTGGCATTGACCTTCGTGTGACCTTGGCATGACCTTGAAGGCATCTTGAATGACCTTGAGTAACAAGGATTATCCTAGTCTCTCACTATCATTAATCCTAGACGAAGAAATAGCTATCTCGATCTTCCTTTGACCTTGGAATTGGGACCTACACTCAAGAAAGGTCATTTGAATGATAATTCACCACGAAAATGTTTTTTTCTTATACTTGCTGGTCTCTTGCAGTACTTTATGTTTTATTAATGAGTCTTTGTCTGTGTTCGATAAAAAGTAAGTTTGGTCCGAGTGCGTGCGAGGAAGAAACGAAATTTCGTGTTTTGATGCCCGCGGTTCTCTTCCGATTCTACTAACGATGTCCACGACGCAATTATCGCCGCGTGTCGTGAGAAAAAACACATATATATAGCTAAGTACATAAATAAGTACGCAAGGGAAGAGGTTCGTTTCTCATTTCAACGCCGACAAAATGCCATTTCTGTCTTTCTTATTCGCGGTCCATTCCGTCGTCTCACGTTCCCGTTTCACTCCCTCTTCCCATCCTCGCAACCATGACGTACCAAAAGCAAGAAAGAAATATCAAGATGCGTGAGGCCCTTAATGATCACGTATCTTCTGTTTCTATAAGGGGATACATGTCGATCGTTATGAATTGCTCCCGATCATTATGAATTGGTGGTCATTACCGAACGCCAGAGGAGTGTTATACATTTTTTTTTTTTTTCGAATCTCGTCGTTACTCTGACCACGTCAGGAATCTGAAGAGAATTTCTCTCGTCTTTGGTATGATGACAGCGCTGGTCTAACTTTTAAATGACCTCGTTAAGTACATGCATTTTTTTTAAGCCTTTGAAAGTTTTTGCGATTTTTCGATATTTCGATACTTCGATGCTTTGATATATTTCGATTCTTTGATACTTCGATATTTCAATAAATTGCAACTTTTTGATATATCATTATAATCATAGACCAGGACTCTGATAATTTCGATATCTCGATATTCGTCACCGGAAATACAAGGAAAATACGTAAAAAAAAAAAAGAAATATCTAATCATACGAGTCTGTGAAGCATAAATTCATGTGATTCGTCGCCACGCTCTAGTACAGCATGTAACCATATATTGTAAGGTGGTAGCCGTTACAAGGTAGTTGCTTGAGCGCGTGCCATCGAGGCTGAGGAGCGTGTTAACCCATTAATGTTGCTGGATCTTTCTAGTTAAACCGCTGGGTGGCAGCACAAAGTGCCATCAACACGAGGAGAAACTTGTGACGTATGGCTCGTGTAAAAAATTGCCTCGTACGAGAGCCATTACGCCACGCCTAAGTGTAGGAAAATGTACGAGTAAAGAAATCCTCGTAGATTAAACTACACCGCGGAATAAAAAACATTTGCTTCTCACTTCATTCCACCTGCTGCAAATAACGTCCAGACTTAACCATGTCCTTTGTGGTCACCTCGACACACGTGCCATTTTACTTCGCATTCCTTATTCCCATGCAGATTACCAATTTTTTAAATCATTTCCCCAGAAGCAATTTTGGCTCATATTAATTTATCTTCTCCATGACATCATTTTAATTGAATCTTCCGATTTATTCTAAGTTCCTAAGCGCTCTGGAATCTAATCATCTGAACATTGTGGCGAATCCACATTTCTGCGGTTAAGAAAGGAAAATTACTTTTACCCTCTGGCACATAAATACGTGATGCTGTATATTTCCATGAAGAAAATATAAATAATTTATTAAAATATATAAATTATTGCAATGGAAAATGGCGACGGAGAAACAAAATGACTGTTGTAGTGAATAAAATCATCGATTGGTACCGAATTTCGATATCTCGATTCGACGACCAATCAGGATGGGAGAAAAAAGCGCGCGCGATATTTCGATATATTCAAATCGACAAAATAGACACTTGGATAAATTGTTATGATTTCAGGGGTCATTGAATAGATTTCAAGATTATTTCTTGAAGATTGTATCAAATTAGATTTTGTTTCGAAAAAACGAAATGAAAAATCGTAGAAAATTTTGGGTTAATTTTGGAACAAATGCCTTGAGTATACTTTTCAAAATGGAGTGGCCAGAGACAGATGGAACGCCCAAATCTGCTTCCTGCGTTTCGAATATACGAGCCGTGATGAGGAATAATTGGTTGGCGGTTCCTCGATCCATCGATTCGCCATGAAAAAAAACTCGTCGCAGAAGAGAAGTTGACGTATGTCCCAACGGAATAAATATATTTTTCCGAGAGGCGCGGCTTAACGAGCTCACCGAGACCATATTTTTGATCCCTCGAATTTGGGAGATTTATGTACTCTTTTTATTTCGAAAGTGCAATCGAACAAAATATTTAAAAAAAACACACACAAATTGGCTTAATGATAATGAGGTCAAAAATATTGCAAAAATAAGGTCAGTATCAGTGAAAAAAAAATTCAGATCGAAATAAGGTCAAAATTCAGATCAACGTAATCAAAAATAGGATCGATGTTTAAAAATAAAAGGAAATTAAATGTCGAAATTTGAATTTGAACGAGGACCAAATTAAGGTTGTAAAAAAATACGAAAAATGAGATCGTAATTCCGAAAAAAGGGTTCGGAAAATTAAATAAAAATTGGGGTAATATTAAAATTATTATGAATTTTATCAACAGCGTTTAGAAATGTAGTTAATAAACCTCAAAGTGATAATTAATTTCTGGAATAAATTTCGGAATCAAAGCTGATGAAAAAGGGAGGAAAAAAATACACTTGATAATGCAGGAAATGATGGCGAAATGTTTCACAAAGGTATTTTAACGAGGTCGCCATTTAAAAGTCCCCTTAATATTCCGGAACATGATACTACCCGAGTGTCCCTTCAATCGAGGAATTCGTCTCGAGACACTGCCCAATTCGTGGGGAATCGAATGCCAAAATGTCTTTCACTCTGTCGAGACAAGAAGACAACATTTCCGTTATAAATCGAAGGAAAAAAAACAAAATTTATTCACAAATGAATAAAATAATATGAAATTTTGCAAATGGGCTTTTTAATAATTTTCGATAACTACGAAAATTTGAACAATTTTCATCTATGCATTATTACCGGTTAAAGATTAACAAAATTGTGGAGAAATATTTTTTTTTTCCTATTTTCCTATTATTCTTGCCTTGTCTATCACGGAACAAAATTCACACTCGGAAATAACGTACGAAAAGATGGAGAAGTCGAGATAAAAGTTTGGCGAGTTTGCGCCGAGGGCAAGCGCGAAGATCAAACGTTAACGAAACACACGTTGATGGACTGGACAATGAATCGGAAGACTCGTGAATCGAATTTAGTATCTTTAGCTTCCCGTTTATTTTTTTTATTTTTTATTTGATTTTATTTTTATATTGAATAATCTCCAAAAGGAGGTAAACATTGAAATAAAAAATCAAATTTAAATAGTAAATAAAACAGTACAATCATTCCCCATTATTTATCGGTAATACATTTTTTTTATTTAATTGCAGATTATTTAGCAGACTCCTTAAAACGATAAAATTCAAATCTTGAATGACCAAAATAATATCAAAAAAATGTTTGATTGCTCAAAAAATTGTAAATTCATCAAAATGGTCTATTCAATATAATTGCGCAATAAAAAAATATTTAACCGTCTACAGGAGCAAAAAATTCATACATTTTTAATGAAAATAACTTCTTCAAAGAATGGGATTTTTATTTCATTTTTACAATATTTCTTTAGTTTTTTTGGTGATGTGATGTGAATCGAAAAATAAAAAATTGTCGTGTCGCCTACACGAAATCTTTCCTAATATCCAATTAGGATGTTTTTCAAGACATTGCAATAGTGAGGATCGAGAATGAGCCTAATTTATGATCTTGATTATTAAATTTATAACGAAGGTGTGTCACACACGATGTTTCAGAAGTACATTTACTTCCTGTGACATTTTTTTTTAATCCTGACTATAAAATCGTCGATAAGGATGCAGGTCATCAATTTTTTTTTCATATTTAATTCCAATGACATTTTTCATAAATTTGTACTCCAATAAATAAGTAAATAATCCAATTTCCCTTCAAAAAAAATATTTTAACAATAATTCATTGAAATAAGCAAAAAAAAAATCAATAATACTTCAACATTTCCAAGTTAAATTGAAATTAATTTTCAAAAACTTGATTTTTCCATAAATAAATAAAATAGTTCGTTACCAAATTTATGTACCAAAAAAAATCACCAAAATTCGAAAAGAAAAAAAAAATATTAAGTCAATTGAAACTTTCGAAATTGAATTATTGCTCGAAAGTTTGTCAGGGCGTCATGAAAATCGTCAAAATTTAATGGACTAATGTAGAGGAGACGAAAAAAATGCGAAATATGTGAAAAAAAAAATTTGAAGAGATGTCTATAACTTAATGGGACGACTTGGGTCAATGGAACGCGTGCAAAAGTTGTCGCTGTGCATTTAAAACCGTCAACACTTCCTATATTAATTAATTTTAATGATTCTACGCTCAGGAGTGAGCGGTTACGTTATATAAGATCGTTAAACGTCAACGGGTCTATACATATGTATATTTATATACACAAATATAAATATATAATAAAAATAAAGACACACCAATAAATATACACTAAACACAGTATATTACGTCTACATATATATATATATGTATATATATATATATATATATATATATATATGTACTGATAATAAATGCTATAATTATCCTCGTTTTGTATTAATCGTAATTTCCTTATTTCGATTAACATGATCATGCGGTATTGCCAAAGAGATTTTCAACTCAGTCATTTCATCTCTCAATAGCTACTATTATTTCTTACTTAATCACAAGACACGAGAAATACTCGTTGCTCTCCTATTTTCAACTCCACAGATTTATATTAATATTTATTTTAATTGTTTGATTTTTTTTTCAATTAACAAACGACAGAATAATTATTATATTTTTTTTTATCGTTCTGATTTATAGAAATGTTAATTTTAATTATTTTATATTTTATGCAATTGTTTTCGTGCAATAAAAAAATTATTTTGAATAATTATTTTTTTTTAAATAATCCACGAAATAATTGAATTTGTTTTTCGAAAGTTCCCAGGCTTTATAATATCAATTTAAATCTTGTTTGAGAATGATTTATTGTTATACGAATTGATGCACAAATTGCGAGTTTGTTTTATGGGTTGAGAGAATATGGTAAGGATAGTCAAACACGAGAGTGATTTGTTTAACAAGGATCACGAAAGTGAGGTGATCGTTATTAATTATTTTTTTCAAGATGATTTGCATATGTGCATCGTATATTTGAAAAAGTGAATCGAGAGATTATGAACGGTGTATACGATATCGCCATCATCGACACTCTTCCCGAGTCCCTGTAATTATAACCGGAAAGGCCGACCGAGCTTTATAAACAATTTAACACATTGCAAAAAAAATGTCATTTTTTCGTATATTTTTTTTCTTTAATTATTTTTTTCTACCAATATCGATTTCGGCGTGACGAGAACGATCGATTGGGCGATTAAAACTGCCACGCAGAGTGTCGAGTCTGCACGTCAATGATTTTTCAATTTTTTTTTTTTTTTTATGGAATTTATTATTTTGAGAGGATTTTTTTTCTCATAAAAAAGTGAGAAACGAAGGAAATTGGTGCGAGTAGAAAGGAGGAAAAAAATTGGACTCGCGTGGCCAGAATTGGCTACATCGAGGACAACGGGACAAAAAAAAAAGGAAGAAACTTACGGCCGAAAAGCGTTTCGATTGGCACCACTGGTGTGTAATCATCGGCTTCGGACCCCTCACCCAAACTGCCTCTCGTGAGATTCTCTCCCTCTTTCTTCTCTTTCTTCCTCCTGTCGTCGATACATAATGGAGAGGCTGGTTAGCTCCCGTTAAAGAAGCCATGAAAAGATGATGTACGTCGACGTCTTCGACAACCGCGAGAAGAAGATAAAAATTGGAAAAACGTTTTTTTCCAAATTTTCATATCGAATTTTCATGAATTTGGAGATGATTTTCTCAGATTTGAAAAGCCCGGAAAAATACCTACCATAGGTAAACCAAAACGTATCGAATGAAAATCTCGAAAAACCCTGAGCTTTGACCTCTTTTTTGCCAAATTCGGACACTCAAATTTGAGAGGCCCCGATGCGGCCCCAGATCGACCGATCGAATCTCCGAGCACGATTCCTGAATTTGCGTTACTTGACCTACAAAATGGCGTTTGGTAAATCCAATTATCTCCATTTTTGCAGTCGTGCCAGCATTCTAAAGTTGCCGAAAAATTTATAATTAGCCCTAAAGCGTCCGAAATCGGGGATTAGACTTCAAAGCTGGGTAGAAAATCGAAAAAAAATCGTAGACTCTTTTACCAAACGGCATTTTGAAGGGTAAACGATAACAAAACGAATGAGTACAAGCTGAAATCGCTTTATTAAAATAAAACAGAATTACGGTTATTTTAGTGTGTTAAAAATTCGGCAAAATTCTAAAAACCATTTACGGAACGAAAATTTTCAAATACGTTCAAAAAATAAGAAAACTCATATTTCGCAGTAAACCCTGCATAATTTTTTGTACATTTCCTTGCAAATTATGTACTTTTGCTTGGAGTTTATTCTTGGATAATTTTCTTAAGTCTCCGGACGTGATGATCGTATTTATATCGCATGTACCAGGATGCACACATGGAAGGGTCAAAATTACTCGTTCGTCTTCTACACTCTGCCAATAAACACACCACGATTCCGGTCAATTATATGCGATTTGTAGACTTGTTGCAAACATTTCTTTTAAATTGTTATCATTGTTATTATTATTATTATCATTAAAATTTTTTTAATTTGTTATTTCAATCCTTTCTCGCCTTTCCACTTATTTCCATTCTTCAAGCTTGTCTCATTAGAAATTTATCAAAGCACATATGTATCGAGTGCCAAGTATCAGGTGTTCATTTAATAGAGGCCTGAAAATGCTATTGCATTACCAACGTAATTTTCCTATGACGGGACAAACAGTATTATCGAAAATTACACATGTTGAAAAAACCATTCGAGCTGTCTGGTATGCTTCATTTCCTCTTCGATCATTTAATCGGTTTATTGATTGCAAAATAAAATAATAACCGCAAAAATAATAGAAAGAATCTAAAAAAAAAAAACAAAAAACTATCAAATTCTGGGAGAAAATTGGCATTTAGGGAGAATGAACATTGTTCCATTTCACAAAGTAAAAAAATCACTTTGAATTCTTTTTAAAATCTTGTTAATTAGATGGAAAATAGTATCTTGTAATTTTTTTATATTATGGCATATAATTTAGCGTGTCCAATCGATTTTTCTTGATTCTCTTTCTCATCTGGTGGAAACACACACGCACACATATGTATAAAAGCATTGAATTATATTGTACATGCGTGCAGCTATTCGCACGTAATTCTAGACCGATTTTCGCAATGCGGCGTTATAATCGAAGCCGTGAGGGTTTTACGGTTCGTAGAAATTGGTGGGGTATTCACACACACGTGCGCACACACATAAGAAACTTAAAAGACTCGTGATCGACAAAGGTACCGCGTACTTGCCACGCGATATGTATTTTTCTCAATTTTTATATTCAAATCATTCATGGAAATGAAGTATCTTCGAAATTATATATCATCGACATATGTATTATATATACATAAATAATATTGTGTATTGAGGCCCCACGTGTTTTCAGAAAGGTTAAAAAAAAGTATAAATTTAGGAGAATTTTTCGGGGTTCCGAAAATCGAGCCTAGAGGGATTCTTAAGGGAGAAACATTTTTCTTGGACATTCATAAATCCTGCCATTTTCTTCGAAATTTGAAGCTCATTCTTTGTCAGCTGATCGTCCATGATTTTATCAATTGACAGTTGTCGAATTTTTCTAAATTTTCTCGAGATTTTATTACGAGTTCCCTGATTAAGAATTCATGATCTTCCCTCCTTGTACCCTCAGCAATTTCCTAAGATCAACATACAGTGTAGCATCCAAGAGTGGGACTAGTGATTGGATCGTGCGGTCCGGCATAAACCTGCCCAGACCTCCCCAACCGACCTGCCAACCTGTAATCATTCGCCTCCTTTATATACTTTCCTTCCTTCTTTTCTCTCTTTCTTTAATCCCATCCGAGATATGTGTCTCCGGTCATCTACGTATAACAGGAGAAAAACCTGCCGGCGCAGAGTTGCCCTTTAAACCGATTATTAGTAAGATTCTTCTTAATTCCGTCCAACTCGATAATCATCGATGTCTGCCATCTCTTTTTGCTCTTTTGCTTTAACGTGTTCTCCAGGCCGTGTCGTCAACGGTGCTTCCTAGAGTTATCTCCATTGGCAATGTCCTCGGGAGATACTTTGAAAGTTCTAAGATAACGGCGTCAATCGATGATACCAGTTGTGCAACTTGTATGCTGAAGTGTGCCTCGCTCAATGGGTCACATCCCAGCAGGTTTGATCACTTTTGTCATTTTTAGGACCTTGGGTCCGGAAGCCACTTTAAAGATCGACGATTAGGCCGTAGGGTACCTTAAAAGGGGGCTGTTAACTTCACTTAGTGTCGTTAGAATCTAAAGGATGTTGAGGAACCAGAAAAAATGCCATTAATTGCAGCCTCAAACGCCAATGACACCCTAAAATGGATCTTAATGTTGTTTCATTTGCATTGGATCCAGTAGAACAGTTAGGGGCGGTAAGGAATCTTCTAAAACTGAATCCACATTCCAAGCCAACTTGCCAAGAGACAGATCAAGTCAGGAAGCAATTATCAAAGATTAAATCCATAATTGGCACTTGCCATCATCAGAACTCTGATGCTATTAAAGAATCCATTAACGGTCCATCTTCCTAGTTCACTCAGGATCGGAAAACTTGCCACATTTAAAACTACTCCTGGCATGAGAAATAAAGATCAGTTGGACCACCAAAGATCCTTACTAAGATGGTCCAATGATAAATCATGAAAGAACATCATCAATAAAGAACCCCCAGAACGTCTGATTCAATAAGGAAGGTTTTACTCCTTCATTACGACCAATCGGGCTGCATTCAAAGCACAAATACCAGGATTGCAGAGTTGAGGAAGAAAGAAAAAGAATATTTAATTGGGGCAATCCGTGATTGTGGGGATGAGGTCAGGTATTATCCGCGGTCGTCGTAAATTATGCTCGTGGGTTTCGCGAAGCTTGCTGGTATTTCGGACCCGAAATGCCAATGGCTAGGTGGCAACAAATGACCATGGGTAGAAAACCAGCTTGTGGCATGATTCACGATGTGCGATTCACCACATCATGTAAGCTTGCTGCAATTGGTCAGCAATTATTGTTGGGTATATGTTTTGGGAGGGGAATCTGAAATATACTTTGATGCTGCTGCCCTTTAACATGAATGGATAAAATTAAATGCAAGTTGGAAATTATTCAGGCATTTTTGGAATGTCTGGAATGTCTAGAGTTCCAGATCCTAGTTAGTGTCCCAAATAGATTATTTCAGATGAACCAGCCGTGTCGTTGGACCCAAAACCCAACAGTATCCTCATAGCTTCCAGAAAAAACTTCATGATGTCCTGGCTCTTAAACATAAGAGAAAATAGCATCATTACAAGATTGCACGCGGTAAAGTGCCACATATCGAACACCGAAGCACAAGCCAATTTTGTTCTTATTGGATGAAAGGGGCCAGGAAGTGGTAGCCGATAAGATGGGCCCAAGTACTCGAGCCACCGAATTTATGGAGCTATCCTGTGAATTCCTGTATGCATTAGCCCAGACCCAGAGATCTGGTGAATCTCAAATTCGCCCATTCCTCATTCTTATCGGTCAGGGTTCTTTGAGTCCGAGTCTAGATGGGAAAGGAGAAAAATTCTTTTTTGCCACTTTGGGCCTTTACGTCCCAGAGAAGTTCGGGTGGAACTCTTTCCTGCCTCGTGTTCCATGCGTGACAAATGGATCGCACCAGGCTCGCATATCGTATCCAAATATTAAACACACATAAATTAGCCATTTCCAGGTGGGGCCCCGAGCCCTGGGCTTTTGCGCCGAACGGGCCCAACTTCTCCGAGTAAATTACAGTTGTCTCTCTCTTTTTTCTTCTCTTGTCTTCTCTTTCTCTTTCGCTTGGTAAAAGGGCCGAGTCCTCAGGTTTCCGGGACCGTGCGACAACCAGAATACCCTAATTTATTCCGGCCCCGGAAAAGGGGCCCATGACTCGGTGCAATCAAAATGGAAGACTGCTTTTCCCCTCTCTCTCGTTCTTCATCCACCTTTCGATCGATTTTTTATTGGGCGGCTTTCCTTTGCCGTCCAAATCAATCCCCTCTTTTGGGCCTTTTCTCCAGTACTTTAGGCCCCTCCACAACTCCAAGCGTGTCAGAGAATTACTTCTTGCATAACTCATAGAAAAATTGTTTCAGAACGATCAAATTTTTTTAATGATAACTTTTACTTCCTTCTGCACCCTAAACACCCTTAAGAGCTTTCCATGTTAAGGGGGTAGATGGAAAAAAAAAATTTCTTAAAAAGTCTGTTATCTTACAAATTGATCCTCGTACGTCAGAGAAAAAACTTCGATGGAGTTATTACGTGGATAAGAACAAAAAAATGTAAAAAAAAAAAAAAAAAAAACAGGAACAGCGAGGACCGCCTCGGGGCTTTTGATATTCTACAAGTTTCATCCACAAATTGTGTGCATGCATATGTATAAATCGGAAGATTCTCTCGACTGATATACGATTCTGAATCCGTTTTTTTATCCCTCAATTTTTTTTACTTCGCCGTTTTTTTTGCTTTTTTTTTGAGACATTTTCTCTCTCGACGTATCTCGATTATGAATTCTTTGTGTGCCACGCGGAAGAAAAAAGTATAGGTATGCAAATGGGAAACGGGGCGATGAGATATTTAAGTTTTGGTGAACTGACCAATCGCTCCAAGACTTTCCAGTTCAACAGTTTTTTTTCTTGCTTTTTTCTCTCCTCCCCCTCTCTTTTTCTGTGTGTTGAACGGTAGTCCCCATAATTTATGGCTTTG
This sequence comes from Rhimphoctona megacephalus, assembly GCA_963989365.1. Classification (NCBI taxonomy): domain Eukaryota; kingdom Metazoa; phylum Arthropoda; class Insecta; order Hymenoptera; family Ichneumonidae; genus Rhimphoctona; species Rhimphoctona megacephalus. The sequence goes on from OZ022424.1 coordinate 16,152,360, forward strand.
CCATCGCCATTTTGGCTTCTGATCTCTTCTCCCTCATTCTCATATTTTAATTCTTATTGGTGCCAACAACCTCGCTTCAATAATAATCCCGACCAATTGAAATCGAGCTCGGAATTATTGCAAAAAAAATCGCTTATTTCCCCAATTAAATTTTCCATTGATTTATTTTTTTCGTATTCACAAAAATATTAAAAATGACTGAGAAATTCGAAAAAAAAAATACGAATCGATCGAAAATCGTGTGAAAACACTTTTTTTCATATACTAAATGTTTTATTACTCGTAATAAAGTTTGATGAGTTCAAAAATAAAGATCGTCACAAAAAAAGTTACCCATGTTAGCCATACGTTGAATTATACGATAGGGTGTTATGCTAATATTTATGTTCTGTTGAAAAAAATCAAAATTCATGGTGCATCCCTCGTTCGTTTAACTGGCAGACGATCGTATCTACTTTATGAGGTTGTGTGTTATTTAAAAATCAAATTATAAAATTATCCCGAGTCCACTTCGATTTCACCATAAAAATTTATGTCGCAATTTAAAAAAACGAAAAATGAAGCTCGCAAAAGCTGCAAAAGCGAAATTGAGCTTTTTTGTAAAACAAAACAAAAGTGTGTAAAAATATTTTTAAAAAATATATATTTAAATCCACTAAATAATATATAAAAAGCATTAATAAAAAAAAGTCACAATCAATTATTTAATTAACAAATTGGCTCACAAATTATTTCTTCCTGTTTCCATATTATTTGTTGTCAGAAAAATAAATTATTCAAGTGTTTGCTGACGAGCAGAGAAAAATAAGAAATTGAAAATAGAGAAATTGTGAAGTGTAAAAAAAAATACACCCAAACGTGTACACAAACGAAACGTGCAGCAAACACTCGGTGTAACTCTCATGAGGAAATTTAAATACACAAGGGACTCGAGTGAAAAGTCACGTGGTTTTCTCATTTAGCTCGAGAATATGTTCATAGAAACTTGACACTTGTCCAGAAGTCGTACGCCGAGTTTCCACGTCCTCGTGAGTGTTAAAATGATAAGAGACAAAGAAATATAGAGAAAGATTAAAATATTGAAATATTACACGAGGCAATAACAGTAGCTGTTTCGCTTCATAAATATTTATCAAGTCAATTCTTCGAGGTGATGAACTGTGAAAAAAAGATTGGAAATTACAAAGTTTAGTATTTCAGGAAATATTTTCGAAATTTCAATTATTTCTCGATTTATTTTTATTGATCCAATAACTTTATAAATTTTTTTAGTTTATTTTTTATTTTTGACATTTTTTTCAAGTTTAATTTAACGAACCATACTTTTTTCTTTTTTAATTAAATATACCTGCGAATTGCACTTTGGGCGAACATTAACCCACCAAATGGGAATATAATTCTCGATATTTTGGGGCTTCTCAGGACGAACCGTAACGGTAATCAGAGCCTTTTTAAGAATATCGTAAATCGATATTAATCGATAAACGTTACGACTGGCTATTCTCTTGAAAGGCCGGAATTTCTCATTTCTTATGCATAATTAATGTGCAACCTGTTGCGTCTCGATATCTTCGAACTTGGAACCAAAATTGACACGTGTAATTTTCGACTAAAAATGTGAATCGATGTAAAAGAGTTGCAAATTTTTAGTTGTTATTTATAAAGATTTATTTATATAATTACTATAAAAATAATTTATCAGTGCTAAATTTGGAATATTAATAACATTTTTATTATTATGCAATTAGTCATCGATTTACGATTCACTTATTATTTAAAAAAATGCAAAATTGAGAAAAATTAATAACAAACGAGTAGAAAAAATTGCAAATTGAATCCAATTAAACCATGATGCATAAAAATCTTAATTAATTAGCAAAACAATATACGGAGCATCCGATTAACATAATTAATTAACAAATGTCCAATTAACGTTGAATATTGAAAATGAAATTGAACCAAACAACTAATTTAAGTGATGAATTCAATTATCCAAAACATGTGAATCGTTGAATTATTTTGAATGATGTTTTCTTTTTATTTGAAATAACATCTAAAATAAAAATGTATTTATTTCCAAACCTTTAAATTATTGTTAAAATATGAATTTTTAAATTATTTTTAAAAAATGTTAAATTTTGGAAACTGTTTTATTAAGTCCGAAAAAAATGGGCTGGATTTTGGGACACCCTGTGAATGGGAACTGAGTCATTCTGTCGTTCTAAATATCGGAGCAAGGTTTCTCGAGTGCAAAACAGGTTATGCCCGACGTCGTGGGTCCAGGTTTAATTCGTTGGTCTCGCTTTAACGAGACGGCTCGATTTCGCACCTTAAAATTTCTCAAAAAAGAACTAAAAAAAAGGTAAATAAAGAAAAAGTAAAAAAAAAAAAATAAAAGACCGTCAACGAAGGAATGACCGCGAAATAGCAGATCGAAATTTTGTCTCATTAATAGCGCGGACACTCGTTTGGGCGAAATGAAAAATTCATGAAATTGGATTTCAAGTCCAAGAGATCGCAGGAGGTCGCGACAATGATTGATGTGTCTGATTCTCCTTCGTCTCGAGCGTGGCTAGACCTCAAGTTTATCGAACCCCAATTTTTATCTATTTCTCGACCCATAACGTCTTATGCTAATTTTTTCATACAAGTTTTATTTCCAATTTCTTTTTTTCGGTCCCCAAATTAATTACTGTATTGGAGTTTCGTTATTACGGTAAATTCGTCTCATTTTTTGTTAATAAATTCTGTTTAATACTAAAATTTTATTTTTCGTACAAAATGTTTTCTTTTTCATTAAAAAAAAATATATCTTAAATTTTTTTATCTCCGAATAGAAATTAAACAATAAAAAATGCAAAAAATATTGTGATCGAGCCTGGATTTAAAAAATCAATCTAATATTATTGAATTACCGGATTTCCCTACACATCTCTAATTTCCCATAACGATCACGATCAATTTGATATAAATGAGTTAAAAAAAAATAGAAATTAATTTCCTCAGTAACGATCGTAGAAAAAACTAATTATCTCCAAGTTATTATTAATAGTAACACTTGATTGATAATTATTTGTTGATTATACTTTTTAGTCGTTTTCTTTTTTAATCAGAAAAAAAACTTGTACCATTTATCGAATTAAAAATACGATAAAACAGAATGAACCGTAATTAACAAAGTTCTCAATTTTTTCACCATTATTTCCATTAATTATAATTAAATCACTTACTACATTATTATTATACATACGAAAAATAATTGAAAATACAATTATTTCATTAGAAATATTCTCAACAGTGGTTTTGCACAGTAAATCAAACGAGATCCTCATATTTACAAATACTCAAACGTATCAACACAGCTGAGCATACACGAATGCTCGCTGGTGCTGGAAAATCTCGAGTATCGAGCTAAGAATTGTGATCAATTACTAATGGCAATAAAACTCGTATTAATCATCACTAACAATTAATTAAAAAAATTAATCTATCAAATTTCACGATTTTTAATTAAATTTTAGTTCAAACAATTTTAATTGCCAATTTTATTATTAAAAAAATAATTATTGATAACAAATAAATAAATAAAATTAAATAATAATAAATAAAAATTTGAATTTAAAAAAATTACGATGATTAAAATGAGTTCGAAAAATGGTAAAATAAAAAAAATTAGAAAATCAACATTTTGATGTACCAATAAATAAAATTAATCGAATTAATTCGATAAAATTTATTCTAATTCGAACAAAAAACGAAATAAATGTTGAAAAATACAAAATAAGTACAATAAATAAAACAAATCGAACACGTATGTTGTGAGGATTCTTAAGGTACATACATTGTGAGTATATATGTACAACAAGTACCAAAGGCATCCGCACACGCTGTGAAGAGGATGAGGAGTAGAAGAAGAGAAGAGAAAGAGAAAAAAAAATCTAACAGATTTATCACCCGAAGGCTCGGGCTTTCCGCAGATGCTTCTGTGAGCCAACCTGTAACATTTGTGTGCGTTTATAAACATTTCTTCCAAGCAACCGCCGATCTTAGAGTCTCTCGCGTATTTATTTGTTTTTATTCCGGAAGAACGATATGGGCATTGAATACCAAATAGATTTGGATATTTTATATTTATTTGAATAAATAATCATAAATGTTATTTAAAAAAATATTATTATTATCATTGGAAGATTATTTATTTATTATTTTTATTAGAAAATCTATTTTTAGTTGCAAAATTATGTTTTTAAAGTAAATTTAAAACCTTTTTGGCCCGAATTTAAATAACAAAAATGACACAAATTTAAGTATAATGTAAGAAGTTCATGATGCTCGTTAATGAGCTGAGATTATTCGATAAATAATCTTGAGTCCGACGTTTGACAGTCTGGCATATATATATATATATATATATATATATATCGGCAAATATAAATTATTCACGTCCACCGGTGTATAATTACGAGACTCAATATCGCGTGCAAAGGACTTTGACATAAGTGGGCTCAACTTATACATACACACGATCCTTCCTACCTGTCGCCTCTTCTCGAGGCTCCTGAAATGCCTACATGAAAATATTAAGCTTCCAATTACTCTCATTGATCTTCGAAACAACCCCTATTTTTTCATAATTTTTTTTCGATCTTTTTCTATAGTCAAAAGATTTTTTTTTTATCGAATCAAATTTTTAGTTCACCATTTTCGGTTTTCATTGTAATTAAGTCAATAATTTTTTATTTTATTCGTATTTTTTGATCTTTATTATTTATTTGGTTATTTATAATTAATGAAAATTGAAAGAAAGAATACTCATCTTGGAAAAATCAAGAGGAAAAATTGGGGAAACAACCCCTATTTTTTCATAATTTTTTTTTCGATCCTTTTCTATAGTCAAAAGTTCTTTTTTTATCGAATCCAATTTTTAGTTCACCATTTTTGGTTTTTATTGTAATTAGTCAAAGTTTTTAAATTTTATTCTTATTTTTTGATCGTTATTATTTATTTGGTTATTTATAAATTAATGAAAATTGAAATAAAAATTACTCACCTCGGAAAAATCGGAGAAACAGCCCTTATTTTTTCATAATTTTATTTTCGATCTTTTTCTATAGTCAAAAGATTTTTTTTCATCGAATCAAATTTTTAGTTCACCATTTTCGGTTTTTATTGTAATTAGTCAAATTTTTTAAATTTTCTTCGTATTTTTTGATCGTTATTATTTATTTGGTTATTTATAATTAATGAAAATTGAAATAAAAATTACTGACCTTGGAAAAATCGGGGAAACAGCCCTTATTTTTTCATAATTTTATTTTCGATCTTTTTCTATAGTCAAAAGATTTTTTTTTATCGAATCAAATTTTCAGTTGACCATTTTCGGTTTTTATTGTAATTAGTCAAATTTTTTAAATTTTCTTCGTATTTTTTGATCGTTATTATTTATTTGGTTATTTATAATTAATGAAAATTGAAATAAAAATTACTGACCTTGGAAAAATCGGGGAAACAGCCCTTATTTTTTCATAATTTTATTTTCGATCTTTTTCTATAGTCAAAAGATTTTTTTTTATCGAATCAAATTTTTAGTTCACCATTTTCGGTTTTTATTGTAATTAGTCAAATTTTTTAAATTTTCTTCGTATTTTTTGATCGTTATTATTTATTTGGTTATTTATAATTAATGAAAATTGAAATAAAAATTCCTCACCTTGGAAAAATCGGGGAAACAGCCCTTATTTTTTCATAATTTTATTTTCGATCTTTTTCTATAGTCAAAAGGTTTTTTTTAATCGAATCAAATTTTTAGTTCACCATTTTCGGTTTTTATTGTAATTAGTTAATATTTTTTAATTTTGTTCGTATTTTTGTAGTCGTTATTATTTATTTGGTTATTTATAATTAATGAAAATTGGAAGAAAAATTACTTACCTCCGAAAAATCGGCACGAAAAATTGTTCCGCTGTGACCATGAGGAAAACTTCTTTGTCATTGAGTCTGGCGAGAAAATAAGTCAGCCTGAAAGTAGGAAAAGAAAATAATTGAGCATATTAGAAAGAAAAAATGAGTTGTGATTCGTTGATTTATTTTTGATGATTTTTTGACTCTTTTTTAATCATTATTTGGGAGCTTTTTATTTAATTACCAAAATTTGCGTTTTTCATTTTGATTTTTGTTGTTTTATTGTTTGTTTTTATTTATTTAAATGCGAATGAAAATTTATCAGCTTTGGGACAAGAGATTTTCATAATTCGAGACGATTCTTAATTGCTTTTAATTGGCGACTTGTCTCGAGGTACTTTTACGTTAATACGAAAGTATATAATAATGCTCGCGGTTTCGAACCAGTTTTGCAAAATAAAAAGAGGCGAAAAAATCGAATTCAATGTGCTACTTATTTTTGTATCAAGTTGCAAGACTCTGAGTAGATGGAAATCGGGATTTACATACGAAACGGGCGAAGATCGTTATCCCTCGAAAAAAGAATTAAAACAGTCACTTCGATCAATCTCAGATTCTATATTTATCGTTAATTTCTTATTAAATATGTAAAACGATTCTTTAATTAATTAATTTATTAATATGAAAAAAAAACAATTTTAAAAATTTTTCTTGTCAAAAAATTGTCCGGAAAAAATTTGAATATTTTGTTTCCTTGTTCTTCGATATTTATTAATTATTCACTGCTCCATTTAGGATATTTGTTTTTGCAAAAATTATTAACTCCATCATGCACGGGACTCACGTTTTTAATTATTTTTAAATGGACCATTAAATTCGAATTACGAGTGTATTACAGTTTAAAATTAATCGATTTAAGATGAAGATACCATTAATTTGATTGCTTTCGTAAATTCACGAACTCGCGAATTGATAGCTTTTTTTTTCTCTTTCGATTATCCATAGTACGTGTGTAAATATTTATGTGAGTGTATTAAAAATGACACAATAACTTGTGCGAGGCGATTAAATTTGATTTGCGAAAGGTTCGATCCCGACGAGCCCTCGAATCGTAAAAAAGAAGTTTTTTGAATTTATTCAAAGTCATTTTCGCCCTTAAAATTAATTTTGAAATAAAAAAAACCATTGGATTTTTTATTTTGAATAAAAATGAGTTTAATCCTTTTCTCAAATGAATTATTTTTTTTTTTCCAATGCTAAATATAATTTTAATTACGTCAAATATTTTTTTAACATATATTTTAAAAAAATACAATTTAATTTCAATTTTGTTCGATCCTTCCCTCGAAACATTAATTTTTATGGTTCCCTTGCAAGTATCGTTATTATTACATTTGTGCTTAATATATTTTTTCAATAATATCTTTTTTTTTTTATATAAATTTTTATCATTTTCGATACCCTTCAATTTGAAACCGCCCTATATTCCTCCCGACTCAATTACGTTTCATCGAGAGGCACACGTGGCATTTATCCAGAATAAAGATAAGCCTAACGAGTCGTGAAGAATATATATATATATATATATATATATATATATATATATATATTTCTTTGTTTGTATTTTTTTCTTCATCCTCTTTTCACTGGACGTCTTGAGTTTCGATTGCAAACGTGCCCCACGGGGTCTTGTGGCTTTCTCTCGTTCCCTCTCACTCGCTCTTAATGTTTTTCTCTCTCTGTTGGGTCCGAGGACCATGGGACCCTTATCTCGCGGTCCCAGCTAAAAATTCACAAGGGACTTAACGGTTCCAACCTCGAAAAACTCACGAGAAACAGGGAGAGCGAAAAAGAAAGAAATAATGGCAAAGAGCAAGACTTTCGGGGTGCTCCACCTTCGCTCTTCTTCAAAGAAAAAAAAATTAAAATAAATCCGTTGGATAAAATGTGGTACGTTGCATCTTCCCACAAGTAGGTCCGAGAAATGAAGCCGAAAGGAAAAAAAAACAATTAATTCTCCCGGAAGAGAAGTGGGAATAAAATGTCCGGAAAAATTCGCTCGCGCGAGCAAAGTGAGTGCGAAAAACGAAAAACTTGTGATAAGCTTATTTTGACGATAAAACTTTGAAATATAAAACAGAAAACTAAAAAAAAAACGCTTCTTAAAATTATTTGTTCGGTTCTCCAATGCGTTAAATTCAAAAGATAAATCCCGAGAATAATAAACCGTGAAGATAAGAAGCGCTGTAATGAAAAGACGAGTTCTTACGATTAAAAAAAAATCTCAAACGTCATGAAACATTGCTACAGAGGTGATAAAAAATTATTCATTCTGAAGACAGGTATTGCATTTTCGTGACTGAAGTGACAGACAAATTTGCTCAAAAAATGTCCAAAAAGGGGGGGAGGGGTAGAAAAAAATACACGAGAGCATAAAGCCCCGAATTATGGCGTCATAAAGACGAAGTAAAGTGTGTAACGTGGCTTATTGCTTCGTGCAATCGTTACTTTCGTAAATCTACCAAATGTCCTCGCCTTCACGTCGTTTTCCTTTTACATCGTCATTTATTTTTTAATGCATATGAGAAACAAAAAAATTACGATCCCAAAAATAGGTTTGTTTTGGGCCAGCAGATTTTTTTGGAATACTCTGTTCGCGCGAGCGAATTTTTTATCACTCGCTTCACTCGAGCGAATTTTCGTTACCCCAGCAATTTTCCCATTGCAAAAAAAATACTAATAGCTAATTATTGTTATTTCGAATAGTTATTACAATTATAAATGTTACTGGTGTCAAAAAAATAATGGCGAAAAAGATCCAGGAAGATTTACTCGAAGATTGGATTTGTGTCACTCCAAGATCGGATTATTTCCATTTTTTTTCATTCCTCTCGATCTTGGCCCCTGTCCCAGCTGTTCGAATTCCCGAAATGCAATGAACGTAAAATCTCGACATGATGCACACGTTATTTCCTTCATTGGCAACGCTTCGAAGCTGTCATATCGTTTTTTTTCTTTATTTCCCCATTTTTTCTTCATACAGAAATTCTTTCCAGAATTATTACGATGTTTCTTTTTTATGTTTCGCGTGGGCCTCAAAAGATTTTACGTTTTGTAAGACTCTCCAGTGGCCCTGGGGTGGTACGTGGGGTCTTGAGATATATTTATATAATACGACGAACATGTTATTATAGCAATAAGAAAATATAAAAATGAAAGGTAAGAGAGACGTCAGTTATTCCTTTTCTTTTTTCGTACTTTGCATCCGAAATAATTTTTTTTTCGCAATGTATGTCATTCTCTACAAGGTACGAGATTTCTCAGAGTTAAAAATCACGGGAATATATCGATATATATAAATGTATAAATGCTACAATTATACGATAATAATATTTGGAATAATTTTTAAAAAACTTTGCACAACGATTACATGCTGTCGATTCAGTGGCAAAATAAAGTCTGCGGACGTTCGTGTTTACGTTCCGCAGTTGAATAACTCGTGCGACCGAGCGAACAAGGTATCGTATGTAGTTCTAAATAAAAAAAATTAAACAACGATGAAGCACCGAAAGCGTGTTTAGTTCACGTCGGACCTTTGCCCAGAGATTATTGATTTCGCCAATAATTTCTTGCATTTTGAATTTTTTATCATTTAACACGGGAGTATATTGAATAAAATAACATTTTAAACGCAGCAATTATTTAACTTACAAGTGCCAGGAGTGTTTTTTAATTGTGCTTGGCTTATGGTGCATGGAGCACCTACGGGGTTCACGTATAAATCCTCTGTGGACCGCTACGGGGTGCACCTTGAACCTCCGTGGGCCAAAAAGGTTAAACGCCACTTGGCTCGCTAAATACTCCGGTTTCACTGTGCGTGATCAAATATATCGTGAGTGCATAAATAAAAAAATGTGGCGAGCAAATTTTGCGGAATTATCGAGCGAGCTATTTTTTTTACTCGCCTTGCCCGCGCGAGCGAATTTGATTTTGTACTCGCTTTACTCGCGCGAGCGATTTTTTTACTCGCTTTACTCGCGCGAGTGAAATTTCCACTCGCGTCGTTCGCGCGAGCAATTTTTCTACTGATTTTGCTCGCACGAGCGATCTTTTTACTCGCTTGGCTCGCGCGAGCGAATTTTCGTACTCACTTTGCTCGTGCAAGCGATTTTTTTGCTCGTTTTGCTTCCACGAGCCATTTTTTTTATTCTCTCTACTCGCGCGAGCAATTCCACCAGTGTTACCGTGCTTTTTCCTCTCAGCTAAACGTCTCGAGACTGAATTCTGGTTATAGCGAATGAGAATATTATTTCTCTTTCTCTCTCTCTTGCGAGTGACATAATCAAGTGCATTTCCTGATGTTCCGGAACCGCTCCTACGCTCGAGTGAGTACAAGAGTGATTATTCCAATATTGCAACTATGTGTCGAAATACTGCAAATTCGAGCCAAATCTCCGTGTGTGCGGGGTAATAAGGGTCAGCTTGATTCTTTATCTTTTTAATGGGGTAATTGGAGTCAAGCCAATAAAACTTGACTTTTTTTACTACACGGTTTTAAAAAGTCACTTCTTCTGGCATATACGTGCAAATTGATCACCGCCGAAATGCCAGGAACACCAGGTTGTTCCTCAATTCTCTTTATCTAGTAATTATCCTCATTTTTATTTTCCTCCCTCGTTCTCTCACATTTTCTCTCGCTGACTCGAGACACCGTAACGCGTTTCAAAAAGTGCCAATAGCTTACGGGTTTTGTTTTATGGTTCATAAAATATACACTAATACGACAGTAATAAAATCAACCGTCTCTTTCTTTTTCTTTTTCTTCGTGGTTTTTTGTTCCGCTGTCAAACGTCCATGAGAAATTAAAAGAAGAAAAAAGTTGTAACTATGGGAATTAGGAAACTGATGGAAGTTTTTTTTCCTCGCCTTTCTTCATAATTTTTCTTTTATTTCAATTAATTTTTCTCTCGAACAATAAAAAAATAAAAAAATAAACAAAACAATTCTTCGACTAAAATTGCTAGAAATAAAAGCGTCGTACATTCACTTAAATTCGCACAATTTAAGATATTACAATTTTTTATTAACGTGTTTCTATAATTGTTTTTTTTTTTCAATCTCCTTTTTTATTGCTTACGCTTTTTTTCCTTGCACCTGCGATATTTAAACACGTATCCGTATTCTATAATGCACGGAAGCGCCAAAGAAGTGGCTGTAATAGTACAACGGAGGAAGCTCGTCATGCCACGTGGGCATACCTATAAATATTAATTAATTCACTCGGATTATTGTAGCTTAACTCGCCACTACAGCGACGTCTCGTGTACATAAGGGAAAATTATTTACGGCTCGATGAATTTACATGGAGTTCGATCACATTACGTACGGTTCAACGTGCCAATAATAATAACAATAAAAATATTTAAATAAATGAATAAATAGTTAATTAAATAAATTTGAATAATTCAATGTTCCAAGATTCAAGAGAAGCAGTTCGAATGTTTATCTTGAACTAAAAATTAATTTGCAATTTTATAAAAACAATATTGCAATTTTGAAAAATTTATTTCTTGAAAAGTCTTGACAATAAAAATTTGCAAAAAATACCAGCCACTCGTTTTGGTTCAAGAAATACATAAAAAAATCAGGCGTCGAATTCATGCGTTCAAAAATTAAGGGGGTCGATTCGACATAGAACGCCTTATATAATATTTAAAAAAATCATATCTCGATAACCGTGGATGATAAAAATCTGAAAAAAATACTGAACATAGTTGTCGAAACGAAGAATCGAGGGGAAAATCCGGCATTGAATTGAAACAATCTAAATCCCATAATTTAATGTGAAATTGCTTGTAGACTCAACGTGACATGGATCGATCTTTCGAGCGTGATCCCAGAGCATCAAATGCTTCTTTTTTTTTCTCTTCAATGTTGCTTTTTACATACATAATGAAAAAGTAGAATAATTCTTATCCTTGTTTTATTATATTTCTTCGATTTTCGCACTCCGTAAGAGAGAGAATGAACGTAGAAAGAGAAAGAGAAAAAGAGAAGAAAGAAAAAACGATCTGCCTCGCTTGGTTTGTTTCTCGCGATGCCGAGAATAATACATTATCGAGCTTCCGCAATATCCGTAGCGTGGAAACGAGAACGTTACCTGTTGCTTATTCACTGACGAGATTAGAAAACGAAACGGTCTACGAGCGCCTCGTTTTGCTTCGTACTCGCGAAATCGAGATTTTTTTTTCCCGCGGCACACTTGATCCGATTCACGCATAGAGTGATGGTACTTACTAGTGCCATCACTCGAGTTTTATTACAGGAATAATTCTAATGACTTTAAAATATATTGCAATCACAAAAACCACCGAAAAGGCCAATACCATTTTTAAAGTCCACAAAAATCTCGAGATTTTGAGTTTTCAGAAATTGGGTCCAGAGGGTCTGGCTGAGACAAATTTTTTTCAACGTTCAGTGCTCTAATTTGCTAAAAAATTAATATATTGGGACGAATAAAAAACGATTTTCTTTGTTTCTTCATAAGTTTTTTGAAAAACTTGTAAGAAGATCAGAATTTTTAGTCATACGATAATATAATGTCAAAAAAGTGGGTTTTTAGGGTTTTCTCACGAAAATTTGCAGTTGAAAAAAAATTTATCGGTGTTTTTAGTGTTTTTAGAACATAATACATCGGAATAAGACGAAAAAAAAATATTAAAAAACAAAAAAATTTTACCATTTTGAACACTTCTCAAAAATGATTACAACTTTTTTTCTAATCTGAATTGAGTTTCTACTAAGGGCTCGTTCGATTCTTATTCGAATCCCCTTTAAAATGGCCCTTGATTTTTCCATTTATCTTCATTTTTCGATTTTTAGCGAATTTTCAAAGTTTCCAATCGATTTCTGCAAATTTAATACCCCTTTGCGTTTTTTTTGTCGATTTTCGAGGTCGTTTCTCGGGTAGAATCAATCAAGATAGCGGGATAATGCCAACGCTATTTTTTAAGTCTACCAAAAATTAAAGAAATTGAAAAAAATTGAAATTTTGATATTTTTAGATTTTCGAAAATCGGCTCCGAAAGGGTTCCCGGAAGCAGTCAACTTTCAAAGTGCTCTAATTTTCTCAAAGATTAAGATATCGGGATGAATAAAAAACGATTTTCTTTGGTTTTCCATGGGCTTTTTGGAAAACTTAGTGAAACATTTGAATTCTCATCCACACGGTACGGTAATGCCGTAAAAACAATTTTTTGGGGGCTTATCACAAAAATATGCAGTTGGAAATAAAATAATCGGTGTTTTTAGTATTAATGATGCAAGAATTTTCAAAATTAAATTTTTGTTGCTTCAATATGATGAAAAAACAAATTAACATTGTTAATATTATTATGATTCAATTAATATTATGATGGTTATTATATTTAACCAAAAATTCCAACAACTGTTCTTATCCGATCTGAAGTTTATTTTAATTTCATCGTATTTAATCGGTCGAGCACGAATTGTCAAATAAATCGACGTTTATTGCAGCGAAATAATAATTAATTATTATCCAATTTCATTTTGACGTTTATTCGGAGTTCACGCGAGTCCGAATGATCGTAAGGACCGGCCGAAACTCGAGTCAGAGTGATAGGCGTGCGATATAGTTAACAGTAAAGTTCGATTTTACGTGTGCTTGAGAAAGATCGAGAGAAAAAGAGAGAAGTAATATTAAATAAGGAAAAAGCGATGCGGGTCCTGTCTTTAATGTGTACAAAGCCATATAGGCGTTGGTTCGACTCGTAAAGTGGTAACGATCCTGGATCTCGTTAATTAGTGACTTGGGGATAAAAAAATGACGATTGGAAATATGGTGAACGTGTAAACAAAAATATGGTGCGTGTATTTCGGCTGCTACAATTTTAACGAGAAGGTTTGACCAGTTTGGACGGAAAAATATTTTTGCATGCATTAATTCATTTCAAAGTTTGTTATTCTCTTTTTTCTTGCGTATCGCCACAAACACGTATGTCTATATATTACGAAACCTACAGAATTCGCACGACACTCGCTTTACTCGCACGAGCGAATTTTTTACTTGCTTTGCTCGCACCAGCGAGTTTTTTATTCGCTTTGTTCGCGCGAGCGAATTTTGAACTCGCTTTGCTCGCGCGAGCGAATTTTTTACTCGCTGTGCTCGCGCGAGCGAATTCTGTATTCACTTTGCTCACGCGAGCAAATTTTCTACTCGCTTTGCTTGCGCGAGCGATTCGTCTGTTGTCTACTCGGTTCTCCCTTTTATCCGGAAGTCTCGGACCCGATCTTCCATATGGCGAATAAGATTTTTTTCTCTCTCCCAATCGACCTATGATATAAAATACACCGTTGGCTTTATCCTCCCGAGAGAAAAGACTCTCGCGAATGGTTGATGCGAATACGGCGAAACTCGCGACAGCAGCTCAACGAGAGTGGATATTCACCTTGCGTACAAATAATTTCCGTTTTAACGTTGCGTTAACGCTCGGCTATCACATTTATATATATATATATATATATATATATATATATATATATATATATATATATACGCGTTACTAGATGATAATTCATATAACAGCGAATTGTATGAGCTTTGCGCTCTCGACGAGAGCATACGGACGAGAAAATACGAGTGAGAGCGAGAGCGAATGCCCGGTAATCGATCATTACTCTATTCGCGCCTCAAATAACTCCAAGAAATGTTTAAACGATGAGTCTTCCTCGTTATCCGACAAACGAGCGTAACTTATTTTTTTCTTTCCAAAAGCTTTAACACTTCGAGTGCCAGCTGACACTCAAAATTCTGCGAAATAATTATTTATAAATTGTCCACTCACGCACTTGCTCTTCACACTGAGAAAAAGTGAAAAATCAACTCGAATAACTGGATAAATTAAAAAAAAAACTCAAAAAGTGACTTTCACTCAAAAACTTACGTCTACTCAATATTTTTCTTATCCCCTTACTATGAAACAATATAAAAATCGCATCTTTTCTCTTCTCTTGTTTTTTCTCTCGACATATGCCATTCGTACATTGTCTATTCGCGTGCGATCATAATACAACCGTTGATTCTCCTTCCGGAGTGCTCTCCAGATCGTAAAAAAGCATTACGATGAGTGCGAACATGTCAAAGCGAACGAGTAATAGCGTGACCATCGTAAACCACGTACAGCAAAAGCAAAAAACGACCGAAACCTATTTATGGAACTGACCATTGCGATTAAACGTCTGCCTACTTTTGGCACTCAAAAATCCTATAAAAATCTTTTCTCCACAATTAACAACTTTTTTTTATTACTGCATAATTTTTTTTTTGCATATTTCAATCGTTGCACGTATGTAGAAAAATTTTTCGAATGAACAAATTTATTATTTTGGTATATTGAAGTTTGGGTAATTTTGTTTACAGTAACAAATTTAATTTTCACTCCAAAAATTCCATTTCAACTCCAAAAACTTAACTTTCATCCCAAAACATTGACTTTTACTCCAAAAATTGAATTCTTACTCCAAAACTTAAATTTTACTCCAAAACTCAATTCCTACTCCAGAAATTCAAATTCTACTCCAAAAATTTAATTGTTACTCTAAAAATTCAAGTTTAACTTCAAAAGTTCAAATTTTACTTCAATATAGAATTTCTATTCCAAAAACTTAAGTTTAACTCCAAAAGCTCAAATTTTACTTCAAAATTGAATTTCTACTCCAAAAACTCAAATTTTACTCCAAAAGTACAAATTTTACTACAAAAGTCAATTTTCAGGATTGAATTATGTGGCATGAACATAATTATCATTAAAACGTTATCGTCGATTGTTCATTTGAATAAAAAAATATATATTTGAACCCAGTAACATTTTAATTTGTCATTGTATCCAACTTTGTTATTTGTAATGTAAATTTTCTCGTAAAAGTACGTTACTGTTGCCTCGTTGCATTTAATTTTACCTTTTACGTCACAATGTCCGATTCGCATAGTGATCCATCACCATAAACATATGCTACGCTCTCTGAAGGCTCTCTAAATGCTAGTAAATTTTTTTTAAGTCACGTGTTCATTTAGAGGCAGATTTGTTATTGAAAGAAAATTTTCTCTCTAGTCGTTTTATTTTTTTTCTAATGCAAAATGTCCCTAAATCAAAAAATCAAAAAAATGATGTTGAAAATGAAAAAAAATTGACTAAAAAATTGAAAGAAAATTTGCAAATTAAAAAAACTATTAAAAATTTTGAATTTTAAAAATTCGTAATGCAACAAATTAAACTTGACGATGCACAAAATGATTAGAAAAAAAAATGACGCGGCCCAATTTTCGTGCGAATAAACTAATGTCGAGTGTCATGAGTGGGAAGAAAACACGGTGAATAATATTGCGGAAGATTATATCTCGCTGTTGAAAGCGTGCGAGTATCAATGAAAACGCGTCTGATCTCATCAAGTGTGAAGGAGCAAACGAGGGAGCAATCCCGTATGCTAAAATCGAGAAAATCGATGCAAAAAATTGGCAAACAAGAAAAAAAAAGTTGCTACGAAGATGTTGAAAAAAAAAACATGTGTAGCTAGCTGTAATATTTACAAGTATTTTGTTGCCATATATGGGAGATTCCATTCGAAATATAAAATAAAATAAAAAAGTTAATTAATTAATCAAATTCAAAAATAATCAAAATATTGATCCTGAATAATAAATTAAATTGTATTTTTTAATTTTGAATAAATACTTCGATTCCTAAATATTTTTAATCGCAAATTCGAGCTTATTTTTCGGCAAAGAAAAAACGAATTAATTTTTACCAAATTATCAATTTAAAAAAAATGTTTAGATCGATTAAAAAATGCGTTTGAGGTGTAAAATAAAAGTTAAATTAGCCTGAAACAGCTCGTGTATCGTGTCTAGTCAACGACACGAACGAGATAAGTGGAGAAGGAAGAAGAAAATGAACTAGAAAGATCAAGGGAACTGGAACATCGAGGCGTGGCGCCAGTCAATATATATATAAATATGCTCCAATACAAATGTCTCTACATTTATGTATAATGCAAGTGGTTTTATTTTCATTTCGATCCAAACGCAGAATTATTTTGAATCCAGTATTTATTTACAAATTAAATGATCAAGTAATTAAAATTAAATGATCAAGTAATTCTAATTTCATTGGAAATTCCTGTACACAAATCAATATAAATAAACACATTTTTATCTTTCGCGAAGGAGAGTCGAGTCTAGTAAGCGGCCTTGAAAGGCTGTTCTCTCGAAAGGTCTTCGACCTATTTTCTTTGGCCACTAAAAAAAAAGCAAAAATGACATTTTTTTCAAACAATTTTGTTATTTTTAATAATATTTCTTCAAAATTTAATTTAATTTTGTTTAAATTTTAATTCTAATTAATATTTTTTCTCATTTTTTTCCTATGAAAGGAACGAAAAAATCGAATTGAGTTAAAATAATTTTTTTTTCCTTTATTTTTATGGAAAATTGCACACTGGGGTCGGTAGTCGTAAAGCTATACGTGGATTTCTATAAAGCATCGTTCACGAAACGATAAAGATCACGAGGCTCTGTCTTACGTTAGATTTTTCTGTTTTATTATTATTATTATTTTATATCACAGTTCCTAGTCCCATGGGGGTCAAGAATGTGTGTATTTGACTATCGATGCTCTTTTGCCGCATTCGCGTAACCCCGGAAGCAAATTGTCATGTGGCATTTCCGGGTTCCCTCTGTGATTCGACTCGGATTTATTTGGGAACAATAAATAAATGAAAAAATTGCAAATAATTTGATAAAAAGTCTCATTGACGATTTGATCATTTATAAGATTTCGTAAAATGTTGAAAAAAACTTCCGAAATTCTTGGGTTTGTTTAAATCGTAGTAATAATGAATAAATAACAATAATTATAATAAAGTTGAATTAAATTTATAATATACGGCAATTTTAAGGTCCATCTTGAAGAAAATAATTCATTTCTCAACTCACCAATCAAATTTAAGTTGCGTCCTTAATGTTTGCTAATTTTTATTCACCCACGTGCTTTTAAAAATTCTGTTTTTTATTTTTTTGTTTTTTTTCTGTTTTTTTTAACTTTTTGAAGAATTGTTTAAACTTTCACCTCCGAAAAAAAACGCGCACTCGCGACTCCCACTTAATTTCACTTTGGTCCAGTACGAATTCGTATCATCAGGAAGAATTGACAAAAAAAAATAGTTATTCTGATTTTTTTGTTTTTTCGAATTGTTCAATTTTTTCTTTTTTATTAATTATAAACAAATTATAGTGATTTAATCCAACAAACTCTATGAGTATAATTTTTTGGCCAATTTTGTAAAATTTATTTATTTGTTCATAAACTTTCAACTATCGACTAATCTTCTACATCAATTTTTTTTGTTTTTATACAATAATAAATTGTTGCTTATAAAACAATTTTTTTTCCACGTCAAAAACAATTTTGAGTTACGGAAAAAAAACAATAATTTAACCACGACGATGTACGATTTAAATATTATTATTGTTTTTAATATTAACAATTAAATAAATAAATAATAAATAATTTGCAAAACTGTGACGTTAGTGGGAGAGTGTCACTCGGGTCCCCGTGTCGATGGGGTTCCGGTGGTTTGATGTGTGCAGTGCGATGGTCGGGTAGTTTGTGGCTGGTAGAAATAAGCCGCTCTACGAAGAGCGATGCAGCTCTTTTTTTTGTCTTTCTCCGTTTTTCCTCTCTCTCTCTCTCTGTCTCTCTTCCTCTGACTTGGCTCGGTCTTTTTCTTTCGCGCTGAGTCTCGGAGTATCGCTTTAGCGGGATCCACCACCGTGTCAGGTACACCTTCCCTGTACCACCTCCTCGTTTCAAGGACTCGCATGTATTTGTCCTGAGTAGACGACTCGACTCGCCACTCAATTTGTTTCGTTCTTTTTTTCAGCTGATTTTTTCCATTTTATTTTTATTTATTTTTATTTATTTTTATTCTGTATTTATTTTTATTTTTATATTTTACTCTGTTTTGTCTCTCTTTACGTCACCGTCAACCTGTACGATACTCGACAAAACTGGACTTTCTTTATTGCCCACCAGGCGAAATGCCACTTGTTTCGTATTTGCTCGTCCGCCCGGACTACGCCAGCCACGTATGTCCCGTTCGATCCTATTCCTTTTTTTTTGCTTTTCTTTCCTCGATGTATTAAAAAAGTTATGAATTTTGACAGTTTTGATCGCTCAACAAAAAGAAAGTTAACATTTTATCGTAGTTTGACTTTAAACCGAAAATTTAATCTCAAATTGACCTTAAAGAAAATGTGGAACGTTAATTTGACCTTAAAGCAAACATCTGACTTTAGTATGACCTTGGAACGAACACTGGATCTGAACTTGCCCTTGAAATCAATACTATGGCATTGAATCGATCTTCAAGTGAGTAACCGACGTTAACATGATATTAAAATTGAAAAAAGTCACTTGAACTTGATCTTCGAATGAATAATCGACCTCAACTTGACTTTGAAAGAAATTGTGGACTGTCGAGCAGTTTGAAGACATAAAAGCGATTTTAAAATAAAAGAGCGATCTGAACTTGATCTCGATATGAGCAATCGATCTCGACTTGACATTGAAACAAACGGTTGGCTTCAACGTGTCATTGAAACAAATTATTGACCTCATCTTGACATTGAAACAAAAATTGTTGTCTTCAGCGTGACATTCAAACAAATTATTGATCTCATCTTGACATTGAAACAAACTGTTGTCTTCAACGTGTCATTGAAACAAATTATTGACCTCATCTTGACATTGAAACAAAAATTGTTGTCTTCAACGTGACATTCAAACAAATTATTGATCTCATCTTGACATTGAAACAAACTGTTGTCTTCAACGTGTCATTGAAACAAATTATTGACCTCATCTTGACATTGAAACAAACTGTTGTCTTCAACGTGACATTGAAACAAATTATTGACCTCATTTTGACATTGAAACAAACAGACACTATCCTGACCTCATATGTTTCATGGTTACATGTCATATCTCTTACGATATGAAATTATTTCATCACGTGCGTTCGCGCTGATTTGTTTTCGTTATTGTTACTGTTTTTCTCGGGTTTCTCACCATATCTCTCGCGGTTGCAAAAGTTTTAATGGCTATCAACGACGCTGCTCACCGCCAAAGCGTAAAAAATACAGTGACGTGAGACGAGTCTGATCCACTTTTCGATTCACGTTAAATGACTTTATACTCGTTCTTTAACCTCCTCTTTCGCTCTTTCTCTCTCGACTTGACTGTTAATTACTGCCTACCTGTTGCGATATTGCTTCAACTATATTCGAATCTGGAGTGATCCTTTAAACGATACGAGCTAACAAGATTATACATTTTTTAAATGTTGTTTCGATTGTTTTTTTGCCTTTTATTTAGCATATCATCAACCTGCAGTAGTTTCCAGAGTTTTTTTCTTCTTTCTTTATCGAATAGATAAATCTCGTACGACGTCGACTGACACTGGCACGTGCCCAGATTTTACCGCTCGCCAATCGCAATCTTCCAGGACAAGTAGAGCACGTGCCTCATTCCCCCCCCCCCCCCCCCCCGTTTCGCAGGCCTCGTAGAACGATCCACACGAGCTGCAAATCGTTCGACCACTAAAAACTCATTATCCCATCTCTATTATTATTTTCTCACCTGCCAAATCACTTTCGCCAATTTGGGAGTGTATTTCGGCATCTTTTTCTCATTTTTTTTTCTATTCTCAAGGTCGTTTATGAATTATTTTTGAAAAATGATGAATTTTTCTGTTTTTTTTTGATAAATGAATCGTTCAATCACTAAAAACTCATTAATCATTATTTTCTCACCTGCCAAATTACTTTTGCCACTTTGGGAATGTATTTCGGCATCTATTTCTCATTTTTTTTCAATTCTCAAGGTCGTTTATGAATTATTTTTGAAAAATGATGAATTTTTATATTTTTTTTTTTCATAAATGATTCGTTCAACCACTAAAAACTCATTATTCCATTTCTATTATTATTTTCTCACCTGCCAAATGACTTTCGCAACTTTCGGCATCTTTTTTTTCATTTTTTCGATTCTCAAGGTCGTTTACGAATTATTTTTGGAAAATGATTAATTCTTACAATTTTTTTCTCCTGCTTTTTTCTTAATTCTTTTTTCTGGATAAATAATCAGTCAGAATGGCCAAATAAGTGCAATTGTAGGGTTTTTTTTTTCCTTTAAATGATGACCGGCGGAATGAGGACTAAAAAAAAATTGTCCATTCCCCAGGTGCTAATTGTCACCCAGCGCAGTAATGCTAAATTACACGACAAAGAAATTGGAAAATATCGTCAATTTGCAAAATTAATTATACACACAACGGGCGGTAAAATGTCAACAATTGAGTTTGATTTAAGGCGCCCTCTGGCTTCTCGTTTTCCTGCTCATTTTCTCCCTGCTTTCTCGAGTTGTTTGCACTGACGTCGATTAGAAAAAAAAATGGATTTTTAGGAACGATCGAAAGTCACGAAAGAATTTGATTTTTTTCAAATAAAAGTGAATAACGGTGGCATTTTAGTGTAAATAAAAATAAATCACGCAAATAAATGAAAAGGAATAATTAAACAAAATTTGAAAAATTCTGAAATGCCAAAAAATGTTTTTTTTTTTTTTTTTTTTTTTTTTCAAGTGACTTTAAACCGTGGTGTGAATAAAAATAAAGTACGTAGTTAATCGCCGGGTGGTCCTTCGAGTATCCGTGACTTTTGGCCGTCGATTTAATGCAGCGTGAAGGTCGCAAAAAAAAAAAAAATGTCGCGTGCCCCAGTCACATGACTCTGGCAGAAGTGAAGTTTTTCTGACAAATTATTACATTTTTTTTCTCCATCCCACGAAGAAACTCCACTTTCGAAAAAAAAAAAAAAAAAAAAAAATGTTACGAACCCGGAGAAACGAGAAAAAAACGAATTAATGCTTGTCGAAAAATCGTAAGAAAAGCAAGGACGAGACAACCGTTATACAAGGACCCTTGATAATAATTTCTTCGATGAAGAAAAAAATGGTCAATTAATTTTTATTATCGAACATATTTACATTGTTTACAAGTTTTTCAAAATTTATCATTCATGCCATTTTTATTATTCTTTATTGCACACATGAGAAATGAAACTTTGGATTTAATTATTATAAAAAAAAAAAAAAATGAATTGATCGAAAAGAAATATTTTTTCTTTTTTCAAATTACATAAATGAATATAATTATTAATAATCATAATAGGATTTTTCAATGAATTTCGAAAAATAAGGAAAAAATAAATATAACACGATGAAAAAAGGTACCTGATATACAAAACGTTTATGCACAAGTGCATGAGCAATGATATTCATCGTGTCGAAGCACAAAGAGGCACTTAAACACCACTCTTGTCTCATCTCTTGGGGGGCTACAGTTAGGTAACATGTGGCAAAAGCGACCATCTGTCTAGGAAACGACTTGGTAAACTGACGCTCACTATATACAGACATCGGGACTATACTTGAATATAAAAAATGGTTTTTTTTTTTACGTATTTGTTAAGTTTTTTGTTTTCAATTTTTCATAAATATTGATTTTTGAATCGATGTTGAATTGTGAATTAGTTACGATAATGACATTTAGTATTTAACGTTTGAAAAAATATTCCATTAATTATGAAAAAATATTTAAAAAAATATTTATCTTTTGATTTATTTGTTTTTACTAAAAATTTGTCTAATTGTTTATTTTATTTAAATTGAATTATTTTTTACGTTTTTTTTTACGTCCGGTCTCGTGTTCTCCATTGTTAAATACCAACTTTTCACATTACGCAAGCTAATAAATTAAGTTATGTTAATGAAACGATCTCGAATAACTGACAGGTACATTTATCACTGGAAAACAATAAAAACGCTCGGGTTAAACGTTCGTAATAGTTTTTCAAAATTATTTATATTCAATTAACGTCACCGAGTAATTATTAATTATTATTTACGAATTTCTCGAAACAGATTTTTCTTTTAACCTTGTTGGAAAATTTCGAGGTCATTTTCTATCCAAGATCGAAAGAAAATTGCTCGAAATTCGGAAAAATCGAATTTCGAGTGAATTCGAACTAAAATGTTCAATTTTTTGAAAAAAAAAAAAAACAATATTTTTCAAATTATCCACCATTATTTAGAGAGCAAACACTTATTTATCGAATTTAAAATTGGTAAATAGAAAAATTTTCGTAATTTATTTATAAATTTCAATGTTAATTTTAAAAATGCAATTTTTGGAAATAGTTTGTTATATATTTTGATTTTAGAGTGTTGCATAAAAGACACCTGTAAAATAATATACTTGGCGTTGAAAAAAAAAATTTATAGACGGTTTAGCTCGACTCCCCACGTACTTAAACCTCGTATATTATACTTAAACATTGCTCTCACTATCTTGCATTATGTGGACGACATAATTGACCAGTAATTACCATTAAATCCGTTTATCCGTTACAGATTATATATGAAAATGGTTTTTATATCTTTAAACAACTTTTTACCGTTATTTACTTGATTATGAGATGGTCGATCAACTCTAACAAATACAATTATGGCACTAATAATGGTATTCATTTACTTTATGTGTACCATTACTTGAAATAATTCATTAAATCGAAGTTTAAGACTCAAATTTTCAGATATTAATAAAATAACAATATTATTTATTATTATTTATCATTTTTTAATTGTTTTTATTATTTTCTTTACTTTTATTAAAATATCAAAAAAAAATTGGCTAAATACGAAATTTTTTCTCGAAATTATAACAATAATATTAACAATAATAATAATTTTTATTAATTTGTTGATATTTGATCAAATGAATAATGAAGAATATTGGAAATTGTTGAAATTGGAGAAAAAAAAAAATTTGTCAGAAGTGGGATTCGAACCCACGCCCTCAGAGAGGACCAGAAATCCCCATCAAGCTCAGCGTACACCGAGAAGGTTTGAACCTTGAGTCTGGCGCCTTAGACCGCTCGGCCATCCTGACATTGTTGATTCGTGAGTTGGCGTTGATATTTCAAAGCGTGAACATCGTACGTCGTTTCAATATTAACCAAACTGAATTATAAAAATAATTGTGATCGAAAATAGCTGTTTAAAGGTGAATATTAGTAGCCCTGGCTCAGCTAATTAGGTCGCCAACATTTTTATCATCCCAAAAGGAGATAATAAATCGAAAAAAGAAAAAATACGTGGATAGTGGGTCGGGGGACCAAATCCCCGACACACAACAATTTCTTAGAAGGATGCAGAAAAGACCAAGAGATGTGCAGGATTTGGAAATCCTTTCACAAGCTGCGCTCAGGAAAAAAGCCAGAGAGATTGATAGATTAACAGGCACAACTAATATCGAAAGAGTGGTGAATAATAATAGACCAAAAATCAGCCCTAATCTGACAAAGGCTAGATCGCGATCTTCGTCAATTGACAGCAACGCAGATACTGTAAACATACAGAACATAGCGGCAGAAAATCGAAAATTTATAACCCCAAAGAAAGTCAGCAAACAGAAAAAAGAAAATAAGAAAATAAAACAGAATTTAATTTTTTTTTTTAATTACGGATAAACGATTTTTACTGAATATATTTGTTTCTAGTATTTTTATGTCGAAATAGTAGTTTCAATTTTTTTTAAACGAAAAATTATAATTTTATATTTATTTTTGAAGAAAATACATTTTTTCGAGAAAAAATAAATTCTTTTTGGGAAAATAAAAAAAAAAAATGTTTCCGCCCGGGATCGAACCGGGGACCTTGTGCGTGTGAAGCACACGTGATAACCACTACACTACGGAAACTGATTGACATTTAAATTTGTGAAAACAGTAGTAAAGGAAAATAATTCAAAATAACTAAAATGTGTTAGATTTGAAATAAATTTTGTTATTGTTTACTATATTTTTGGTTTTTTCACATCTGTTATGAAATTTGACACAATTATTTTGAGGTGTGAAAAAATCATTTTCGAGCACGCTTGGAATGCGACACGTGGCGCCCTCTCTGCGAGAATCACACAAACGAAATATTTTTTCGCGGGTTTTTAGAAGCCAAAAGCGCAACAAAACTTCGAATTAATGTAAAAAATTTATTTTCGTTATTTTCCATTTTTCTTTTTCGTCATTTTCATCGAAAAGAGAAAAAAAAATAGAAATTCAAATTATTCGCGATATCGAGAAACGCTATTTTACAGTTGGGAAAGAATTTCGGAATTATTTTCATGGATGCTGATCTTCGAAGCGTGTGAAAATACGAAACTCGCAACTGTATCCTTTTTAAGGTCATATGAAAGTCAACCTTCGTTTGTTCCTCAAGCAGTAAATATTGAAATTCTTTTTTCATTTTTTTTTTACTAATTCGTTGTTTCAAGTGAAACTTTACTATTGTATATATTTGAACTTTTCTATTCATATTTTTATTGACTTTACGAGTTTCGTTAACCAAGAAACGTTGTCCCAACTTTCCTTCAACCAAATTAATCGTAAAAATACAAAAAATCACAAAATCTTTAAAATAAAATCAACATTTCACAATTTATAATAATAAATGATTACAGATATTTTCAAAGAGAATTTTGAATAATAAAAATTAAATAAAAACAATTATCGCCCATTCAATAAAAAAATTTTAATTTCTTTTCTTTTTTAATAAAATTCTTTAATGCTAAATGACAATTTAACACAAAATAATTGTTCTGAATTATTAAAAATTCAATATTTATTACTTTTTCCATTTTATTTTGGATTTTCATTTCAATCTGAATATTTTTTAAACTCTAACGTCAATAAAAACTTTTTTATATCAATAAAAATTAAATAAAATCAAATATCATTCGATCAATTTGTTATTTCTCTTGTTTTTTTTTCTTTGTTTATAAATGACAATTGAACACAAAATAATTTTGCTGGATTATTAACAATATAATTTTTATAACTTTTTACATTTTATTTTGATTTTTATTATAGTTTGAATATTTTTAAATTTTTTTTGTGTTTTTTGCGCCAAGCATCAATAAATATACGTGTATATATTAAAGTAACGAGAATGAGGTGAATAAACGAGTTCTCGAGAAAAACACATGCACTCACGAGCATAATCGAGATTCGAGCCATTTAATGGCACTAAAAATGTCACGTACAAGATTTTTGTTTTATTTTCTATTTTTAAATATATTTTATTTTTACCTCTTTTTTTTTACTTTTTTTCTATCACGATTATTATGGGGACTACGTGTAACGTAATAACGATTATTACCACTGCTATGATTATCGTCGAGAGGATCCATTTGGAATATTAAAAAGTTCCCTATTCTCGTTCTGACGTTAAATAATCCGCTATAAAATGGCCATTTTGTATTTTTTTTTCTTTCTCTCTCTCTTTCCTCTTTTCTCGATATTCTCATTTTCGTGTTATTATGACAAAATTGTTCAATTAAATGGCAAAAAAAAATTGCTCAATAATAAATAAATCCAAAAAATGTATTTGAATATTCATTTTAGTTTTTTCGAGAGTATTTTTCAAAAATCTATTTGTCAAAAATTTCAAAATGTCATTTTTTTCAATTGAACAAATTTTTTTTTTTTTTTTTTTTAATTTAGTCAATTAAATTTCGAAGTTTGTGCTAAATATTTTCTACAAGTCTCGTTAGCGAGATTTTTCTTCGACATAATTACGAGGAAATGTATTTTTTCTTTTTTTTTCGTTTTATAGATTTTCTTTTTTTGTTTTGCCTCTTTTTTTTACTCCTCGCTCGAGAGGTAATCTCGAAAGATTTATTGTTCAGGGCATTCGTTATATCGTTCATTAATGTCGTTGCTGGTTCGTCACGTTTCTTCTCGGTGCTTGAACATTTGGTATCTCAAACACGCAGAACGGAAACATTCTCACAAAAAAAAAGAAACAAAAAAACAAAAACAATATCCATAAAAATAAACGTATAAATAATTTTTTTTCTTTTGAAAATTAAATTAGAACAACGAAAAATTCGGAAAATATGAAAAATTTCGCTTATTAAAAAAAATTCCTAACGAATAAACCAAAAAAATTAATAAATTTTATGAAAAAAAAAAAAAAAATAGCTGAAAATTCGATTCCCAAAATTGGGGATTTCAATAATTGGAAAATAATTCGAGAAAATTAAATTCCAACTTCTAAATAAATAAATAAATAAATTCTGTCAACAAAATTGGAAAAATATCGATTTCCAAAATTAGGGATTTCGATTATTGGCAAATAATTCGATAAAAAAATATAATTATTGTTTTATATGATGAAAAAAAAAGTTTTTTTACAACATATGACGCAAGTACACTTTTAACGACCGAATTATGCATAACACAGCGAATTTTTCTCTCTCGTTTTTTTTTCGTCCGAGCCACATGCTCGATTTCGTGATCTTCACCAAATCGCTCTCGGCTTCCCCACTTAACGTTTTTTCTTTATTTTTTTTAACTTGCCAACCCTTTTTTAAAGACGACGTGAGGATAACGACTCACTCGAAACAGATCGCCCTTAATCTTCGACCGTGTGTCCATCATTATTCAAAAAAGTCTCTCGTGTACATCTCATTTTCATTTTTATTCTCTCCTTTTTTTAAATATCTCCTCAAATTAATGAGAATATAAATTTTGCATTTGCATTTTTCGAAACTCGTTCCGCATTTCTTTTTCTTCGAAATCGATAAATTAAAAAAAAAGTTGTGAACTTTTCTTTTTTTTTAATTATAAAAAATATTTTTAATGTTATAAATTATGAAAATAATTACGTAATTATTTTCTTATATTTTTGACGCCAGAAATGTTAATTTATTATTTATAATTATTCGTCGTTTATTGTTATTTATTTATTTATTATTTATTATGTTTACTTTTCATGCACCAATAACCCCGAGACATTTGTTTAAGATGCCATGAAAATGCCAATAATCTCCAAGTTTATCGAACCGACACGATCTTTCGTGAAAATCCCATCGATCCGTTATTATTATCATTTTTTTTTTTTTTAATAAAATACTCAGAAATTTCAGTGCTCAACTCGTTGATCCATAAAATTTTGTGGATACACAAAATTTTCATATTTATTAATTTTAACTTGTTCGTGAACTAGATCTTTCGTCACGGAACTCTGATCAACGAAGACATAATTTTTTTCCCCCTTCTAAAATTCGATTAAGATCGAAAACATTAAAATTGAGTCACGATATTATCGAATTATTATCCATAAAAGTGCAAACAAAATTGGAGATTTATGGATAACGTTTTATTCGCTTTTTCGATTTTTTAATATTTTTCGACAATTTTTTATCATTCATTTTTTGCAGAAAATTTTTTTATTACTTTTTTGAAGATTGAATAAATTGGCTGATTAAAATAACACAAGAGGCAATGTTCGAAAAAGTTTTTATTTTTTCGTTTTTTTTTTTAATTATTTATTTTTGCATCAAACACACTTCGCAACGTAATCGCTTTTTATTTACAAAAATTACAATAAATAAAACATAGAAATACAATAAAATAGGTTGGAATAGAGTAAAAAAATTGATTTTTTCTGTCAATATTGAAAAAGCGAGTATTCAAAATTAAAGATTTTATTATACAATTTAAGTTTGAGTATTAATTGCAGAAAATAACGGAACTGGAATACTAATTTGCTGAGTTATGTAATTGTAAATTATAGTTTTTTTTTGTAATCACAAATATTCAAAAGTTTATCGTTCACAGGTTTTTTCGTTTTGCAATTAAATTGAATTTACTACAATTATCACATGTTAATTAACTGACTATTTGAACGCGTAGAATTTCGCAATATTCGTTTTTTGGCAGACGAAATTATGAGAAAAGGGAAGATCTCTTGAGCAGATTTTTTTTTGAGCAACGTGAGCAAATATTTCGTGCAGAAAGAAATATTTGAATTAATGCTACACGTAAGTTATGGAGATGAGAATAAAAATAATCACATTGTTAATCGCCTGGTTTTGATTGCAATCGATTATCGATTTTTTCGATAATCGATTACAATCGATTCTTTCGATAATCGAATACAATCGATTCTTTCGATAATCGATTACAATCGATTCTTTCGTTAATCGATTATAATCGACTCCTTCGATAATCGATTACAATCGATTCTTTCGATAATCGATTACAATCGATTCTTTTAACAATCGATTCATTCGATTCTTTCGATAATCGATTACAATCGATTATCGAAAGAATCGACTGTTGAAAGAATCGATTGTAATCGATTTTTTCGTTAATCGATCAATGCGATAATCAAATCGATTTTTTCCCATTTTTGATAATCATAAGCGAAAAAAATCTTTGAAAAAATGTAAATTCACTCATTTCTTTTATGCAAATTGAGATTGATTGATCGATTGGCGATTATTCTTTTTGTATAATAAGTTTATTGCCTTCCCTCGTGACTTTGGTCTTGGGAGCGATTTTTCTCAATTCCTGTGGCACGATTCTCGGTGGGCTGGTGAAATTTTTCCTCGCGGTAGTTGGATTGTTGGGAGGTGGTAATTTGATGAGTGCTTCAAACTCGGCCAATCGGCGTCGCAGGGTTTTGTTCTCGCGTTTGAAGCGAGCAAGTTCGAGATTGCGTTCGATAATATCGTATCCGGTTCCAGCGCTGTTTTCGTCCGTAATGTGTCGGAATATGTGATGCAAATGTTCCTCGTGTTTGTGTTGCAATTCGACCAGACGACGCTCAGCCTCAATTTTTATACACTGCAAAGCTTCGGTCAAACTTCGTATCCGTTTGTCCTGAAGTTCAACGTGACGCTCCAATTCGGCGGATTGAATCTCAAGGTTTTTCGAACTTTGCTTGAGATCGATTACTTTCCAAAAATATTTATCGAAAAGCGTTCGCATCTCGGAATCCGAGAGCTTTTCCAATTGGCTCAACATTCGCTCGCTCTTTTCACGCTGCGCTTGCTTCACATCCAGATTTTTCCTTCCACAAATCATCTCATTTTTGTGCTCAATCATCGCGTCAATCGCTTCGATCGTTTCTCCACATTCCAATAATTTTCTCTCCTCCAAAGTACTCAAAGTTCGTTCTTTCTGCAGCTTTTCATCCAAACCACATTTTTCTTCTATCAGACATTCCCTGGTTCGTCTCAGATTACGGATTTCGTGACGCAGCGCTTCCCGCTCGTCCGTATCCGTCATACGCTCCAAATTCATCGATTTTTCCTTAAGCACTTGATCCAAATGCGATATTCGGGCGCTGACCTCCAAAAGATTTTTCTTCTCGTCGCAACTCACGTCCTCGAGCCTTAAACTCAAATTCCTATCGTCCTCGACCTTGAAACCCGAATTCCTGGCGTCCTCGACCTTGACGTCCGAATTCCTGGCATCTTCGACCTTGAAACTCGAATTTCTGGCGTCCTCGACCTTGACATCCGAATTTCTGGGATCCTCGAGCTTGAAACCCGAATTTCTTTCGTCCTCGGATTCGGATTGTTGAATTTCCCGGAGTTTTGACGCTGTCAAGTTGTATTTTTCCTCCAATTCTCTGATTCTCTTTTGATCCTCCGACAATTCGTGTTCCAGTTGGCGTTTCCGATCCTCCTCTTTTTTCAACTGACGTTTGAGCTTTTCCATTTGTTTTTTCGAGGAATTCAACGACGATTCCAGCTCCAAGACTTTTTTAGCCGAATCCCCGGCGATTTGTCTCATCATTTCGATGTCGACGAGCCGTTTCTCGTAATTAATCGCCATTGCTTTGTATCGCTGAACTTCGCGTCTTCCGGCTTCGGATTGCTCGCCGTCTTCGTAAGTCGACGAATTTTCGGCTTGCGCCAATTGACTACGGGTGTTGAAATATTCCTCCTGGAGTTTGCTACGTTTGCGCTGAAATTTCTCTTTCACGCAACTTCGGACGTCCGAATTTTTGTTCATGTCTTCAATGAGACGTTCCTTGGAACGAATCGTCGCTTGCAACTCGATTATCTGACGCTGGGCGACCTCTAAATCCGATTGTATTTTGTTAACCAACGATTGTTTCGCTTCGTTATTGGCTGTGAGTGTTTTCAGGGTTTTTATAGGTTCGGGCACGATTTCGGGTGGCGCGCGGGCTTCCCGCAGGAGATCGGGGCTGGATTCGGCGTCGTTTCGGTTCCGGCAAGGTCGGAATCCGCTGTTGAAGGTCATGACCTCGTTGCACATTTCGGATCCCGGTAGCATCGAGTTTCTTCTTGTATTCGGATTTCGGATCGGTATTGGCTTAACAATTGGCACACAATCGTTGTTGTTGTTTAAATTTCTATTAAATTCGGTCATGATTTTTGGTTCAGCCATTTTGGAAGCTTCGAATTCGTAGGATGTGGCGTTGATAACCCGGTCGGTTTCGAGTTTAAAACGGTTCATGAGCTCGTCCAGTTTTTCCAGAAAGTCCGGGTTTTCGGCGTCGCTTTTTTCCTCCTCTTCCTCGTCCAAATCCTCCTCAAGGTCATCTTCTTCCGACATTTCACTCTCCTGCGAATCCCTGCCGGTTTCCCGATGGTATTTGCTCCCCCGATTCCCCGATTCGTCCGTTTTTTCATCCGTTTCCGTAACTTCCTCGATTATTTCTAATGACCGTCGCGCCGTTTCTTGGCAACCTTGGAGACTCACCGTTTCGTCACTTCCGATGCATTCCTCGTACTCCTGCTTCAGGCAAAGCCACTCCTCGATCTGGTCCTGTTCGCAGTCCGGCAACACGTTGTTCACCATCAATTTGTTGAACAAACCCTCCGCGTTTGAGACCAATTTCGACCACTGCGCCGCCGCGAACTCCAGCCGAAAAATGTCCGCGCTCGTGCTCCGCTCGCACGACGTCGCCGACGTAATCGTCTCCTGCATCTCGTCGCCCGTCTGCTCACTATCCAATTCCTCACGAGCGTGAGGAATTGGAGAGTGAGCCCGCGTCTCGTACAACGCTCTCTCGTCCACGTAACGATTGTAGTAACGATGGTTATCCAGCATTCCGCCCTGCTGCAACCACGAACCGTAGTGCATCATCCTTCAGCCCTGTTCGGTCGATCTTATCGCTACCCCGGTTGCTCCTAAGCTTCCAACATTCTCCGGAACTTGAAAAAGTAATTTTTGAGAGTTTAGTATTTTTTGGGGTATTTTTGGAGTGGAAAAGAAATGGTGATGTAAGGTTCACCGTTTTTTTATCATTTTGGAGGATTTTTAGACGATTTCCATTTTTTGGAGTACTTTTTAGTGTATTTTGGTATTTGCAGAGTATTTTTCGAGCGAACAAGCAATAATACTTCTGTATCTACGTTTTTTTAATATAAATTTGAGTATTTCAATTTTTTAGAGTATTTTTGAGTGTATTGTAGTATTTTCAGATTATTTCTGACTGTATTTTTGAAGTAAACAGGCAATAGTAATTTAGTGTCTACGTTTTTATGTAAATTGGAATATTTCAAGTTTTCAGAGTACTTTTGAGTGTATTTTTGTGTTTTGGAGTATTTATGAGTGTATTTTTGGTTTTGGTGTATTTCTGAGTGTATTTTTGAGGTAAACAAGACAAGAAGTACTTTCGTTTCTCCGTTTTTATTGTATATTAGCGTATTTCAATTTTTCGGAGTACTTTTGAATGTATTTTAGTTTTGTAAAGTATTTTGAAAGTATTTTTGAAGTAAAAAAAGAAATATTACTTCCGTGTCTACGTTTTTTATGTAAATTCGAGTATTTCAATTTTTTAGAGTACTTTTGAGTGTATTTTAGTATTTTCAGATTATTTGTAACTGTATTTTTGAAGTAAACAGGCAATAATAATTTAGTATCTACGTTTTTTATGTAAATCGGGGTATTTCAATTTTTGGAGTACTTTTGAGTGTATTTTTGTGTTTTGGAGTATTTCTGAGTGTATTTTTGAGGCAAACAAGAAATAATATTTTCATTTCTACGTTTTTATCGTATATTAGGGTATTTCAATTTTTCGGAGTAGTTTTGAATGTATTTTAGTATTGTAAAGTATTTTGAAAGTATTTCTGGATGTATTTTTGAAGTAAACAATAAATAGTACTTTCGTGTCGATGCTTCTACTGTAATTTGATTTATTTCAATTATTTGAGTATTTTTGAGTATATTTTTGTATTTTAAGTAATTTAATACTTTTAAGTGTGATTTTAAAGTAAAAAACGAAATATCATTTTCGTGTGTACCGTTTTTATAGTATAGTATAGTATAGTAGTAATTTCAATTTTTCGGAGTACTTTTCAGAGTCACAATGCATTTTTGGAGTAAAAAAGTAATAGTACTGTCATGTTCACGGTTTCATTGTAATTGTGAGTATTTTTCGAGTTTTTTAATCCGATTGAGTATTTTTTATTTTATTTTTTATTTTATTTTGATAATTTCGAAGTGTTCTTGGGGTATCGTTTGAATGCATTTCGGTAATTCATAGAGTATTTTTGGAGTGTCCGATTATTCGAGAGTATTTCAGTACTAATTTTGTGGAAATAAACAAAATTGAAGATTGGTATTGTGTGCCAAAATAAACATTTGCACAATAACGTTAATCAGATAGGATCGCCTAAAAATTCCTATATCTCGATATTTTTTTTTTTTAGGTTATGTTCGAAAGTCGAATATTTACCTCGTCTAAATCCAATGAGGAAAAGCACGCAAAGGTGCTTCGTTTGACATTGTTTGTTGCTCCTCGCAAAATGGAACCATTTTTTTCATTGATTTCTTTTATTTCCACAATTCACTAATGCTCCACAAAATTTGATATTTCAATTTTCTAAAATACAACAGATCGAAAAAAGCTCGGGTTCGAGATTTTCGAAAAAATATTTATTTATTTACATTCACATCGAAGGAAAGCTTTATTTATTATTAAACTTGCTTCGACTTTAACACGACGCGTTTACTCGCTGCTTCGTTGACATAAAATTCATAGACTTGCCAGTAAAAACTTAGAGGGAATTCTCATCCTTTCCACTTTTCAGCTAATTCACCTAATACTGCGTTACCTACGGTCGATGAAAAACCAAATATCAAAAACTCGAATACACTAAAATACAAAAATTAATTTAATATAAAAAAATAATAATAAATTTAAAAAATATACATTTTATGTGAAAAATTGCAAAATTTCGAATTATTCTTTTATTCTGAAAATAAAAATTCAAATGGTCCTCCAATATATTAAAAATTCAAGTACAAAAAAATGTTCAAAAATC
The DNA here is from genome assembly GCA_963989365.1 of Rhimphoctona megacephalus. Lineage (NCBI taxonomy): Eukaryota > Metazoa > Arthropoda > Insecta > Hymenoptera > Ichneumonidae > Rhimphoctona > Rhimphoctona megacephalus. Next base: position 16,186,545 of record OZ022424.1, read on the forward strand.
AAAATAACGTCAATTTACAACGAAAATTAAAAAGTTTTTTGAAATTTTCTTCTATCATTATTCAAATTTCTCGTAACAAAGCGTCACTTTTCCGCTTTGTTATCACGTGAGGTCGCCACGTGTGTCCAAACTTACTTCCACCCAAAGTTTCTCATCTTAAGATCGAAAGAAGCGTTTTTTATGGTCGATGGTCAAAGTTGGAGGTGGATAGTTTATGAAAAATTGTCGCAGTGTGTGCCTGACGTGAAAGAAGTGAGGGGAATAATAAAATGTGAAAATGGCGACGTATTTAAAACGTACGTCAAAATTGTACGATTTATCGTTGATCGGTAGTGCCGAGGGTGACGTTAATTTGCGTGATTTAATGTGTCCGATTTGTCGTGGAATTTTAATCGAGCCTGTTACCTTACCCTGCACCCATAATCTTTGTCTGCGTTGTCTCAAGGGCACTTTTGAGCATAACAGCTTAAGTTGTCCCCTTTGCCGTGTTAGAGTCGGTTCTTGGCTTCGGACCGCCACCAAATCGGAAACCCTCGTTAATTCAACGTTATGGCAATTAATTAGAACGAGATTCCCCAAAGAGGTCGAGGGCAAACACAACGGTGACGAACAAGACATACAACTGCATTCTGGCAAGTTTATTTTTGTTTCTCTCTCTTCTCATCATTTCCCCCCACCCCCTGGTCCCTCTTTTACGAATAAACAAACCTAACATAACCACACTTTTTTTCATTTCTATTTTCCATTCTTTGCTTAAATTTACTCATTTTGTTGTCATTTTTTTCAAGTTCGTAGTCCAACTGATTAATTAAAAAACTTCGAAACTATTTCGAAAAGTTGGTCACGAAGTTTTTACTTTTTGGAATTATTGACGATCTTTTTTCGTTTTTGTATATTTTTTTACCTATTTTTTATCGATTGGCTGAATTATTTAATTAATCAAATTTATTTGGAATGTTGATTACGAAGTTTTTAGTTTTTGAAAATTGTTGATGAATTTGTTCGATTTTTTGAAACTTTATTAACATTTTTTCGAGTTTGGTTTTGTTATAAACATTGAATTTGATTATTTTTTGATTAACTGTGGGCGAGAAATATGAAAAATGATATAAATTTATTGAGTAATGTCAAAATTACAATTTGTTGAATAAACCTTTTGTTAAATGATAAAAGTATAACAAACACAAAGTGAACGGTACAATAATACAATAAATCAAATTGTGGTACACAGAAATATCGAAAAAACGAAAATTCATGCGTAATAACATCAATTTTTTGTTTTTGGCTGAAATTAACAAATTTTTACAAAAAGACGCAGCAGATATAAAGATATCGTGGGGCAATTTAGAATTTGACGATAAGTTTGTAGTTTTTTTGTTGTTTTTGGATGCTTCTGCGAATGAATTGTAAGTGTCTGAAAAAATACAAAAAATAAATATTTTAGAATAAGCGCAGTGAAAAATCGATGCAAATGTCGATTTTAGTATTTAACGCCAATTCTTTTTCTTTTTCCCTTTCCGCTGCGCAGGTTTTGCATCAAAGAAAATAATATTGAGCGCAGCGGGTGAAATAAGAAGAGAATATGAGGCGCAACTGCAAATTGCGGAGGAGGAAATGCGAAGGGAGCGAGAATCTGAAAGATTAGCGAACGAAGCATTAATCCGAAAGATTCGAGCTGAGGAGGAGGAGGAAAAATTGTCACAACTGGCGAGCGATAGACTATTGGCGAAGACATTTGCCAAAAAGCAATTGCTCAACAAAAACAAAAGTATGGGAAAGTTTTATGAGGCGAAAGACAGTGGAAATTTAGATTCGGCAGTGAACGAGAGCGAAAAGTCGAATTTGGGAAAAAATTCGAGTTTAGAACGAATGGAAAAAAATTGTCAGAGCTCCGCACAAAATTTAGTAACAAGGAACGTGACGAATCAGCCCATTGGCAAATACTCCAATTTAATAGCCGAGCCTGGCTGCTCCGGAACACAAATTTTTGGCTCTCGCACCAAGGAAGAATTGCACGTACCCATCGACATTTTAAGCAGCAAAAAGAAAATTCTCGACGTCGAAGTTTGTCTCAACAAAAATGACAATGACGAACGTATCGGCAGCGCCGAGAGCGCTGGAAGTCACGACAGCATCAATCAGGAAATTCATCACTTCAAACCCATCAAACCAATACCTCGCACTTCTCTAAAAATCTCATCGGGTGAGCTAATTTCTAAAAGTCATTCATTTTCTTCATTATCCGCTATTCTTTTTTCTCTAACTTGGTTTTTTTTATTCACAGACGGCAGACCCATCGACCCTAAACTAATCAGAGTCGTTCCAATTCTAAAACGGGTTTCCAACGCCATGCCAAAACCTCCTTCGCCTACTCATATAAAAAGGATACTCGGCTGCAGTTGGAGCGCTTTTAGAGGTAACTTTTAGTTCATATTGACAAAATATAATTGTTAAAAAAAGAAATTGTTCTCTTCGGAAGCTTCTAAAGTTACAAAAGTCCCTCCGACAGGTTTTAAAAATATGATAATTCCTCCGATAGTTTCTAAAAATCCAAAAATCTCTGGCAACTTTTAAAAATAGAAAGCTTTGCCCAGCAGCTTTAAAAAAATAAAGAATTGCTTCGGAAACTTCTAAAATGTAAAAAGAAACTTGTGGCAGCTTCTAAACATCTAAAAATTCTTGGCACAATTCCAAAAAATAAAAAAAATTCATCCAGAACCTTTTAAAAATACAAAAATTTCTCCAACAATTTCTAAAAGCGAAAAAATCCCTCCGGTAGTTTCCAACGATAAAAAAAAATACAAAAATTTCTCTGACTGTTTCTAAAAGTAAAAAAATCCCTCCGACATCTTGCAGCGATAATAAAAAATACTTATTCTCCCTACGAAAAGAACTAACAATATTTTGAAACTTATATTCGCAGGAAAAGCGCGTAAAAATATGGAGGATAGAGAAAAAGCGACATCGGATGAAAACGGAACTGGGACAGTGGATCAAAACGAGCAGTCGTCGAGCAAAGGAACTCTAAAATGTAGTGAAACATCGAGAAGACTCGACATGGCAGGACCGGAAATGGGAGTGTTTGCAGATGCGAATAAGAATTACGCGAAGAGCATAAACCGAATATTGAACGGTACGAAAGTGAGTAAAAAATTGATACTCGATGAAACAACGGAAATGATGTCACGTACGAACAGAGGGAAGAAAATTCAGGAGATTGGGAAAACGAAAAAGAATGGCGGCCCTGATAAGAGGGAGGAGGAAAATTGTTCAGAAAATTCGTCGCCGGAAGAAGAGGAGCCTGCGAAAAATGAAGAAATAAATTCTTCGATGATGGAAAATATCGCCGAGCGAATAAAGCGTCGAAAATTAGAAAATTCGGCGACATTCTCGAAAAATTCAACTTTACCGCAAAAACGAAAGGAAAATTCGCATAAAATCGCTGGTAAACGAAGAAAAATTACGGAAGACTCGGACAAAGTCGTAGATTTTGGCAATAACTCGCCCGAACAAAGTCCCGCGCGGTTGAGGAGCGACAAAAATCGCGATAAAAAATCGAAAAATCTTCAAAACGGCGCCCTCATCGGAAACTCGAATTTTCATGAGGAAAACAAGTGCGATCTTGATCGACAAATAATCGAGGAACAATCTCGCATGGAAATGATCATTTCACAAGAAAAAAAAGATTTTGAACTCGCCATGCGACTCCAGGCACAATTCGACGACATGGAAAGAATCGCCGGACGTACTCGCGGCTCCAAACGAGCTATGGCCCTTAATCACGATAATTCCAATCATTTTATCGATCTCAAAATTGATCGGTTAAGTAGAAATACTGCCAAACGTCCTAATGCAACTCAGACTCGTAAGCAACGCCGAAAACCTCAGAATCAAGCTGTTAAATAAGTCTCAAATTCATCAAACTCTAAAAATATCGAAAATTCTCGATGAAAACAAACAAACAAAATGAAAAATGGTCATAAATATTTACTTTTTCACGAGCCCGTTTGCGTAATCTCGGTTTTTTTTCGAAATTCGCTACTTTAGATGCACGAATCTTGCCATTCATAAAGGAAAAATTTTTAAAAAACATTAAAATTCAACGTAATTTGAAAAAAAAATGAAATAAAAACAATCTGCAATAACCAAATTTGAAAAAAAAGAATTGAAAAATAATTTTTTTTTTTTAGAATTCAAAATAAATGTCTGAGCGATCGAGATTACGCGATCGTACGAAATTCTCGAAGTGAGTTGGAAAAAAATCAAACAATCGATTTAACGACAATTGATTATCGATAATTCGATTGTTCAATTATTAAAAACAAAAACGAACAATTTTGGTTCACGCCTCGATTGCGAACCCTCCAACAGTGGATGTTCCTATAAAAATGTCACGCGCCAAATAATCGCGTGATAAAAGAAAAAAAGATTGAAAAAAAAAAACAACAACAAAATCTGCAATTTATTAATTTTAACGCGAGAGAAATGAATTTATTTTGAGGAATTGGAAAATTCGTCTATGTAATCAGCCGTTGCTTATCGTCGTTCGAAAAATCAGAAAAAAAATTGTCTCCATTTTTGTTTTTTTTTTTTTTTGAAAATTTATTGAAAAGTATTATTTTTAGGATTTTCTTAAATAGAAGACAAATTTTTGGGAGTCTGCTTTGAAAAAAATAATTTTGCTTCAAAATCATCAAAAAAAAAACAATTTACTTGCTCGAAAAATCATTTTTTTTTTTAATTTCTAAACATTTGCCAAGGATCCTGTCAAAAAAATCAGTTTCTTTTTTTGAACTTTTTTCAAAAAATTACCATTTTTTGAAAATAAAAGAAAACAAAAACTCGAAAAACTTGGTAAAACAAAATGGCTGTTGATTACATCGACGCTAATTTACGGCTGTAAATAAAATCGTGATTCGGAGACGAGAGAAAAAAAAAGTATAAAAAAATAACGTGTGTACCTGGAGAACGGTATACATAAATAAACAAATAAATAAACAAAAAGTTATAAATAAACGAATGAATAAATAAATAAAGGCGTAAGTTAGGGACTAAGAAATATTTTTTAACCATCGCCCGATGTTCGAGAGGTAAAAGAGAGAGAGAAAGAAGAGAAAAAATAGAGACGAGCGAACTGGAAAAAAAAACGAAAGAAAAGAAAGTCTCGTCGATTCGTTCGTTTAAATTAATTGCAATTTTTTTTCGTGCTTCCTGTTTCCAATTTTTCATTTCTTCTTCAATTTTCGTTTATATATTTTTTTCCCTTGCGATTTGTTCACTAAAGAGAATTCATTTCTTACCAGTATTAAAATAATTGTTTTTTTTTTTTTACAATTTTACGCAAAAATTAATAAATCCACGAAATTAAATTGTTTATAAAAAAAAAAGAAAAAGAAGAAAAAAGAAAAAAATGGAAAATGCGAAAAATCATGAATAGAAAAAAAAGTATCGTTCAAAGTTCCAATCGATCGGGGAAAATAATTGGGTATTTTTACGTTTCCCAGAAAGGCATTTTTAATTAATTAATTAATTAATCAATTGATTCATTATTCGGTTTATTGTAATCACTACTATTATTATTTTATTTTTTATCGATTATAATAATAATTCGTCTTAAGGATGAGTTCGCAATAGAAGATTAAAAAATGAGAAAATGAAAAAAAAAGAAAGAAAGAAAAAAAAATACAAAAGAAACACCAATATTTTGTACGAGCATTGTTACGAATTTAGCTTAAGAAAGTTTTGTCTATTAAAAAAAGAAAAATAAGAAAAAAATATGCCCTCTAGTGTCGCAAACAAAAATTATATGTATATGTCATTAATTTATGGATTATTTGAATTTTCGAAAAATTCAAATATTTCTGAACTTTCGACGAATTCGATTTAATTACGTTTTTGTTTTCGAAATTTCGAATTTTTTTTTTTTTCGACTTTTCGAAAAACGTCGGTCCCAGTTATTTTGCATCACCGAGGCGTCATTTATTTTATGTACATACAATAAAAATGCAATCGAATCTACACTCCTTCCCAAAATTTACAGTATTTATCGTAAAAAAAAAAACAAAAAACAAACAAATTATTTCGATTTTTTATTATCTTTGTTATTTTTATTTTTCATTTTTTTTGCTATTGCCATAAACGTTCCTTGTCCGTGAAAATATTTTTTAGCGAGGAAAAGAATTGAATTTTATTTTTTTTTTTTCATCGAGCTACATTTTCCAATTTTTTTTGTAATTTTCTTCCTACGAATTGTGGCTTTGAAAAAAAAAAAAAAAATACTGAATAATCGAGTGTGTCTGTAATTTGAACATGATTTTAATTAATTATTGCAAATTCTCCCGCGTTTTGGAGATCGAATGGATTTTTGTCTGTACGTCCAAATTGTAAAAATCTTAAAATTGATTTTGGAAAAAAAAAACAATCATGAAAATAAATACTCTCGTAATTAAATATTAGATCGTTCAATTAGAATTTTTGAAAATGACGAAAAAAATTGACCATCCTTTCACAATCGTACTTTGTGCTGCAAAAAAACAAATTAATAGTGTAAAATAATTAATTGCATGTCGGAAAAGTAAAAATATGAAAATTGTACAGATGGCAGAGAGAGAGACAGAGAAAGAGAGAGGGAGAGAGAGACGAAAAAATGATTAAGATTGTAACGAAAATTTGAAAAAAAAAAATATCGTCGATTATTATTGTATTTAGTAACGGTACTATAGTTTACGAAATAAAATAAATAGACCTAATTGAAGTGAAGGAAGAGAGAGAGAGAGAGGAGAGAAATGATGCAACAATTCAAGAAAAAAAATCAAAATCGTTGATCGATGATTTTGGTTTTTTTTTTTTTTTAGTAAGAAGTTTTATACATAATGTTATAAATACGTGCTTGAAACAAAAGAAAACGATAATACATTGTGAAAAAAGTAACGGAAGCTCGCGATCTAATGAAAAATCCGAGGATATCGAAAAAAACCGTTTGTATAAAAAAATAATTAAACTCGAGAGTTCCTTTTGTTTCCATTACTTTTTTTGCACTCTGTATATACGAAAATGAAGCAAATAAAAACGAAATAATGATAATTCATCACATTACTTATTTCTTGTACAACAAAAAATTACCAAATCCAACAATTTTCAGCTAATTTCTAGAACCAGAAATTCCAAACCCAAAAATACAAGGAATTTGGACTTTTTTTTCAATTCCCAATACCAAAAAAACAATTTTACGAGATAAAAAAGTGACTGAAACGAAAAAATTACCCAAAAATTCAAAATTCCTTTACCTCCTAAATTCAAAAATTAAATAAAAATTCTACAATCGATAAAAATTCGTAAATAAAAAATTGGTGAACACATGACAAAATTTGGGAATGTTTTCTGAAAATTTAAATTTTCACCGATTAACAAAAAAAATCCAATCCCAAAAATATCAGGAATTTGGATCTTTTTTTCAGTTCCCAATACCAAAAAAACAATTTTACAAGATAAAAATGACTGAAACGAAAAAATTACCCAAAAACTCAAAATTCTTTAATCTCTCAAATCCAAAAATTAAAAAAAAAAAAAAAATTGTGCAATCGATAAAAATTCGCAAATCAAAAATTGGTAAACAAATGACAAAATTTGGGAATGTTTTCTGAAAATTTAAATTTTCACTGAAAAACAAAAAAAAATCCAATCCCAAAAATATCAGGAATTTGAACCTTTTTTCAGTTCCCAATACCAAAAAACAATTTTACGAGATAAAAGTGACTGAAATGAAAAAATTACCCAAAAACTCAAAATTCCTTAATCTCTCAAGACCAAAAATCAAGAAAAAAAAAAAATTATATAATCGATCAAAATTCGCAAATAAAAAATTGGTAAAGAAATGAAAAAAATGTTGGGAAGGTTTCTGAAAATTTAAATTTTCATTGAAAAACCAACAAGTTAACATCCAAAGAAACATTAAAATCTTGCATTAAAAAGTAAATCGAAAAAAATCGAATTAAATATCCTGGAAGAAAATAATTCATTTGACCTATAGAAAATTCGAGTCGAGTGTCTTTTACATAGGCATGTTTTATCAGATTGATATATAGTGTACTTTCACTCTCGTTACGTACATACAATAAATTTTTAAATATATCTATATAGATTTATAAATATGTCTATATATAATAGAAAGCGGTTATATATATGTAGAAAAGACCATGGTGAGTGCAACGTGACTTGTTAGATCACGTGACCAACGTGACCAATCGTAATCGGTCTCTGAGTCGCGGGTCACGTTGCAATCGGTGTGGTTCTCTGTTTCCTTTCCTCTCGTCTCAGTCCTCCTCTCCATACGAGTCTCCTCTCACTGTCATTAGCTTTTCTAACTCGAACAACGTGTATTTTCCTATTTTCTGGTGCGATGATATTTCTATTTATTTATTTATTTGTTTACCATTTAAAAATTCAATTTTTAGCAATTGTCAAAGTTTGAAATTTTCGACCTTCACCCTAGAGATCAAATTTTTATAGTAAATTTATTCGTTAATTGGAAGAATTGGTATAAAAATCACGAAAGGGTCCGCCACTTTGCACAGTATTTTTTTTTAACGTATCATTTTATTTATTTGTGATTTTTCGTGACTTTTTATTTTTGTGTTTGCTAGTGAGATTTTGTGTTTATTCAAAAATTTTTAGATCGACTATAAATTACAAAAAATGTTCAGTAAAAAAGTTCGATTATTCAATAAAAATCATATTTTTTAAAATGTAAATTAAGATCAGAGTTAAATTTACAGTGTTAGCGATTTTTTTTTTTTATTAGAGCAGATGCAAATTTTGAATCGTTTCAACAATTTTTATAATATTAATGTTGAGTTTCCTTATACTGCAAATTCTTCAAAAACGTTTCTGCGATCGTGAACAAAAACAACGACTCGTGCGCAGGTCTGAGAATTCTTCTGAATTGGAACGATCTTAAAAAAGAGAGGAGAGAGACTTAAGTAGATAAGGTGAGTTTAAGGTCAGACCACGTATTATTTTAATCCTATTGGATAATTTCAATCACATTTTTTTTTTTTTTCATTATTAACCAAAATATAAACAAATTTTCTGTGAAATAATAATTAAAAACATAGGAGACGATTAAAATGATATTAAAATGTAATTTGTGAATGAAAGGGGTTGAATTAAAAAAAAAAAAAATCGTTTTTTTTCCACAAGGGTGAAAAGCTCTCAAAATGTAAACAAATTTTATGCGAAATAATAATTAAAAACAATGAGTGAAGATTAAAATGTAATTTGTGAATAAAAGGGGTTGAATTTTGAAAAAAAATAGTTTTTTCCCACAAGAGTGAAAAGCTTGCGCAGAAGGGTCTTCGTTTGGATAAAGGAGTTCGACATGCGGCCATACGCGTGATACACAAAGAATATTCCACGTGTCTCTTTCTACCCCTTGAATTTTCCTCCTTCAAAACAACCCCTTATTCGGGACACGCGTTGATTTTAAGAAAATGAAAAGGGTTTTTCTTAAATTTCATATTGGAAAGCAAGATAATAAGAATTTAAATACTCTGCGTCATTGAAAAAAATTTATTTTCGAAGATATTTCGAAGAAGATTTTCGTAGGGATTGTAAAACGCATGGCCTAATTCCATCGGCCATAATTTTGCTTTGCGTATACAGATTTTGGTCGATAACCAGGTGTAGGGATCACCAATAAATGGACTTAAAAAATGAAATTAGATTTATCCCGATATTTCGAAAATTGTAACTTTTAGAGCACTTTGAAAAAATTATTTGAATAATCGATGATTTTGAATCGATAGTTTAACTTTGAAAATCTGCAAAAAATAAACAAAAAATCGGAAGACCTTTTACCACACGCCATTTTGAAGATAAAACTCTCCCAAAAGAAATAATCCCAAATTAAAGTCTCTAGCTTGCATAAAAAAAAACTGACGATTTTTTTGTTGGAGGCATACTGCTTTAAACAGATTGAAAAATCAGTCGATAAAAAAATGTCGATTTCCACGATTGAAAAGGCTTTATTTCCTTTCTCTCCTCGTAATTCACGTTGCAATGGAAGTTGGCAGTGCAAAGAGGATGCTTTAATATTCCAAGCACGTTTTTTATAACCACCAGCCCGGCCAAGTTGCAAGAGGTGAAAAAGCACGAGGGTGGTCTGTGGCTTTCTTTCTTTGCCCCCCCTCCTCTTTCCTCCTCTTTATGGTCTCTTTCAACCCCCACGAATTCATCGCGTGAGCGTTAACATCTTTACTCCGGGTACATAAGTATTGTTTATGATATTCGTAAATTACCCAGTAGTTGCTGCAAAAAAAAAAAAATTAGATAATATCTTGGTGAGAATATGAATGCAATTTTTCCAGGTGCATAAAATGCAGCATTATTAAAAAATGCATAAATAAAATGATCGAGTGTTCTCCATTATTTTTAATTAATACGAAGTGTTAATTAAATTAACAACGTGTGATTTTCGGTGAAAAATAATCATTGCCAAATTAATTTAACACTCATTATCGATTAATTAATTATTTCTTTTTACTGCAGCCTCGAAATTAGACTTCAAGGTATGGATGTTCGATCCGGATATACAAAAAAAATATGAAAATGATACCCGGCAAAATTGAAGTCGTGAAAAATTCATGAAAAAAAAGAAATCAAGCAATACTTGATGAACGATAAAAATTTAGGAAAACCTTAAAAATAAATCGAGCATGATACGATCATCGCGAGAGTAATAAAAATATCGTACGAGTGAAAAAAAGGAGTGGAAATAAAGATATGACTGGTGCAAATGGACGTGACGAACGAAGCCAACGTGTGCCAAACCGTAATGCACCCTCGGGGGCTTCCGGCAAGCACACGGTGCACTGGTTTCGTAAAGGTCTCCGACTCCACGATAATCCATCGTTGAAAGAGGGCCTTATTGGTGCAACGACCTTCAGATGTGTATTTGTCTTAGATCCATGGTCAGCGGGCCGCAAAAATGTCGGTATCAACAAGTGGAGGTATTTATTTATTTTTTGGAGTAATTTTCAGCGTATATTTTCGGAGTAACACATTGGAGAAAAATGTGGAGTATTTTTTGGAGTATTTTAGTAATTATTCCAAAAATGGAGTAATTTTCGGAGTATTTTGCGAATTATTCTGAAAAATTTTATTGATTTTCGTAGTGACTCATTATGAAACAAATTTGGAGGGATTATCGAAGTATTTTGGAACAATTGCCGGTGTACTTTTGAACTATTTCATTTGGAAACAAATTTAGAGTGATTTTCGAAGTATTTTGGAATAATTGGGGGGGGGGGGGGTATTTTGAAGTAATTTTTGGAATAAACTTTAGAGTATTTTGTAATAATTTCCGGAGTATTTTTCGAGTACTATGTTGGAAAAAAATTTGGAGTAATTTTTGGAGTACTACAGTGTTTTTTTCGAAGTATTTATTGGAGTACTTTTTATGTACTGTAAATTATTAACTGTTAGAATTCTGCAGTATAATTTGATGAAAAAAAAATCAAAAAATACTTCAAATTAATTAGCCAAATACTCAGAGTGTATTTCCTAGTTTTCGATTTGTTTTTCAAGATTTTTATTGCAATGCCTCGAGGATCTTGACAAATCCTTACGAAAATTAAACTCGAGGCTTTTCGTAATTCGTGGCCAGCCTGCGGACGCTTTGCCCAAACTCTTTAAGGAATGGGGCACGACGAATTTGACCTTCGAGGAGGATCCCGAGCCTTTTGGACGGGCTCGCGATTTTAATATATCGACCCTTTGCATGGAGCTCGGAATTTCAGTTGTTCAAAGAGTTTCCCATACTCTCTACAAACTAGACGAGTAAGTAATTGCGAAAATCTTATTACCTTAGGTCTTAAAATTTTAATTAAACGAAAAAATTAATCCGATTAAAAAAAAATTAAAAAAAATATAAGATCGATAAGCTAAATATTACGAAATAATAATAATAATGAATCAATAAACTTTTCCTTTCAGCTTAATTAAATTTAATTGATCGATTCATCAATTAATTGAATTTCATTATAATAAAAACAATCGAAATTAATTTTTTACATAAAAAAAATTATTAAGAAAAAAAAATCATTTTATTATTGTCACTCATAAATAGAGCTTCATAAAAAAATGTAAATTCGATAAACAGACCTTTCTCAATTCACAAAATCTTGCCACATGTGTTCCGACAAATATCCTTTATGGAAAAATAGCTAAATCTCGTATTTTCTCGTGAAATCCTGGGAAGAAAAGGGTCCTCGATACTGAACGATTATTACATGCACATATATCTATAAATGTACAAAATAAAAAAAATTTAAACAATCTACTTACCCATCTATATAACACTGGAGGATGCACCTGGGATTTCACGAACGTGTAAGCTCGCCGAGACGGGATTAAGAGATTTTCTTCTCGCGTGATATAAACGTGGATAAAAAGAGAGTCTTGAATTACAAACGTGAAGGAGGCGGAACACGGCCATTGGAATTTCTCGTCGTTTTTATTCCCTCTCATTTTTTTCTCACTCGAAATATCGATCGTAATATTATTTTTTTAAATAGCACTAACAAGAAATGAAAAAATGAATAATAATAATAATAATAATAATAATAATAACAATAACAACAACAACAACAACAACAAAAACAACAACAATAACAATAACAATAACAATAATAATAACACTAACAACAATAATAACAATAATAATAATAATAACAATAATAATAATAATAATAATAATAATAATAATAACAACAACAACAACAATAATAATAATAAAATGGAACAAAATCATAATAATAATAAAATAACAATAATAATAATAAATAAACGAAATTTGTACTGTTCAGAATACTCGAGAAAAACGGTGGCAAGGCCCCGTTGACTTATCATCAATTCCAGAATATCGTGGCGAGTATGGACCCGCCACAGTTACCCGCGCCAACGGTTACTGAAGCATGCATAGGAAACGCGTATACACCGTTGCGCGATGGTCACGACGATGTTTATGGAGTGCCAACGCTCGACGAGCTCGGTTAGTAAAAAAAAAAAAAAAAAAAAAAAGTTTTTTTAAAAATTAGTTATTATTTGATTAATTTATAAAATAATAATAAATCGAACTGTTTATTCACTTATGAATCATATTATAATCACTTATGAATTATCATATTTTCATCGAGATTTTTCAAAGAATAATTAATAATTTGAAAGAATAATTTTTCAACCGATTTTAATGCACCACGTCTTATTTTGTTCCTCAAGAGATTCTCTACGAATTCAGTGCGTAGGTTTTTCTTCTAATCTTGTTAATATGAAAAATACAGCAATTGATTTATGAAATTTTTTTTATCCAATTAAAGAATTGGCTGCAACAGTAAAACGATGAAAATGAGAGAAAAAAAAATCACACGGTGAATTCGTAGAAAATCTCGTGAGGAACAAAATAAAACGCGGTGCATTAAAATCGATTGAAAAATACGGATTAATCTTTGAAAAATCTCGATAAAAATATGACATCGTGGAATTTTGCATTTATCAGTTGAAAGTTTTGCAAATCTATTGTTATTAATATTTTTTTTAGGATAATAAAACACTCTGTAATACAATCGTCAAATCAGTTAATTAATGCATTAAACTTTGCATAAATGTATTTTGAAAATTTACCACTCATTTGACTAATCCGCATCAACTATCTTACCTTAAATTTGAGGAGAAGTGAAAAAATGAGAAAAATAAGTTTTTATTTTTACCAGGCTTCGATACTCACGGTTTGCAACCACCGGTATGGGTGGGTGGGGAAAGTGAAGCTCTGGCACGTCTGGAACGTCATCTCGAGAGGAAGGCATGGGTTGCCAGCTTCGGCAGACCGAAAATGACGCCCCAATCATTATTGCCAAGTCAGACAAGCCTTTCGGCCTATCTACGCTTTGGCTGTCTCAGCACAAGACTTTTCTACTATCAGTTACGTGATTTATACAAAAAAGTAAGCAAAAATGAAAAAAAATAAAAAATAAAAAAAATTTAGCCTGTTTTTACGATTCTGTTCTTATTTATTGATAGTTTCATGATTGTTTTTTACTATTGCTTCTAATTTAAGAAATTTATTATTATTATTTATTGTTTATTGTTTTTAATCAACACTTTTTTTTCGATTTCTTCTTTTAGCCATTTTTTTTTGCTATTCTTACGTTTTTTCTTTTCGCAGATAAAAAAAGCAAGTCCACCACTCTCGTTGCACGGTCAGTTACTATGGCGCGAATTTTTTTACTGCGCCGCTACGAAAAATCCAAACTTCGATCGAATGGAGGGAAATCCAATTTGCTTGCAAATTCCCTGGGACAAAAATCGCGAGGCGCTTACAAAATGGGCAAATGCGAGTCACATGTTGTAACATTTTATTAAACTATTACGATTTTTATCAAAATTTGTCCATCGGTCGGCAATTTTTTTTTCTTTGTTTTTTTTTTTTTTTTTTAATTGCAGACAGTGAATTTGTACGTCGTTGAAAAATTATCCATTTTCAATGCCCTCATCGATCATTTATTCACAGAAAAAAAATAAATAAAAAATAAAAATCGTTATAATTAAATTTTTTTCTTTATTGTTGATTTTTTAATACTTTTTTTTTCAATAGGGCCAAACAGGCTTTCCCTGGATCGATGCTATTATGACTCAGTTGAGGGAGGAGGGATGGATCCACCATTTGGCGAGACACGCTGTCGCTTGTTTCTTGACCAGGGGTGACCTATGGATCTCCTGGGAGGAAGGCATGAAGGTAATCAAAATCAAATTTGTTTTCAATTTTCATCAAATAAATACAAATCGGAATGGAATTATCTGTGAACATTTTTTTTTAAGCCCAATATAAACAATTTTGTAAATAAAAAATTAAAAAAATTAAACCCAATACAGATTGTTTATTAAGAATATTAAAATCGAATCGAAACATTTGAATAATCAACTTAAAAAAATTAAAACCAAATCCAAAGGGTCGAAATTAATTTAAAAAATTTTTTTTAATAAAAAATATTCGAAAATTTATTTAAAAAAAATTGTTGATCGAGTATAAAAAATCCTAAACATAATTTAACAATGTTTTTATTATTTTAATTTTTTTATTAAGGTGTTTGACGAGCTTTTGCTGGACGCTGATTGGTCGGTGAACGCAGGAATGTGGATGTGGCTCTCGTGCAGTTCATTTTTCCAACAATTTTTTCATTGCTATTGTCCAGTTAGGTTTGGAAGAAAGGCTGATCCAAATGGGGACTACATAAGGTATTTTTCTTTGAAAAATAAAATTCGTGATCGAATAAAAAATGAAAATAAATTTGAAAAATTAAAAAATTGATAAAAATTCAAAAATATTTGTTCAAACAATAAACAATCGTAATTCGTAGACGTTATCTACCGGTTTTGAAAAACTTTCCAACGAGATTTATCCACGAGCCGTGGAAGGCACCGCTGAGTGTCCAACGTGCGTCGAAATGCATCGTGGGAAGTGATTATTCGTTGCCAATGGTGAATCACAGTAAAAGTTCCCACATGAATATCGAAAGAATGAAGCAGGTTTATCAGCAGCTCAGCAAATACACTGGTAACGGTGAGTGTAAGTTGCGCGATCGTAGGTCGATTTTATTTTCCAAATTTTCGAGCTCTTCTCAGCTCTCTCGTACTTTCAAGGACATGAAAGATTTTTTGCATCGATTCAAAAAATACAAATTTCGTAAGGTCAGGCTGATGTTCTTATTGATTATTTTTTTTTTACCTTTTCTTCATTTTTAACAGGAACGGTGCCTACTGGCGAAAGTGTTGGTAAGTTAAGAATTAAATTTTATGTTATTTTTGGTTATTTATGCTATTGTTTGTTATTTAACAAAAAAATTTCATTATTTCTTCATTTTGTTATTTTTGTTGTTTGCTCTTTAAAATCAAGGTTTATTGAGAATCATTCGACAAACAGCAAGATTTCCAAACGAGCAAGGAAACCGAATTCAACAATCGTCGTCGATCCTGACGAGCGAGCATCCAAAAATGGATATGCCGATTGTTGTGTCAAGCCAGCAGCAGCAGCAGCAGCATCAATAACATTTCGAAAATTAAGAAAAAACAAAAAAAAAAGTAACGTCATTCAATTCCTAAAAATACTATAATTTCTCTCTTAATTTCGAAGTATTTTAATGGATTTGACCATTCTTTTCTTACATCGCTGTATTTTCAAGCATTTTTGCTGTATTTTTTTGAGGTCCAATTGTTTTTTTTTTTTTTTATAGAAATTTCAGGAAGGAAGAAACAAAAAATAGTTGCAGTTGACAATAGACTCGAGTACAATTGCCGAAAGTACAATTAAATATAGCCACGATCAACTTTTAACAGAGATCTTATTTTTTTATTGACTACAAAAAATATATATTATTTTTTTGTACATCAATCACGAGTTTACAAAACTCCGAAATAATAATAAAAAAATAAATATACGAAAATATATCGATATTAACGTTACACAAAAAATCGCTTGTAAAAAAACGAATCAGAGACAGAATTAAGGGTACAAAAAAATGTTGTGCAAATCTCCGATGTGTATGGGTACAATAAAATGGTAAATATAGTTTTCATAATGAAACGTGTGCAAAAAAAAAATCACGTGATTTTTAAATGCAAAAAAAAAATTGAATCTTATTTTAATTTTGAGCAACATCTCAAAATCAAGTGAAACCAATTTTTTTTTCGATCCAATCCCAATCCGAAATGACTGTGAAAATACTTAATTTTCGACTCCTCAATTGATCGAAAAATTTTCGAGAACAAGAGGAAGCTTTGTTGTTGTTTTTTTAGCTTATGAAAAAAAAAAATGAAATGCGATCATTGATTCGCACGAACTCACTTTACCAGACGAGAGAATAAATTTACGCACCAGTTATTCGAGGTTAAGTTGTAATTGTGAATGTTATATATGTATGTATATATTTTTTACGGTTTACGAAGCAGGAATTTTTTTGAAGCTTGAATCGCTCTCATTAAGAGCGAAAAGTATGGCTAAAATACAAGGGCTTCGTTCTCTCTTGTTTTTATTTTATTTTATTATTTTTTTTCTTCTTATTTCGTTATTCGTTGCATTGCCGCAGACTTTTGTCTAAAATAATTCAAACCAATTTACGCTTCGGGATATAATCCTGATGCTCGATTTGTATTTTTTTCAATTTCTACTATTTTTAGAATTATTAAATGTTTTTTTTTTTATTTTAAAACCCAATGCACTTACCTTTTTAGATTTTCTGATGAATTTGGTTCATTTCATTTTTTTTTTCGGTTGACACTATCGAATATAATTGATAAGGAGCAACAAGGAGTTCATTATCATGTCAGCAAATGATATATTTTTTTAGTGCCTATACAATGATTTTTGGACTCTAAATTTGACGTTATATTTTAAGGTTATTTTTAGATTTTTTCCCCCTTGTCGTTCGTTACTTATAATAAAATTAATTACAGCTCGACTCTTCGGATTTCCATTATGTTCGTCGTGTATACATCTTTTTCGTTCTTTTATCAAATATTTAGAAAATTTTATGTTTTCTAAAATCTCTGAAATAACAAGGAACGAACGAAGGAGGGGGAGAGAGAGAGAGAGAGAGGAAAAAGAGTGACATAATTGATAAATGAATATCGTACTAAAACTTTCTATTAGAAACAAATCCGAAGAAAGATTTTAGAATTCTAAAAATTCGATGATTTCTAAAATCGGGCAATTACTAAAATCCTAAAACTCAGGAGTTTTCAAAGCTCATTCCTTTCCAAGTTCTAGAATTCTAAAACAAAAAAAAACTCAAAAAATTACAATTCTAGAATTTCTAAAAAAAACTAAAATTTCCAAAAGGTTCTAAAATTCGGAAAAAAAACAGCTACGGAAAAATTGAAACGCCACAGATCGATAGGGAATACACAAAAGGAGATGAGGTTTGAAAAAAATGAGGTTGAATGAAAGAAGAAAAAAAAGTAGATAAAATCGTAGGAAATATCGAAAAGGGCACGGAGATGGAGTGAAAGAAATCGCCTCGAGTGCGTCTGGTATTTATACGTTTGTGGGAGCGAGTGGTGGGGGAAAAAGAGGATTACGATTGGTCGTGTGGCTCGAAGAGGGAGGGGAGCGGACGCCGAGGGAAGTGGTGGGGAGGGGAGACCATAAGCCCGGTGTCGAACGATGAACGAGCCGATAAAAAGGAGACCAGCAAGCAAAGACACGACAGTGGAACGAAAAGTCCTGGCGTACGACGTCGTTCAAGCTTATCGACTTTGAGTCCAAGTGTTTCTCGACTATTTCCTCTTTTTCCCCGAACCCCTCGCCCTTTTTTGACCCCTTCTCTTTTAGTGCCAAGGTGATCTTTAATTTTTCAGCTAATCCGCCAGGATGCAACCTTTCGTGACACTTTCTCATTCCGATGCTACTCCGCCCCCCCCCCCCCCCCCCGTGGGGGGCGATCACTCCCACATAACTTTTTCCCCTTATCGTAAAAACACCATCGAGCACTCCCTATTTTATCGAAAGATGATAAAATTCTATTTTTTTTTTCGTTTCTTACGTTTTTTTTTATTATTCTTTCTTCTTTATTTCGTTTTCCTCGAACGTGAAACGGATCCTTGGCCATTCCGAACGTAATAAATTTCTCCACAGTCATGGAATCCCCTGTATAAAAACTTTTCCCCATTTTTCGCACAGGGAATTTTGACTTTTTGTGCAACATTTTTCTTTTTACAAGATTATGAAAATTTTCGGAATAATTTGTTCTCTTCCTTATTTAAAGATGCACCATCTGGATCGAGATAAAAAAAAAAAAAAAAAAAAAACAGAAATTTGTATTGCACAACGGAAAAAAATGAACTATCTTTAAATAATTAGGATGCAGAATTATTTTGTTTATTTGGAAATTCATTTTAATAAATGAATGAATTAATAATCATAATAATAAGAAAAATTGCTAATTATAAATTCAAATTAAATTAAAAAGTTTGTTTTTATGTTGTATATTTGTATATCGAAGGACAATTTCTCGCGAATCTTCGAAGTAGGCGCGACTGTGTAATTTTACTTGTGGGCGCAGCTCGCGTGCTTTCCTGAACGATCAATAAGATTAAACGGGCGTGCTCTCGGGAGGAAAGAGCGAGCTTGCAGGACGTTGCTCGCATAGGTGTGTGCGAGTCGTTCTTTTCTTCTAAAAGAAGAAAAAAACAAAAAATTCTATTCGATCGAAACTAAAAAAAAAAATTTGATTTTTCCAAAATAGCACGATTGACACAGAATTCTAAAGTGCTTTTTACAAATGAACTTTATTATATTTTCGTACTTGGAGCTTTTTTACTTTTCGTTCATTTTCGATCATAATTTGAATTTTTGAAAATTTTTGACTTTTGAAGGATTTTCAATTTCAGGATTTCGTATTTATTTTTATTGCTTAAGTTTCACTTTTCTTGAATTTTTATTCTTATTCATTTTTCATTTAACAACAACATCTTAATTAATAATTATGTTTCTGTTTTTATCACTTTCTAAGGACCTTAAAGTTTCATGCAATTCATTTGGTATTTAATTTTTCTGTAAACACGCACTCTCATACGATCGATAATCCTCTTTAGCTCCTATCGATAAAGAAGAAGAAAATTTTTCCCTACCGTGTACGTTTGTTTGTTTGTTTGTTTATTTGTTTATTTGTTTGTTTGTTCTTCGAAAATCTCGATGACGACAGTTTTTGTTGAATTTTTGTTTCTTCTTTTAAATCAACGAGCTATTTTAGTAAATTAGTGACGAAGCTTTTTTGAGACTGCAACAAAAAATTTATACCATTTTTTTATTGAAAATCGAAACCATAAGAAAATTTATAGCAATCGCAGTAACGATTTTGCAATTTTTCTTTTTTTTTCTCCCTTTTTTTTATTTTGCATTTGTAGGTATGTGTGCATGGCGTTGGACGATGGCAGACAGGCGAAATCATGAGAGCCACGCGGTGCGTGAAATTGAATTTTGCGTAAAGCTTCTCTATCTCTGTTTCTCTCTCTCCTCTCTTTATAGATCGTGGTGGCACAAAATGCCAGTAGTAAAACCCCGTATATGGTCAGACCGACAGTTTTCTTTTTTTTCCCAAGCTGCACATTTCTTTCTCGAAAGAATATTTTTTTCCAGCTCTAATGTACTTTGTTTTTAATGGTGGAATTTTTATTTCGCCCCGTACTTTTTTTTTATTCGAAGTAGAATTTTTTTCTCGTCAAGGCGGATGAAAAAAAAATTTCAAAATTTTTTCTTTCACCTCCACATTTCTTTCCTGAGAGAATAATTTTTTTCCAGCCCTGTCGTACGTCGCTTTTGCACATGGAATTTTTATTCCACCCTGAATTTTTTTTTTTTTTGATCGATGTATAATTTTTTTCATAGCGAGGGGGATGAAAAAAATTACGGGGGCTTTTTTTGTTGAGCCTCGTGGGTAGTAACCAAAGTTGACACAGAGGGGCGCCTTACGGCCCCAAGGCGACCAGACGACGTCGTTGCCAAGGCGAGAAAATCCCATGTTGCTCAGACAGAAAGAGAACGAGAGAGAGAGAGAGAGAGAGAGAGAGAGAGAGAGAGAGAGAGAGAGAGAGAGAGAGAGAGAGAGAGAGAGAGAAAAACGAGAAGGAGGGAAAACCAAACCCTTAGAATTATCGGCGGTATAGAATGTTATCGAACGAACGTTGTTGCGGTCCATCCGAGGCCTGGAACCTCAATAACCTGAGGATTTCACACCTCAAAAGAACGAGGGAAAAAAACAAAATTTTACAACCCTTAAAAATATGTTTTTAAAAGACAATTCTTTTTATAAATTGATACTTTATTTATTAGTAAACTCATCAGCTGAAAATGTTAGCGATCGAAAATAATTTGTATTAATTAACAACAATTGTTATTAATTAAAAGAAAAAAAAATATATTCCACCCTTAATTTAGATCTTGAGATGACTTTGTTGCGAGACAAACCATCCCAACTTTAACGAGTTTTTTAGCCACGAAGATAGCTTCTTGAAAATAGGGGAGAACCATAAAACCTAAAAGAAAAGAAATAAAATTCGCAAGTCGAACAAATCGAGGAACAAAAAATCTTCAAAAGCTTGAAATAAGCTCTACAAGAGTGCGGGCGATCCCCGAAGTCCAAAGAAGGGCTGAGAAAAAAAGAAATCGTAAAATCTCTTCGTAAAATGGTGAGAATCGTAAAAAGTTCGTAAAATTACCACCAGAGGTCACCACGGGGCAAGTTGTTTTCTCACATGCGATATCAACTGTCCAATACTATATGAAGCATCATGAAAATCGTGGGAAAAAATCTGCTGCAAGTAAAATAATAAAATATAGGAAAAAATAATTGTTAATATTAATTTTGATAACAAAAACTGTTTATCAACAAATTTCTTCTCATTAAATGTTAATTTAATATGAATTTTTTTTTTTTTTTTTTTCATCTCGAATAATAGGAAAATGTCACAATAATCGTCGAGCAATGTTTCGTGCGAGAACAATCGCTTTTTTTCCTCTCCAAAGATGAAATCTTTCGTGAATAGTATAAAATCGATTCGAATCGGAAAAACTTGTCAAGATAAGAAAGAAAGAACAAAACAAAAAGGAGAAGAATAAGAAGGGAACGACTAGGATGGTATGTTTCGTACGAAAGCTGTGCGTCGAGAGAAAGAGAGAGAGAGAGAGAGAGAGAGAGAGAGAGAGAGAGAGAGAGAGAGAGAGAGAGAGAGAGACTGGTGAGATCAATACGTACTGCCTCACGCCCTCTCGTCCTCTATCCTTTTCACCCCCACCCCTTTCCCCAGCGGTTTTCGCTTTCCCGCGATCTTTCTCCCCCTTTCCCCATCCCCAAACATTCCCAACGTTCTTATTTGTCTACAAAACTACCCCAAGGTCCGATAATTTTTTTCAATTATTTACAACTGTTGCAAACATTTTTTGCGTTAAAAATTATTATTAGAAACAATAATAATAAAAAACGTGAGAAAAAAGTAATTGCAATAAAGTTTTTACACTAAATTAAAATTTGCGACGATAAAAACAATAGATAAATAAATAAAATATATAAAGAATGAATTAAATTTCGAATGAATCAAAATTTTACGAACTTTTGGAACGGTTTTCCAGAACGCGGAGAAAAAAATCATGAATAATTCCACAATATTGCGAAACGATTACGGGTCTCATAAATTTTATTTCCCACCAAAAAACGGACCTTCTTTTTTCCGCGCCAACCTAACCTTCGCTTAATCGTTTTTTTTTTTTTCACTTGGCCTGCGGTCATGCGACGAAAAAAAAACAATACTAGAATCAAGGAAAAAGGTCTCGTGACCGTTTGATAGACCCCGGGCAACAAAGATGGCGGGAAAGTTGTCCAATGACGCCATCTGTTGCGACGGTGTTGATTCACCTTGACGCATTTGGCGTCAAGACGCCAGAATTTGTACACTTTGTTAAATCCGCCAATATTGACGATAAAAAATTGGAAAAAAGTCACTAAAAAATCAAATAAACAATTAACAACATAAACAACATTTTTTTTTTAAATTAATACAATGTAAACAAATAATTGAAAATAATGAAAGCAACAATTTGAATCGAAGAACGTGTTTAAAAAAATCGTTCAATGTCACTAAAACTTTATTTATTTGGTTTTCGTCATTTATTTTTATTTTTATTTTTATTTTTATTTTTATTTTTTTTTTAAATTTTTTTCTCATTATTTTGTTTTTTCTTCAACTTCGTTCGACGTTCTCTATTTTTTGTTCTGCCGTTCGTTCGGTCGGATTTTCATTGTTTGTTTTAATCTTCATTTTGTTTTCACGTGTTCGTGTTCGTCTTATGAATAACATCACTACGATATTGTGTGAAGTTTTTGGTTTTTTTTGGATTATTTTTTGTTTTTCGTTTTTTTTTGTTCTTTAATGTCGGCCAAGCCTCTACCAATTTTAACACAATTTTGTGTCGATCACTGTGTTTTTTTTTTGTTTTTTTTCTCTACTATTTTAATTCTCGTGTTTCTCTCTCTCTCTCTCTCTCTCGCTCTCGCTCTTTCTCGCTATATCGCACAATATACATACGTACACGTTTTTTTTTTCTACGCACGTTTTATACATATTCTCGTGTCTGTGTATACATATATATATTTATAATATATGTATATATATATAAATATACATATACATATATATATACATATATAAATACATATATTTACATAATAATCGTTAACACAACCAATCCAGGCCCATAATTATAATTTCGATTTATTTGATCGATCTCTTCCTCTCCCCCCCTCCCTCCTCACTGTCCTCATGTCCTTTTCAACCCCCTTTCAACCCCCAAACCTGTCCCAATAACTTTCACACTCGCAAACTCGCAATAATATTACTTATAAATATATTTAGTAACAATTATGGTATGGACAATGTTTAACAACACATCGACACATCTCGCATGCCATACTCGTACAAATGTTTCTTTTTTTCTTCATATTTTTTGTTTGTTTGTTTGTTTTGTTTGTTTTTGCTTGTTTGTTCTATTTATTAATTTTTTTTCTCTCTCTCTCTCTCTCTAGCTCTTTTGTTCAAATTCAGCGCCACAGTGTATTTTTTTGTCTCTCTTTTCTTCTCGATCTCTTGACTCTGTACAATTTTTTTTGTTCCCCCCCCCCCTGTCTCACTTTCCCTCGCTCTCTTCCTCTATTTTGTTTTTTGGTTTCTAATCCAGCCTCGCAAATCTCGTCGATTCTCGTTATCGAACGTTTCACCCACTTGATACGATTTTTTATTTATTTACTGCCCAACACAACCAAATCAACAACTCAAATGAACTCTCTGTACTTGTGTATGTGTCTGTTTGTATGAGGGGATTATTCGAAACGTCATTTTTATTCGAAATTATTTCACTTCAAATTTAATTTATTCACTCAAAATGATTAAATAACCAAATTAATGAAAGTGGTCCATTTTACCTGCAATATGCTTCACCACGATCAAATCTAAACGCGAAGGAACATTTTTGCTCGAAAAAAAAAAAAAAAAAAAAACTGGTCCATCTATTCTGCTTTTAAGGCTCGACCACAATGGCATTAACTAAGAGGAGATTGACGATACTGTAACACCACGTGTAAGTCGTTCCTCCTGCGGATCGATCGCGTCGAGTGCATAACTCAAGCGCATATTTGCTTCGTGTTCTGTGGCCCTGAATGCACGTATATTGACAGCTAAGAATGAAAAGGGCTTAAGTGACTTAATGTGGATGGTATTACGAGGGATTCGCGCCCTTCGGGGATCGAGAGAGTCCGGAGGGAAGGGTGATTTCAGAAATGTTCTCAACCCCCAACCCCCTCCCGCAATACTTGGGTCCAGAATGAGAGAGAGAGAGAGAGAGAGAGAGACAGATTATTCACATATAGATTTGATGTTGCTTGCTGGTGACGTAGCTGATGTATCTAGATGCCCCTAAAGGAGAGAGGCACGAGAGGATGTTCGATAACGATAATTGTTCTCCGATGTTGTGGCGTGCGGAGTCTCGGGATGCAACGTACGTACAGGTTTGCAACCCCCTTGGGGTATTCGTATTGACCTCATTTTCGCCTAGGACTTGGAGCCCTAGGACACGAGCGAACCTTTCAGTCAACCGAGGAGATGCTCCTCATATTCGAGACTAAATCATTAGGAGCCATTTGTATTACGGTGAGTGTATTTAATGGTTCGAGGTTAAAAAATGTATACTTTTTTTTTTTATTATTATTTTTTTTTAATTGGGCCTCGTATTGGGCCCGAAGAATCTTAAACAAAAAATTGACTATTTAAAAATGGGGCCCGAATGAATTTGATTCGAAAAATTGACTCTTTCAATTGGGCCCGTTGGGCCCATCGAAATTGTAAAATTTTTGGGCCTTAAAATTGTAGTTATAATCACGTCTTCTCTCGTCTCGGGATTTAAAAAAAATATAAACTGATCGAAGTATTAGGATTTATTAGGGAACCGAAGGATCGTGGTAAAAAATAGATTATAAATTTTTCCAAAAATTTAATTAGAAGGGAAAGAAATATGAGACTCTAATTGTACTTAAATTCGAGATTCGGGGTGTGTGTGTGTGTGTGGGCGGAAATTTGTGCGTATAGAGTTTTTTTTTTCTCTCGGAGGTCCACGGAAAAAAGGAGGCAGTGATAGAGGATCGTTGGCCAGGGAAATGGAGGAAAAAGACCATGATATTTTGAAAGAAAAATTGTTAATAAACAAATAATTGTTAGTTGTTATTGAAACAATTTTCACGAAAGAATAATTACTTCAAAGTATTCTGAATGGTAAAAAAAACAGGTCAGATTATTTTTTCTTTTTTTTTTTTTAAGAATATTTATGAATAATAATCTTGTAAAATCATTTTTCATCAAATTTTCATTCGTATAGACATTGTTCTTTTGTTCTTTGTTTATATTAACTGGATTATAGCGGTTCGATCGGATATACATTGTTTTTACCCCTATTTTTTAGCCCCAATCGTTCAAATCACGTTTGGAGGCTAAATGTGCGTTTGAATAGCGCGCCGAAACAATCGAAATATCGAATCGAGCGCGACGACCAATCAGGGGGCTCAAACGCTTCGAGATGATCGAGATTTTCAAATTGCAGCTTTACCAATGTCGCGTCGTGTTTTTTTTTGTCCGCTTGTTTCAAAGATGAAAGTGACATTTACGCAAATATGTAGTTCTAAAAACATTTTCGATATTTTATTTCCAAAAATGCTTTCAGACATACAAGTGTGTTTTTGTGTGTGTATTTTTATTACTCGTTCTTCATTCTCTTCGTTTCTTTGTAACTTTAACATCATTCAGAAATTTTTTTCTGGACTTTCATTCATTTTGTTTAATGGAAAAGAAAGAAATGATCATTCTCAAAGCATCAATAAGAACGATTTTTATTTGTCAATCGTTGTCAACAAGGACAAGAAAAAAAAACATATTCAAAAATCCAATAAACAATTTCTGCTCAACTGAGTGTCGCGTACGAGCTCCGACGATTTCGCCGATTGGCTGATTCAAAAAAATTTTTATCTACACGTGCGTTCTTTCACGAATTTTTTTATTTCAACAAAAATAACAACTGATAAACATTGGATACGAAAAACTTTACAAACAATTAAAAACACGATAAATTGCTGTTTTCACACGCTTTTTTCTCTCTCGCGTACTTTTTCTTCAAAAACCTTCAAAAATTAAAGAAAAAAACAAAAACAATAAATTTGTTTCATCGAAATTTCATAATCGCACATTTTTCCACCTTTTCTATACTAACAATCGTATCACGTTTAACTATAATATTTCGCTACAAAAAATCGTCTTTATCGCAATCGTGAGTTTGCTCTCAAATTATTATTATTATTTATTTATTTATTTATTAATGTTTTTCTTCTCTCTTTTTTTTTTCTTTCATTCGCTCATTGTTGTTTTTTCTTATATTTCATCTCACGCAGTATGTTTCGCTGTCTTTTTCATCGCACGCGCGCTTTTTCGTTATATATATATATATATATATATATATATATATATATATATATATATATATATAACGAAATATATATAATTATAATTATCTCGCTATATCGATATATATAATTATCTCGCTCTTATATTGTTTTTTTAACGCAATTACTTTTTCTTCTTCGATTTTTCGTAATTTTGTTCACTTCTTTTGCGACTTACGAAAAACAATTACCAAAAAAAATGGCAAACAACGCCATTTTTACATGAGAAACAAAAATTATAAATCGCAGCACCTGGTGAGCAAAGCTGAAAATAATTTACTTAATATATTTAATCGACAAAAAAAAAACAAAATAACTCAATTTTGTGACCTCGAACAAAAATTTTAATAAACAAATCATCCCATTAATAATAATAACAATAATAACAAACGAATCATACTTTTTTACGAACTTACCGTACTTTTCCAATCTTTTTTCCTTTTTTTTCCTCATTTTTTTTTCTTTATTATCGCCAACAAAAATAGTAACAAAAATGTTATTATCTACTATATATATCTTAATTGAATAACAATAAATAATCTCACTTGGGTCACGGTGAGCTTTGATCACTCAGGTAGTCGATCGATAATTCATATTTCCAGCATATATATTTCTTTTTTTTTTGTTTCTACCAACACGCCCTCATACGTAAATTCGTACAATACGAAATTCGTTTACAAATTGAATAAATACGCCAATTTTTCTTACATCTTTGTTATTTATTTATTAATTTTTTCCGTCGATACTCTCGTTCGTGTGTGTGTGTGTGTGTGTGTGTGTGTGTGTGTGTGTGTGTGTGTGTGTGTGTGTGTGTGTGTGTGTGTGTGCGCGCGTGTGTGTGTGTGTGTGTGTGCGCGCGCGTGTGTGTGTGTGTGCGCGTGTGTGTGTGTTAAATTCTATTCTGTTTCTTTTTTTTTTCCTCTTCATTATTTATTTTGTTGCCGATTTTTTCGTACGCGAATCGTACGCGTATGAGCATCATTATTTTTCCCGCGCTTTTTACTCCCCTCCAATCGCAGCTGGGAGGAGACGCGCGTGCGCGCGCGCGTGCAAATACACACATACACACAGAGGCACACGCAAAGACGCATACATGCGCACAGGCAGGCAGGCACGCAGGGCGCATGCGCACAAAGTCGCGCATGCGCCTCGAAACTCTCGTGGTCTCTCTCTCTCTCTCTCGCTCTCCCAAACGGGGGGGCCGCGGCTCGCGCATGCGCGCGAACAAAAAACACGCAGTCGTACGACGGACCCGCGCGCGGCCACACACTCACGCGCACTGTTTTACGACTTGTCCCCACTCCTTTTTCTATCCCCCCTCCTCCTCCTCCTCCTCCTCCTCCTCCTCCTTCTCCTTCTCCTCCTCCTCGTCCAGCCCCCACCCTTTTTTCTCCCCGGCATTACTACTATTTAATGCAATATCTATTTTTATGTATATCATGTCTAAACGAACACATATTATACCTCGATAACAATAACCACTGCTGCTGCTTTCTGCACGCTTTCAATTTATTTATTTTATTCCCCCCCCCCCCCCCTCTCTCCCTCACTTTTTCCCTCTCCCATGTTATGTTTTTTTTGTCATTTTTGTTCTTTTGTCCTCTCTTTGTTGCTTTTTCTTTATTAATTCCTTTTTTCTCTCTGTTTATTTGTTTTTAATCGACCACCCTTTCTGTCTCTGTGTCTCTATCGCTATTCTCGCCTCTCTTCCCTCGTTATTATTATTATTTATTTATTTATTTATTCCGTTGTTACTTCTTCTTCTTCTTCTTCTTCTTCTTCTTGGTTTTTTCTCTATTTGCTTTTTTCTTATCCAACAATTTGACTCGAAACCCGCGGGCACATAATTCGAAACCACGCGCACTTAACACTTCTCTTCATCTCGTTTTTTATTCTTCATCAATAATTAATTATTCATCAGTTATAATTAAATGCCTTAACCTCGTATGTATACGTAATTAGTTTGGTATATAATAATTCTATTATTATATTTTGTGTTAGCGTGTGTTTTTTTTTTCGGTTTTGTTAATTCTTGCTTTTCCTTTTTCTTCTTCTTCTTCTTCTTCTTCTTTTTCGTGTGTATACGTGTTTATTTTTATTTGTTTTTTTTTTCTTTTGTGTGTAATTTAACATTAGGTTCCTTTTTTTGCTCTCATTTATTTGTTTTTTATTTACTTTATTTATTTCTCATCTTTCGTCTTTATGTTCTCATTACTTTCCCTCGCCCCCCCCCCCCCTCCACCCTCAATCCCCGCTCCTTTGCCGCCGTTTCGCTTTATCATAAATTCTTCATTCCTCACTATTATTATTATTGTATTTTGCTTTAAATTATTATTGTTATTATTATTTTTTGTCCTCTTTTCCATTATTCATTAAACGTTAATAATTTGAGTTTTTTTCGCGACTCTTTTGTTTCAGCCCCCCTCCCTCCTTCCCACGACCCCTTCCCCCACCGCACTCGAGCCCCCTCCCCCTTTATTTTGTTCTTTTTTCGAGACCCACAAAACGAGTCGTGGTAACAATTTTTTTTCTACTCTCGAAAAACACTTTTGTTTTGGCGTTTTTAAAAAAATTCACGCCCCCCCGCCTCTGGGGGACACTTTTTTCTTACGAATCGAGCTCCGCGCACTCGAACTGCGCAGCGTCCCTGCCGCGGAGTGGGGGAAAGGCTCGCGAGAACTGGCACGGGATTGGTTCAGTAGTGGCGCTGGTGTCGCGCCCACGAAGTGGGGGGAACGCGCGTTCAGTGGAC